>JAOUQZ010000004.1:7819240-7853912 GCA_028564935.1 Neosilurus hyrtlii
TATGCAGCCTACTCTTGACGAAAATCAGCAATGGTTCTTTTACATGCCTCTCACCATAGGCAGTGAGAGACATGGCCAGCCTTTGATAACCCAGTTAGCTGCACTGGGGGGACAGCAGTGACAACCTGTTGATACTGGTGCTTGAACCCCCGACCTTGGGGATCAGTAACCCAGCACCTTACCACCAGGCCACCACTGCCACCACTGCCCCAGTGTGAAAGTGTGCAAGTCTGAAAACATCAAACAAGAAGATTAAATACTAAAAAAGTTTTAGCCAAAAGTTTTAGTATTTTTAATACTTCAGAGGTAAAGCCATTTATTCACTGCTAATTTTGTGGAAAGCCACTAAAACGTTAGTTTTAAAGTTAGCGAGCTACCGCAGTCTGTCTCAGTTATGGTTTTGTAGTACCACTGCCACGAATCTTAGATTTTGCATCCATTAGCTTTAAATGAACTCTATCAAAGTTTAAGCAAATGAAGAACATTGGAAACAAGGAAATTTCATGTACAGATTGTAAACTCTTATAAGCATAGAATCGGTAGACAAAGTAGTCATTAGACATTAGATAGAGGTTTCTATATAAGACGCCTTAAGCACCCACATTATGTGTTGAAATGGGTGTTTGATGATTTAAACATGCAGTTTGTACAAGATTATAGATTTCCCTTCTTGTTAAAAATATTTGCCTTGAAGCACCAGTGCAAAAGAAGCAAACTTTAGAAATCAAACATTGACTGCATTATATTTAGGGCTAGGAGAAGACTGTGTACATTATTTTTTTTATGACCAGAATATTCCTTTAAGAACCAGGACACCATCACCCATGTACAAACAGTAATCCAGATAAAATACTGGAGATGAAACACTAAGAACAGTGGATTTTTCTTCTCTTTTCACTCGAAGATGTGAATACTGCATGCATTGAACAACAAGGGACTTCTCTGTCTGAAATATCAATCCATAAGCCAGGCCTGTCAAAAGCTGAATTGACGTTTGGCATATTCTTGCCTGCATTGGGAGTTTGCTTTTCTGTCTGAGTCTAAATTTAAGCATGTCCTACGTCCTGTTTGCCCTCATCAAATCCATCTTCAATGAGCAAACTGACCATTACTTCTGCTGGCAGCATTGAATTTACAGCCTACAGAAATAAAAGAGCATTGCTAGATGGATGATGTATACTCTATTGATGAACTGCTATTTTCATAACACAGAAAAATAGGGCATTTGCTGCATTGTACATTGTTGTGCAATATGAAGTGGTGCAAATGTAGAAATAAGCTTGAACCAAGTTTAAAACAAGAATGGAGCTGTTTTTAACTATTTTTAGCCTAAATGTTATTGTGGGAATTGATATATTGATGCATAAACTAAAAACACCACAGCACAATTCTAAAGTTTCGGTTCACGCAAAAAATTTCACATTTTCCATGAAAACACTTACTTTAATCCATCAAATAAGTTGCAAAAGGATTATAAAATATAGGCTACATTTACATTGCAAGCCCACGTAGCCTGAAGCTGATTTTTTCCTCAGTGTGAACACCAGAAAAAAAACCCATCAAATACGATCTTTTCAATTTGCATCTGGGCCACTTTCATATGTGGTACTAAATCGGACACAGAGCAGATTTTTTGAAATGCAACCTCAGTCTGAACAATAATGTGACCTGTTTCAGAGTTCAATGTGACCTTGAAATCACTCTTGGTTGACATTTGCCATAATTATGTGAAGGCGGAAGCCACCAAAGACAAAACAATACATACATATAGACTTTTCTACAGAGGTAGCAGCTATTGCTCCAAAAAAGCCACAGCCAGAGATTTGGCTCTCTTTACTCTTCTCCTCCTTGTCATCTGCCGTCACATTTTTCTACCTCCACTGCATAATAATTTTAAAATAAAAATGTCAACACTGACATCTCTCAACTCCACATTTGCCATCGACTTCTGTGTATTTTCACTTTTGTAAACACCGTGCTATGTCAAATTAATGTGTTTCTATTGAGCGTGTGGGCCACACTGAGGCCTTAAACTGTTTACACTGCAGTCTGTTATAGATCACATCTCTAAAATAATGTGAACAGTCACTCGAAAAAAATCGGATCTGGAAAAAAATCGGATTCAGGCCATTTGGCTTGCAGTGTGAGTGTAGTAATAGTTATAGACAGCACTTTTTGAAAGTTAATCTAAAATGTCAATCCTATAATCTGTCTGTATGAAAAATCTTAAACCGATTTTAAAGACTTTATGGGTGGATATTTAAAAACTGAATCTCAGAATGATGACATCCTCAAGGCCCAAATTAGCATGGATGAGTATGGATTCAAACATCATTGCTTGCAGTATTTCAGGAGTTTGTGCTTAAATATATTAATCCTGGTATATATAGTTTCTCACTGCACAGGTAATGATTTTAATCTAAAACTTTTCACACAATCAACTGAAATCTGTCAATAAATTGTGTGCATGTATCCAAAATTCTATACTTGTACATGTTAACTTGATGACATTATCATGCTGAGACTCAGTTTTCAAATAACTGCCCATAAAATCATTAAAAGAGAAGCTATCTACCTTGGATTTTGTGCAAGGAAAGAAATTAATCTTGATATTCAAATGAGATTAACTTTAACAAATGCTGTCTCCTCCTTTAAAACGTTTCATTCTAGCTGACAATTTGTCCGGGTAAAATAAAGAAATTTCACCCCATGTTTGCTAGAGCACATCCCACAAGTTGGACTGACTTGATGTGCACTTCTTCTGTACCATATGATCAAGCTGCTCCCACAGCAGCTCAGTCAGGTTGAGATTCGGTGACTGCCCTGGCCAGTCTGAATACCAGCTGACTGGTTTTGTTAACTTTGGTTTTGATCTGGCTTCTGTTGTACGAGGAAAGTGTCTCCAATCAAGTGTCATCTACAGGGTACGGCATGGCATTGCAAATTGAAGTGATAGCCTTTCTTGTGCAAGATCCTTTTTACCCTGTACAACTCTCCCACCACCAAAGCTACGCCAGACCATCATATTTCACCCACCATGATTGACAGATGGTGTCAAACACTCCTTCAGCATCTTTGCACCTTCATTCATTGCACCTTTGCATATTCATCTATCTAGAGCACGCCGACAATTTTCTTATGTCCAATGACTGTGTTCTGTTTGTCGTCTTAATTTTTTTACTGACCAGTCTCAGATATGGCTTTAAGGAATCACCTCTCCACGTTGAAATTGAAACTGGTGTTTTGCGGATATTTATTGAAGCTGCTAATTTAGGACCTTTCAGGCATCTGTTTCTCAGACCTGATGTACTTGTCTTCTTGCTCAATTGTGCACAAAGGCCTCAGACTACTCTTTTTACCCTGATTAGAGCCAGTTTGCCCTGATCTGTGAAGGGAGCAGTATATACGTTGTATGAGATCTTCAGGTTCTTGGTAGTTTTCCAAATGGAACAAGTAGTCTTTTCTTGCCACAAGAATCCCTGAGCCTTAGGTACCAATGACATTCTTGCCATTTCACTCGTTGTCCTTTCTTTGACCACCTTCGGTAGGTACATACCACCACATGCCTGGAAAACCCCACAAGACTTGCCATCACAGTGTGACCCTTGTCCAAGTCTCATTTTGCCTGCTTCCAACACACGAGAACTGACTGTTCACTTTCTGCTTAAAATATCCCACAGCTTGGCAGGAGCCACTGTAATGAGATAATTAGCAATTATGCACTAAAGGCAAGGGGGATGTTGCTAAGGGTATTATTCATTTTTGTAAGATCCCCCAAGCCCAACTGTTTTAGAATATTCTACACAGGCACTAAAAAAAAAAAAAAAACAACAAACAAACAAACAAACAAAAAAACCTTAATGAATTTATGATTGTTATTATTATTTTTTTATTTTCTATTTTTAAGCATTACAGAGGAGGTCCGTTTGTATGCATGTTTTATCAGCTTAAACTGCAAACTAAAAGGTTAAGAGCCGAGGACAGTAACTTACTAGCTAGAGCTAACAGATAACTTAATAGCTAGCAAATAACTTTTACATGACTTAAACATACAAGTTAACTAAACATACAAGTTAACTAAACATACAAGTTAACTAAATGGTTGATTCAAAACCTGAATATGATTTCAGAACTGAAGAGCACTGAAGCAACCTTTACACTGCTTTCCAGGGAATGAGAAATCACCTACTCCTGAGATGAATCATCTGAGGAATCACCTGCTACTGAGAAGAATCATTTGAGGAATCATCTTTTCCATCCAGCCCTATGTAGTTTCTATTTTATGTTGCCAGAACAGCTCCAAGTTTTCCCCTGTCACATTCAAAATTCTCTTCACAAGTCACAGGGATTTTACTTGGTTTAAAATGGTCCATAGTGAATTTTCCATTGGTTTTCACAGTGCCTCCTCTCCATGAATAAGATAAGTAATAGTTCGGAAGGATCTTAAGATTTGACCGCAACCAGCTCACCACAGCTCACTTCAGACAAGATTTCCATGGCTTCACAACTCAGAGGATTTTATGAACCACTGACTCCAGTCAGTATAGCCTCGGGCCCCAAAGCTTAAACTGTAATTTGTTTTTTATCACACTGTACTAAATCATTTCATCAAGTTTATCCATTATTGCTATTTCTTTTGAATAATTTCTGTACTCAAAATAACCCACGGTTATGAAAAGCCATGAAAAGTCAGAAAATGAAAATTAAAAAGTTTTCCAGGCCAGGAAAAGTCATGGAAAATGGCCTAGGTCTTGAAAAGTCATTGAAATTGAGGTTTTGAGAAATTGTGATAAATTATACTTCTGTCTGAGACTGGCAATATATGAGTTTGTACACGATTTTTGGCAATTTCTTTAATGTAAAATATCAAACTAAAATACATTTTTTATTAAATATTTGAGGGAATGCACAGATAACGATAAGTTGCCTCTAAAAAAATGTTAATTATTGTAAAATTCATAATTGCACAAGGTCATTAACTTTTAATGATTGGTCATGGAGAACTCATGAAGAAGTCATAGAATTTTGCCATGGGATGTCTGTGGGCACCCTGAAAATATAATAATAATAATATAATAATAACTAATCCTGGGTACAGGTCTGAAAACCATTGGTGCTTTAATATATTAGTTCATGCAATTACAATACTATAATTTCGATGACAGTAATCTATTAAAAATTTAAATCAGCTAGCTACTCAAAATTGAAATCACCTAGGTAAAGCTACTCATCACCTGGTGAACCTCTCCCCTTCCCCAAATCCTAGATCCACCCCTAAGGTTATATGGACAAAAATGTACTTATCACTAGTAGCAACGTTCCCGATCCTTGAAGGCAAACACAAAGTGAATGAGGAGGAGTTTCTTCCTGCAGGCCATTCGGACCCTCAGCCAGAACTCCTAGTATCTGGACTTTCTAGACCTACCGTACACATGAACATTACATTCTACCTCAGCTGATTATTGCACACACAAATTGCACTACTTGTATACCATGCACTACTCTGCACACGCAATAACTACACTCACTGGACATCTGGTGTTCATACTGCACTGACACTTTACATACTGTATTATTTATTGTCACTACATTTGTATTTGACTTTTAACTATTGGTGTTTTTTTTTCATAATTTATCATGTCTTTAATTTTTTCTATGATAGTTTCATTCTACAAATGTAGGACAGTCGTAATAAGCATTTCACTACATGTTGTATTGTGCATGATTTTGTACGTGACAAATAAAATTGAATTTGATTAGCAGTTTGTTGATCCTGCTATATTTTGAAACTGATGTACAATTTTAATAAAGTGCTTAACATTAAAAATGTGAATTGTGTAGCTTGCTTTGTATTTTCTGGGATGTAATTTCATCATCATTGATGACAAACCTCGAGTGTGTTTCATTTCCAGTGAAGCATTATTTAAAAGATTTATGCTCCTGAGTTAGCTGAACCAATTAGATTGCACCATTCCAGTGTAGTATATACTAATCAATGTTATTCGTTTCACCTATTAGTGGTCATTAAGTTTTGGCTGATTGGTGCAAGTGCTTGTTGAATATCCCATATCAAATTAAGCCATACTTTCCTGCTAGAACAGCCTCCGCTCGGCTGGAAAGGCTTTCCATTAATTTTGGAAAGTGGGTGTGGGGTTTTAGTCATTCAGCCACAAGAGCATTAATGAGGCCAGGCACTGATGTTGGGCAACAATGCCTGGCACAAATCCAGTTCGTCAATTCATCCCCAATGTGTTCAATAGGTTTGACACCGCAGCTCTGAGCAGGCAGCTTGAATTCTTTCACACCATCCTTGGCATGCCATGTTTTCATAAAGCTCATTTTATAAGGTTTCATGTGACATGGTGACATGGTGGAATAGGTTAGTAACAATGAGGGGATATCTTATGTGTTATCTTCATGTGACATGGTGGAATAGGTTAGTAACAATGAGGGGATATCTTAATGCTATAGCATACAAAAACTTTCAGGATAATTGTATGTTTCAAAATTTATGGCAACAGTTTGGAGAACCACATCTTGGATTGATAATATTTATTTTATTTTGGATTGATGGAAATTTATGCATATGCATACTACAGTCAATTTAATATAAATATACGCTATTTTTATTGGGAAAAACAAAAACTCTTTTTGCACCTTTTTGAATTATAACTTATATCATTTTTCTTTTATGCTAAAATGCACAGTTACTGTGTAAAGTGTCTTCCTTGGAAAAAAAATAAAAAACCAACGCTGACAGGTCTGTGAACACAAATGTACTTACTATTTTAGACAGAACCTATGACATGATCTTGATCAATACCACCTGATAAATTATGGGCCAGTATTAAACCTTCCCTTTTTCTGCAAGATCTCTGAAGTTGAATAGCAATCTCATACAAATAAATCTTTTCCTGCCTGGGTTTAGGCTTTATCACAGTATTGAGATGGGTAAAGCAGTAAGGTGAAGATCATGTTGAAAAAACAAAGCAGCAGTGGCAGAGCGTAAAGCAGTGCCTAGACCATACCAATTCTCAAACATATTCTGTCTCATTCCTAAGTGATGTGAAGAACTAAAGTTCCATTCAACAATTATAAAAAGAAGACAGAAAAATGGAAGCTGCTAAAAAAGTTTTAACCTTAGCAACTTTGGAACTGAAGGAAAGAAAGGAAAGACGAAAAGCTCATTTAGTTTGGGTCTATGAGACATTGCTTTGCCTCAAAAAAAGGCTCATACCATCATTTAGTAAAATGACAAAATATTTTCTTTGCTCACATGAACAGCTACAGATTTATGTGTGTGTGTGTTTTCTCAGATTTTATTTGAGATGCGATGGTAAGTAAACAATGGACTGTTGTAAACAGTCTTGTCATATGATATGTCATTTTCTGAACCGCTTAATCCTAACTAGGTTCGCGGGGAGGCTGGCGCCCATCTCAGCTGACTCTGGGCAAGGGCAGAGTACACCATGGACAGCTCGCCAGGCCATCGCAAGGCAGAAACACGCTGACGGCTATGCAGCCTACTCTTGATGAAAATCAGCAATGGTTCTTTTACATGCCTCTCACCATAGACAGTGAGAGACATGGCCGGCCTTTGATAACCCAGTTAGCTGCACTGGGGGTGTCATGTGATATGTCCTGCACAAATAAGAATTATAATACTTCAATTTGTCAAACGGATGAAACCCTCTTAGGAAGCAGAAGCTGACATTGAAGAGCACTGCGTTACACTCATAAATATGTTCAGCCTTATTCAGTGCATTGCTTTTACATCACTTGCATAATGCTATACTGCTATCAACAGTTCCAATGCCATAGTGAACATCTGAAAGTGCTAAAAGAAGGTGATCCCCAGATAAATGACTGTGGTTTCTGATCAGGGTTGTGCCTGCTTGTCTTTTTTGTAATGCAGTGTAGATTCATTTTCTGAACTGGCTAATCCTTAATCCTAATGGCGTCCATCTTAGCTGACTCTGTGCAAGGATGGGGTTCACCCTGGACAGCTGGCCAGGCCATAGCAGGGCTGCAGTGCATATTTTAATACCAAAAGATCACAATATTAGTCAGATTTTTGTCTTTTTTCTAATGCCAATTTCCCCCTGCATGTGCTTTGCTGTGCTCACACACTGCTTTTATAAAAAAAATGTAGAAATGTCCTGTTTTTACTTCCAATTTTCAACTTGTTAAACACAAAAGTATTGCTAGAGAATTCAAACGTAGGTTTAAAATACATCCCTACCATGAACCTTAAGAAGCTTCGTAACTTTCTACCTTTTGAACAGACTTTCAAAAAAAAGATATATATATCCATTGTTTGTTTATTTGCATTTCAGAATGGCTGGGAGATGAATTTGAGATATGAATTGTTATAGATATTAGCAAGACATAAGAAGGTCATTCTGTTTATTCTGTATTATGTCCTGTTGTGTAAAATGTCCACAAATACAATTGCATGAGAAGAATGGAAGTTTAAAATGTAAAGAAAAATACTTCTATTCTGCATTAAGAAGAGAAGAAATTAGGCATATTTCATGAGTTTTATAACACTTATAAATTAATCTTATTACAACTCAAATTAAAAAGTACCCATGTAGTTGGCTACCCTCATTATGGTTACGTATTTATTATATAGTTATGTGAAAAAAATAAGTAGATTTCATGGAAACTGTTCAGCATATTGGAACAAACATTTTACCCTTTCTGATACAGTGCCAGACAAAGGTGAAATACTCCAACAAACGGCACATAAAATCAACATTTTCTAGTTATTTTCATAATTTACATAAACAAAGTACAGATCAGTTGCATGGAAAATGTAAATACACACTTATATTTATCATTTTTTTCAGGCCAATTAAATTAGAATCAGATTAAGTGCCGATGATTGAATCCTCCTTCAGGTGGAAGCTTTTTAATAGGACATTTTAATCTCTCTCATGATCTGGAAAAACCTAGTAAGTTTAGACTAATAAAGAAGACTTGCTAGGTTACTCCAGATCAAAATACACCAAAGTATGGGATCATTTTATATTTTAACTTGATAAAATGATGAGGCAGAACCTTGTAAGTGCAAATTTAGGGCTAACTAAAATTTTATAAATTAAAAAAATTATAAATTTAATATACTAGGTTATTCCAGATCAGGGAAGATTTCAGGTTTGGTGATTGCTTTGCTACTGAATTGTGTGGTGTCACACTTGCACAATTTATGGATGTCTGGCAGACTGGCTAGGGATTTAAATTTCATATTGACAGTGTGTTTCAAGTCCCTCTATTGAGCTTAAAATTTGTTAATGAATTGAAATACATGATTCCTTTGTATGGTAAATCATCTAGAAATGATGCTGGTTTCAAATGACTGGCAATTTATCTAGGACTGGCCACTTCAACAAATGTACAAAATTGTTTATTAAAAAACAAGTCTCAAAAAACATGGAGGGAAAACAAAATATACGACGAACATATAGGCAACAAAGACTTTGCCTTTTGTAATAATGTGCTCTGGATTTTACTGAAACTAAAGATAGAGTCGTTCAGGCACAGTACATGTGTAGCATAAACCAAAGACAGCTTCAGGAGAAGAACCTTAAACCAAAAGTGAAGCATGGTGGTGGGAATGTTATGGTTAAAGGTTGCTTTGCTGCCTCAGGGACTGGGCAGCTTGCAGTCAGTCATCTACTAAACTATGAATTCTGCATCATATCAAAGAATGATATGAAGTTGAAGTTGAGCCGGAAGTGAAATGAACTGTCTTTCTTCAAAAAGAACAAACGAGATGGCCTTGTAAATGCCCAGATTAAAATGTTAAACTGATTTGAAAAAGCCAGTACATGAAAGAACAACCTCAAACAGCTTGCAACTGAAGGAATTTTGCATGGAAAAGTGATCAGAGATTGTGGAGCAGAATATGGGAGTGGCTAGACTATGTTGATACAGGATATGACCTACGGAGGATGCTAGAAAATGAACATTTAAAATTCATAATTTAGAACAATTTAAAGCAAACTTTAGTTGAATGTGCCAGCTGCAACTTAGAATGAACAGGGAATTTGATTCACTAGTAACCATAAATATGTGCATCTTTAGTTTAATCCCTGTGATTTTAGAGCATAAATGATGTTGTCCTGAAAGATGGTACCTTTGGTCATTGTGAGGTTTTTGAAGAAGACCGTAATGTCATAAAGAGAAAGGTATTATTGAAAAACACAAGTTGATCTAGAAAATGGGACTGCAGCTCTGATCGGACCAGAGCACTCACTGACAAATCGAAAGTGCAAAAAGCTCCACTTTGTAATCATTATATATTATTTTTTCAGCTTTCCTCAATCTTTTTGCACCTGCTGATTCAAGCGCAATGTATCAGCTAAAAAAGCAGGAACAGGATGACTTTTTCTTGATAAACTGCAAAGCAAGAAGCACTCAGGTGTCCTGGCCTCCAGAGTTTACTTATTTAGCAGTAAAGAACATCATGCTCTCATAGTGGCACTGTGATTTTAGTAATGGTTGATCCATTTAAAAGATGGTGATATATGTTTGATGTGCTGAAGCTGAGGGAACGAGTAGGACATTATAGCTGAGCTGCAGATGATTTACCTCTAGAGTGGTGTAGTATGGCATGAAAAATTCATGGTATGATAAATGTACAGCAAGGATATTTCCGTTTTACGCATCCTCACATTTTCAAAGATGATGACGTAACATCATACATAATACAGTTAATTAAAATATATTTTTTTTAATCTGAGAAATTTTTTAAACCCTGGCGAGCTGTCCAGGATGTACCATCCCCTTATCCAAAGACGGCTGAGATGGGCGCCAGCCTCCCCGCGACCCTAATTAGGATTAAGCGATTAATGAAATTGTTTAACTGTTTTTACTAATAAGGTGAATAGTAGGCCAAGTTTACTTCAAATAGAGCACCTTTGTTTGAGTGAATAAAACAGTGCTGAAGTCTTGGGTGTTAAACAAAATCCTAGCGAGTCTGAAATTGGGCAGTTTTCAGCAGTCCGTTGAAGGTTGGTGAGCAAAAACCTGGCAGGTCTCAAGGCCAGTCAAATTTATCATTCTGATCATGTTTTTTTCTACACTGTTCAGACATGAGGTCAAAACCAGACAGAATTCTGAAAATAAGTCTTTAGTGTCCTGAGGTGAAAATCATATTGAGGAAAAATTGTATTTAGTAAATAAATATCTTTTTTTTTCTTACTTTCTAGGTTCATGTAAATTTTTGTATGGCATCTACTACAGTTTAGTTTGGAAAAAATTCTGCTTCATCCAGCTATAACCTGATCTGAATGGTTAACTGGCCAAAAATTTCACAGCTAAAGAAGACACACAATTTATCAGGAAACTTGATAAGTAATATGAGATTTGTTTGTAGAGTGTATGCTTACTGAGTGAAAAATTTGATCTTCTTGAATAATTTTCTCAAAACACTACTTGAATGACTTACTAGGCTTTCACTAAACATGGCCACTGGAGTTCTTTCAGTCCAGTTTTGGCAAACCCTGGAATTCGCCTTTGGTGAACATGTTTGGGCCTCTTAATTCCTCTTAGTGCTTAATTGTGTCCTTCCAATTTTGAGGGAGAACTAAATGTGGGTTAGATTGTTAGGTGTCTACATACTTTTGGATATGTTGTAGGGTATGTATACAGCTACAAAGTTAAGAAGATATCTATCTGATATATAATATATACAAATAGTATATTCAGTATTCTGGAAGAAACCTTTTGTAAATTTTTTTAATTTTTTGATTATTTATTTATTTTTACATATTTACATACATATTAATAAATTAAAAGAATCCTGTAAAATATTTCAAAATGGAATTGTGATATGCATGTACAACAAAATGCCCATCCTCTGCTGAAACTTGGTATGCCCTTTCAAAGAGTCAGGTCTTTATTTCTGGGTAAGCTGAAGCCTTGAAATCTAAACAGAATTCTGAAATGAAGAAAGTAGCACTTTCCCCAGAATGGCTCTTCTGAAATTGCAGTTTTTATAAAATGTATTTGAAGTTATATAGTTATGATTGATTGACTTTTTTTAACACTATAACACCTATTCAATGTTTCAATATAATTGCCTTTCTACCATAAGACAAAATCCTAGTAGCAGGAGCCCATCATCTGGTATTGAGCATGTGACCCAGGCTTAAATTCATTCATTCATTCATTTTCTTAACCGCTTAATCCTAATTAGGTTTGCGGAGAGGTAAGCACCCATCTCAGCCGACTCTTGGTGGGGGCAGAGTACACCCTGGACAGCTTGCCAGGCCATCACAGAGCAGAAAAACGCTGACGGCAACCCACTGGCCTACTATTTATGAACGACAGCAATGGTTCTTTTACATGCCTCTCACCACAAACAGTGAGAGACATTGATAACCCATATAGTTGGGGGGGGGGGGCAATTGGGGGACAGCAGTGACAACTCGGTGATAGTGGGTCTTGAACCCCGGAACTTCAGATCAGTGAGCCAGCACCCTTCCACTGGGCCACCAATGCCCCTGGCTTAAATTATTATTATTTTGTGAGCATCTTTTAATGTTTTATTTGTTCTTTAAATTGACTAGATGTTACAGGATCCCGTTTGATTTCTCATCGCTTACAATCGATAGCTTCACTGCTTTTTCACGGTAGTCTAGCAGATGAGCTCTGCTGCACAGCAAACCACCTGAACACTATTAAAAACATATTATAAATCACAGTAATGGCCTTCTAAATGTAATGTACTGTATCTATTAAAAGACTATTGTCTTGTTTCACTCAACAAAACACATTACTCACAAATCCAGTCATAGTTGCAAATCCCTCACCAGTGTTATAACCGTTGGACATTACAATGCTTGATAAATAACTTAATCATTTTGTGAACTGAACCAGTAAGCTTGCTAAAATTAATCATTAAGACAAATAATGAGTTTTAAATAAACACACTTGTTAATTTACATAGGAAGCCATTTATTAACTAAGTAAGAGGTTAACTATTCTTAGGAATAAACAATAATGCCATAGATACATGATGTATATATGCCATAATTACATACAGCAAGTATAGTCCAAAGAAACCAAGTGTTTATAGTATGATGCTTGATGACCATGAGCTGCTAGACCCATGTCAGTGCAAGTTCAGTTTACAAATCGAATTTATGGAAATGTTGGGATAAACAATTATAAAAAAATCCTTTAATTATGAATTACCTTTTACTCTAATGCAATATGCAAAATCATCTATAAGAAGCAAAAATTTATAGACCTATGAGCAGGCTGAGTAAATGTGCTTTAAATAATTTTTCCTGTATTCTCTGGATAAAACATAGCTTGCAAATGTAAGATAGGATCTTACAAATGTTGCATTCCAATTAGTGTTTTATATTCAATATACAGGGGAAGCTACAAAACTTACATGTATGTTTATGTCCATATTCATGCTAATCACCTTCAAATTTTGTGCTTGTAATTCCAAGACAGCTTCCTGGCCACAGCTTGTATAATGAGTTTTGTTGTCTGGGACATTAGATTATAGCGGAGCTCTATATGCAAATGTCGTAAAGCCATGAGCTCAATTTTGTTGTCACATCTGTGTTCACATGCCCACACAGGCAACCCAATGTGCACGTGCTGCCACTGTCGGCACTGAGGGCACTTGCACTTTGCAGAAAGTTTTTGGTTTAATCAGTGGTTTTCCTTATTGAAGAGAAATATGTTTTCGAATACCATTTTGAAAAAGACAGTAAATTATATTATGGGCTGTTTCTTTACTGAAAATAAATGCAACATTTTCAGAGCTCTACTTTTAGGCAGTGACGAAACAACTGAATACAGCAAGAGTCAGTCGGGTTAAAAAAAAAATTGAAAAAATTTAACAAAACCAAGCCCAAAACTTAATGCAGAAAATATGAAATAACCAAGCAGAGTTTCAAAAGAGCATCAGACAAGTGGGGAAGGAGGAAAAGAAAAAAACAAGCAGAGCATCAGAACTAAAAAAGTTAGACGGCAGAAATTGAGAAGTATTTCAAGCTGAAGTGGTAAATGAGGTACTAATTGAGGTACAGCTTAGTGTGATTCGTCAGTGAAAAAAAATGAAACAGAAAAATGACTTGCGCGTTAAATTTGTTTAAAGTGAGGAGGAGTTTGCGCAACCAGTTAACCTCATTCTCTCATCCGAACACCTCCTGGGCCCAGCAGCACAACATCGTCAGGAGGAAGAGTGTGAATACTGCATGGCTAAACTCAGAAGAGAGTGTGGCAGACAGTTTCTGAAACTCCCACCAGACCTGACATTAATTTACCTTTGCCAGATATAACACACAAAAGCCAAATAACGTTTTTCTTTGCAGCCATGAAAATGAATTTATTGATTTATGGAAACTACATCAGTAATGTTTGTTTTGTTGTATGCAAATATGCCTTAAATAACATTGTTTTTGACATGAACATACTTTATATGCGTTTTATATACATCTTAATTATAATAACATAAAATATTAGAAATATACAAAGTGCACAGGCACCCAATATACATTTTGCACTTGCTTTTTCATTGCAAAAAATGGTGTGTGTGTGTGTGTGTGTGCGTGCGTGCGTACGTGCATGCGTGTGTGTGTGTGTGTCATCAGGCAAAACAACTTATTAATATGACTTTGGGGGCAGTGGTGGCCTGGTAGCTGGATCGGGAGTTCAAGCCCCACTATCGGCGGGTTCTCGCTGCTGTCCCCCCAGTGCAGCTAACTGGGTTATCAAATGCAGGCCATGTCTCTCACTGTCTGTTCCCTAAACACTTTCACTAATTTTTCAGGATTGGATCTTCATGGCTGACACTTGGCTGTAAGAGCTATAAAATCTGCTTTTGCCATCTATTAGATGAAAGTGTGATGTTCAGTAAAGACTGGGAACTCTGGTGTTACTGAGTCATGGAGTGATTCACTAGGCAGTGCACACAGGCCTCCCTGTGCCCCCCACACATACAGACATCCTTTGATGCGTATCAACAGCAAGTCCTGCCATCTGCACCAATTTCCCCAGTGAAGGTCTAAGCATATGGCAGACAGAGTTGGCACAAAAAGCTCAAGAGCATATTATCACATCAAACTAGCTCACTCGCTGCTCCAGGGAGTTAACCTCGTCACCTTTACAGCTTCATAAATGGACTACATTACCATGATCAAACGCTGCTGCTGCCCCTTCTACTCACACCCTCAACTCTCAAAGGATGGAGGGTTTCATGAAAAATTGACAACAGGCCATCAGTGGATGATTTTTAAAAAAAAATCTTTTCTCACTTTTTGGCCTCTTGAGCATGAAATTTAATTTTCCCACTTCTTTGCAACCTCCTCTGTAATGCATAATAATAAAGCCTGGATATCATTTGCATATATGTCTTTATTAAAGAACTAATTTGGCAAAAATTCAAATTTACACATTTTCTCACTTACCCCATATGCAATCAATCAGCCGATATTTTTGCTGTCTAAAGTTTGCTTCTTCCGTTTTTCCATTGAAGATGAATGCCACTAACAAGTAATTTAAGTCTACGTCAGCAAAAATCTTTCAAAAAAAACATCTGCTTCACACTACATTCTGCTCTCAGAAACAAACATGCTGAGGTGGTTTAATGTGACTGCAGATTGCTGTAGTATTATGGTACAATCACTTTTCCTAGCTCAGTTTGGTGTCATGTTTACACCACTGTGTGAATTCACAGAACAAATTCACACAGTAGGCTGATATACAATACAGGTGAGAACTAAAGTGGAAGTAACATTGGACAGAAAATTAACATGAAGCCACATTTTAAGCAATCTGCCAATACTGATAAATCAATGGTAAAATTGTAAGAAACAAGTACATTCCATGAAAACTTTTGATTTTGTAATATATTTGAACAAGCAAACAATTCACCCTCTTTAATATAGGGCCTACAGGTAAAGGTACCATACTCAAAAAATGTTTTTTCAATCATTTATTCAACAAAAAAATATTAATGGACGTAATATTATTCTAAGCACACTCTTGGCCACCGAAGCTCGTATTGCCTCCTTTAGCAGAAATAACACCTTGTATTATTTTTACGTACTTGTTCACCAGTCACTGACATTGATTTCCTAAAATCCGTGAACAGATTGTAGATGTGTGCACTTTCACAACAGTTGCAGGAGTTACCTGCAGATCCTATGATAAAATCGTATTGTTCTTGGTAACTTCCTTTTACATCAAATTGTTATATCTCAGGCTTTGCTTTTCTGAAGGCCTTAGAGAGTGCTTTATATCTTGCCATGATAACATTACGTACTTTACAAACAAAGAGAACAACCGACCTTGGATGTAAGGTTTCACTAATACTTGAAAGCAAACAACTACAATTATTACAAAATGTCAATTTCACTTTGGCACTATTTCAAAGAGGTAAAATGTTTGCTTGTTCAAATATGCTTAAAAAATATTTTTATATAACTGAATTGTATGGAGTTGTTTCCTGACCCCTCATTAGCCCCTCCATCCCACCAAGGAATGAACTCAGTAACCCTGGGTTTACACTGGGGCTCAATGTCCATGATCTCCGCGAAAAAAATCGCAGAGCTCCATGATTTATGACTGATCAGGGAATAAAAAGGAGACAGCTCGCATCCAGGAGATGAAACTTGGAGAGTTCACCAGATCCCCTACAATGGCACATCAAGGTCTGTTACTCTCTGTTAAGGTCTGTTAAGAGCTGCGCTCTTCCATGCTTCCCATGTTCTATTCTAAAAAGTGGAGTCAAATTGTAATATATCGTGATAATTGTGGCAAAAATTTTGACACAATCAACGAGATAATCCCAAATCCACCAAGTTACTTCAAGATCATCACAATTCCACCAAGTTCCCTAAAGATCATCATGATTCGATCAGTTGAACCTACATGCTAATCACGATTCTCTCAAATCGCAGAGATTGTGGACATTGTGCCCCGGTATAAACCTAGGGTAATATACAGTGCTGTGGGAAAGTATTTGTCCACTTCTGATTTCCAGTGTTTCATATTTGTTACACCAAGTGGTCCAGATAGAAATCACAATTTATTTATTTCATGTAGGTGATACAAATGCTATATCAGCATTTTTTCTTTCAACAAATGAAGTGTTCTTTTTTTATATATGATCACTCATGTCCTTCTTGTCTTTAAAATGGAGGAAATCGGGGTATCATGCGCCACTGGGGGCACTGCGTGTTTTGTACCCATACTGTGGAAGGCCTATGGCCTGCCGGTCTGAAATTCACAATGTCATATATTTGGTCCTTCATAAATCTTATACAAATTGCTGGACTTCCCTATAATGTACTGCAATTAATTATTGATCATTAACAGCATCAACATTAATATGAATATGAGTAAAGAAATTGTATTATCTTTGGAATGAGCGATCATATTTGTTTATTTAAAGACATTTGTAATCCTGAAATGGAGAACTGTCCAATGAAGTCATCGCTAATGAAATATATATTTAAATTATTAATGATTTTACCTATAGAAGAGCAATAGATTTACTGCACTATTTGATTATTGGATGATTTATGTGACTATTGAATGAGGAGTTTATTCATTGAAGTGAGTGTAAGATTATTTTATTATTTTATTTTTGGGCCATTCCACACAGTAGACTTGTTGAGACATGTTGAGATAGGAGGTCATGAGGGACCAATCAGAGTCTAGAGCTAGAAGATGATCGATCAATCAGAGTGGAATGGGCACTATATATAAGCCAACGCCAAAGCTAGTAGAGTTGGTGCAAGATTTTTCTCTCAGAATAATTTCTTCTGTGTGATCGATTGTATGTTTTCTTTTCTTAAAGGCTAAATAAACACCTAAAAATAGATTTGAATCTCTCGCGTCATGAACTAGACATTTTTTGCCACAACATATTTGGTGGCCTGTATGGGGACAGATAAGGACAGCTCGATTCTCCTTCCTGAGAACTTCGGATCAGTGAATTCCAGCCTAAAAGTGGCCACAAGTGAGTAGTTTTGCTTACCAATACATTTCATACCAATTTATTGAATGTTTAAAATCCAGGAAAAAACGTGTAGTGTTTATTTTTCTTTTCTGCTTAATGTGTCAGTGTGAAAGTGAATCTCTCTCTCAGTCACTCTCTCTTTCTGAGTAAATTTCTCTGGCATGCATGCGACTCTGTAAATCTCCTGGGAGTGAGTGTGTGGTGTTTAAGCAGTATCAGTAAAAGGTTTATCTGTCCTCGGAGCACAGGTGGGTAAGAAGAGAGGAGTCACTTAGAAAAACAAAGAAAACAGTGGCAGGCCCACAGTTCTATGAGATTATACTCTATATGCTGGCTCAGTTCATAGGCTTCTGGGACCACAGTAACGTAACCCTTAAAGAGGGCTAAGGTCACCAGTAGATTTATTCTGACCTTTGGAAAAGCAATAGAAGTGTCAGAGTTAAGCCACAGCAGTGAAGGCCGCTGGTGAGTATTGGGAGCACATATTTTGTTCTGTTCTGGGGGGTTTCATAAGAAAAAAACGAGTGTAAGTCCACCCCTGATGTGTAGGGGGCGTGCCGGTGAATCAAGGATAGGCGTGGTTTTAGGTTACTGCATTCCACCAGTAATAGAGATAAAAAAGAAAATGATGAATAAATTTGAGGCCAGTAAAGAGATAATGAGATGAAGAGGAATAAATAAGACAAACAGTTCTTATTCAAAATCAGGATAAAGAAAAAGATATAAGTTAAGGGGAATAAAAATGATAAAACTTTCAAGTTGTGTCATAGTGCAAATAAATGCATATGTATTTATCTTTAATGGGTGCACAAGACTATATGAGGGTTGTTATTATGCCATGATCAGGAAACACTTTTTTTAAATGGGTTGAGCAAGTTATGTACCTCTCTGATCCGAAAAGGTCAGAGAAGATTTTTTAAGAGGATTTAATAAATGATGAAGTATGAGAATTACTGTAGGATCACACTTACAATGTATAGATTCTATTAAGTAAGAGTTGAAGTAGCTACGGAGTTCATGTGTAAAAGAGATGGATTTGGCAACCATAGTAATTTCAGGTATAAAAGACAAATAATAATAATAATGCAAATTGAATTTTAAATGCATAGTAACATGCAAAGAAATAATAGTTGGAGGAGTGTGTTGTGATCAAAACGCTTGCGCAAGAGTGAGCTCGTGTTTCAAAACTGAGTGTAATGTTCGCTTTCATAATCCTCTGGGACCAGAAAAGATGATAAAAGTGTACTACTAATGGTTTAGTTAAAATTAAATTTCTTATTCTGATTATTAATATTCCTGTACATTGTGCTAAAAGCACACTTATCTAAATCTAGTGCTTTCTTGGAGGAGTTATGGGAAATCCCCTGGGCTAAGATTAACATGGATGAAGCATGGGGAGTTAACTCTTTCCTAGTATATGTCCAAATGTTCTGTATTGTTATTTATGTTAGTTATCTTTTGTTTGTTTGTTTTTCTTTCCTTTTTCTCATAAATAACTAGAATTGAACATGTTTTAAGGTATTTGGGTGCACAAATGGGAGACAATTAACAAGAAGGACACGAGTGATCATATATAAATAAAAGAACACTTCATCTGTTGAAGGAAAAAAATTACCGACATAGCATCTGTATCACTGATATAGCATCTGTATCAAGATTATTGCAAAGGTCTCTATTCCCTGACCACACAATCTAGTTTTGCAGCTACCAAACCAAATGAAGTTGATGTGAACTCTGAATTTATATACTGTATATTTTTTGTGTAGTATAGCCCTCTTTGCTTCAGTCAGAGAGTGTATTTTTTGATCAACTGAGTGGACAACAGGTTTCTTTTCAAGAGTCCTTTTTGAACATGAAAAAGCTTTGAGGGATCTGGCAAATATCATGCAGCAAGATCTAGGGACTGTGAATGTATTTTCTGTCCTCGAACCATATTGTATTGTGCCCTGAAGTGCACGAAGTACACTTTCCAGTAATATTATGCATTAATTGATTCTGCTCTATTTCCACTAGCTAAAATAAACAAAATATCTGGACATGTATTAAAAACAATTAATTTGTTTGTTTCTAATTATATGTTTCTTTGTTCTGAGGCACCTGGTCTGGTCTGAACATTGGGGGTGGTCCCTTCCTGGTTGAGCAAAGGCCTGGCTGAGGGCTGAGAAGACCTAAGTCTTGGAGCCTGCATATTAGGCCATACCATATCCAGTGTGCGCCCGAGGGGGATTTTGGCCTAAGGTGCTTTTTTTTGTGTTATTTTGGAAGTCTGTGTATTTTGTTTACCTCTTTGTGTGTTCTTTGTTTTGGCCAAGCCAATGTATATTTACACCTTTGTTTCTTTGTAGCAGATCAGTTTTTGTTTAGTTAATATCAGAGATGGGTGTTTTAAGTCTAGTTATGTTTTTGGTTGACCTTTTTTATAGGCCTAGTGTTTTGGTTTTTGTGAATTTTTGATCAATTTTTTGGGTAATAAAGACCCAGCCTTTTGAATTAAACATCTTGTGTCCTTGTACCTCACTGTTTAGTCTCTTAAAAGCTACATAAGCCATTTCACAGAGTTTCATGATGCACCTTTTCAAATACCAGGAGAAGCTGAGAATGCAAGTCTCTTCAGTGCTTCCAAAGAAGCTGAGGGTTAAAGTGTTGTGCAAGACATTCAATCAGGGGAAAAGACTGACTCTAAAACATTCTGTTGCTGAGCTTAGCCATCATAGACATTATGTAACTGTCATGGTTAAAGATTTTATCAGGAAAAAAAAAAACGCAAATTAGATAACAGGTTTGTTTCCCCTAATTTTACTTTTTGCTAGCAAGCTACTGTTAACCAGCTAGCTCAAAAGTACTAAATAGGTATGTTTTACTAGGTTTAACCTTATTCAATTGACTCTGTGCTGCTGTAAAATAACAGAAAAAGCAATTCAGCAGTTGGTGAACAAACTGCTGATAGCATCAGAAGAAGTAAACATTAAGTTACAGCTTAAAAGATAAACTCTTTTTTAAGATGAAAGGTTTTGTTCCTTACTTAGCATTCAGTAAGTGGTATATTTATAGTAATGTGAACTATGTTTTATTATAAAAATTTTGCACAACGAGGGAAATTAGCAGCAGAGGCATTAACATTGCTAATAAGGAAAGCATATCAGGCAGGATACAATTGTTCCCCAAAATCCCAAGAGCATGCCAGATGACAAGAAAGCTCAGTGGTCACAGCATAAATGATGAACTGCTCATTTATACTTTCACCAATCAAAGTCTGTAGCAGGGAATATGATGGAATAGTGGTTAACTCAAGGCAAAACGGTCCTGGGTTTGAGACCAATGCTCTCCAAAGCCATACACATTAAGCTAACAGGCTGCTTCAAATCACCCCTAGGTGTGAGCGTGAGTATGAATGGTTTGGAAAGAAGCTTATTCCTCACCTTCAGTGAATTTTCTACATTTTATTTGGGATTTTTTTGCTAGGTTTTTTATTGTATATTTTCATATTTATTCCATGTTACCACATTAACGGTTCAAAAATTGGTAAATGCCACAACAAAAGCTTAACGTTTGGCACCTCTGCAGCAGATAATTATATCCTTTAAGTTGTGGGTACTTGGGCTGCATCCCAAATGACATACTGCTAAATACTCTGTCAGTACACAAATGGTGTCATTACCATTTAGACATAATATTTAGTGTATATTATGTGGTTTGGGACCAGTGTTAAATTCTAATTGAATCTATGAACTTGTCACTTGTAGCTGTCTGATTAATTCACACAGTGCAGTAGGAATGTGCAGCGTACTCCCACATTGTAATTTCTGAAATAAAATTAAAATATTCTAAAATATTCATTTATTTATTTTATGCCTTGCATCACTAAAAAGGATAATAAAAAAATCCCCAAGCTTAAAGTGATATAAAAAAAAATTCTATAGAAGCTATTGATTTTTTATTGCAAAAATAAAACGCACTTGAATATGATGCCTAACCACAAGCAAAATTAGCCTTTTTAACCATTTAAATAAAAATAATAACATATTTAATATTCTTCTATAAAGTATCTACACCCTTGGCCTAAGATGCTGGTATTGCCCTTCAGTAGAAATAATTTCTTGTGGGCATTTTGCAGACTCATCCATCAGTTTTAGACATTGACTTCCTTAAATTTTTACAATTCCACCTTTGGCTGCAATATGGTCAAAGGTTTTTCTACTGCCATTTTCAAATCTATGCCACAGCGTTTCAGTGGGATAAAATCTAGGCATTTACTAGGATATTCCATATTTTTTCTTTTTAAGCCATTGCTTAGTGGAATTGCTGGTGTACTTAGGATCCTGTTGAAAGGTCCATCTCCAGGTCCACTTCTCCTATTCACATGTCAGGCCTACTATAATTGTGGCCAAAAACTTTTTTTCTTCAGAGCACATTATTCACAAAGGCCGGTCTATTCCTATATGTTCAATGCCAAACTTGGCAGCCATTTGAAATTTATGCCACTTTCACTGTACTCCTTACAGTAAAGATAATTTAGAATACCTCACACACTTCATTATCAAAGAGGACACCAGATCCAAGATGCCAGGTTTAAATAAGATAGGTTCCAGTTCTAATTACTGGGACCTAATTTGAAACAACAGACTTCAATTTTATGTGGTTTTTAATCTTTTCAAATTATGAAAATTACATAATTAGATGTTGAATATATACATTTGTGGTAAAATATCACCTTTATTTATAGGCACTGTATCAAACAGTGTGATATGTTTGCTTGTCCAAATATGTTGGAAAAAACATCAAATAACCAATTTTTATGGAAGGTATTTATTTTCATGGCTGTACATCAGGGAGATTGAAAGACAGGACTCTCTTATCCCTGACATTCATAGGACTACAAATAAATACTTCCTACATAACATTCCGTACACAATTTCCTCCAGGATCAATAAAGTATTCTGATTCTCATTCTGATAAACTCACCAGTCAGGTTTCTGTGAAGTGCGGTCCTCTTTGTTTCATTCAGAGAACTAATTATGTGAACCACAGTACATCTTTCATACAATGGGATTCTCAAGAGCAGTTGTCTAAGCTTCACTTGATAGGGTCACAACAGGTTTGTTTGCCTTATTAAAATGCTCAATGTGTTTCTCTCCTAAGAAAGAGGCAAAGGAAGGGAAAATTTCACTTATATCCGTTCACTCTGATGAGGCTAAATCCACACTCAAGACTAAGCTATATCTACTTTTTAATCTTTATTTATTTATTTTTACCTGCAGCTGGGGGAAAAAGCACCAATTCAGTTGCTAAAATGATCTTGGGGTACTTTCATTCCCTCATTAGAGGATTGAACCCCCCTATGTAAATGATAAAAGCCTTGGATAAGAGGAGCGGCTCCCAAAATCACTTCCCAAAGCATTAGAACTTCAGTACCAGGTTCTTTGAAAGACGTCTATGCCTGTACTCTTGAGTCTTAGTGAATGACTGCAGAGCTGATACACTGGAACTGTTGCCAAGACAACTTCACATAACCATCAGAAAATGAGTTTTTAATCTTACTCCAAGAGCACTGGGTCATTTTTAAACATGTGGCAAAAAAAAAAAAAAATGGAGGATTTACACAGTTTACCAAGCTTTTACAAATGTCAGAATTGGTGTCTCAGATTAGTCCAGCTGCAGGCAGAATGAGTTTGCATATACTTGGTTGTTGCTAAGGCAAAAATATAAATAAACATAGTGGATACATGATAAAATACATTCTGGGCTTCGTTTTATTTGATGCTATTTATATAACAGGTACTGTATACTGTATAATAAAATCCCATTTGGTAAGTCAAATCTTTATGGTCAATGGCATATTGACAAGCTCTATTATGCTGCCAGTGGGCCTACATAATAAATTTAGAAGAGTTTTTAAAAGAATCTTTTATATTTATTATTTAAATATGTATTATATCAAACTAAAAATAGTGGTATCCTTTTTTGAAAATATCTGTAATGATCATCCTTTTGTCTTTGGATATTATAAGTGTTGCTACTCACTCACTCAATCTTTTATTTGATTCAGGATCTTCATTTTTACTCAGTAAATGTGAGGTGATTGTGTGTCATTGTTAACACGATGGATTGAAAAATTGTTTAATCTAATTAATAAGCCTCAAAAGTCAAACCTCAGCCAACCTTTGTATGTGGGACGCAGGTGGGTTGTAGGTGGGTTGAAAAATGGGCACCATATGAGATTATCCCCATGTCTACTTGCCACATGTGTATGTGGGCCCCGCTTGGGTTATGCCAGGGCATTATGGGCATCAAGTGGACATCTTAACTAAGGCTTTTTTATGTGGGCAGGTGACATAGGGCCACTATGGAGACAATCCCATATGGGTTCCATTATTCAGCTCACTTACTACCAACATGGGTCTCGCATATTGTCCTACTCAGACCACTCCTGTTTTTGTGTGCATAGTGCAGCAGGTGGTAATTTTTTTGGAAGGAGTAGCCACAGAGTCATGGTGAATTTTGCATCCCTGAGAAATATGTAAACCAACTAATGCTCATTTCATCACAATGTAGTAAGAGTTTTCTTTTTCAGATTATTGCATAAATGGTTAAAGTATGATGGGGTTCATTGTTTAGGGTTCAAAATTATTATTCAGGGTTTAAATTCCCCTGAGGGAGTCATCCCAAAGGGATCAATAAAGTTAAGTCTAAGTCTATTAATTGTATTTTTAGCATATTGAACCTGCTTTTCTGCCAGGCAACTATGAATGTAAAAAAATACAATATACTTTAGATACATAACATTTATTAATATACAATATACTTGTTATTTTCCAACCCCAAAACATTTCTTTAGTAAGTTATCTGGTTATTTTGAATCTTTGATATTTTATATGTGGAAAAAAAAACATATGTTTTTAGCCATAAAAAAAAAATCTCACTCACCCACTTACTCATTTGCCGAACCACTTACTCCTATTAGGGTCATGGTAAGGGTGAAGTCTATCTCAGCTGACAGTGCGTGAAGATGGAATACACCCTGAACAGCTCAGCAGACCATCACAGGGTTAACACACAACCATTCCCATTCACATCCACACCTAGGGGCAATTTGGAACAGCCAATTAACCTAACACCTGGAGGAAACCCACGCAAGCCCAGGGAGAATATGCAAACTCCATACAGAAATGCCTCAATCACCAAAATTATACATGCAAATGCTGAAGTGAATCTTTTATTAATGCTTAGGTAAAAAGATTCATTGTGAATAAAATAGTTGATTTGACCTGAATCAATACACACTAAAAAACACATGTTTAAATATTTGCAATGAACATTTTCTGAAAGAAAACAAGTGAAAACACAGTTTTACTGTTTTTTTTTAATGGAATGTGCAGTAATGATACTGTTGCAATCTCATGGGAAATCACATTATTAGCTATTGTAATTGGTTGTTGTTCTGCTGCATTTTTTAATATGATTTTTGTTTTCCAATTTGGTCCATTGCATTAGTAGGACATACAAATAATGAGAGCACTTGGCTGTTTTTAGTAATTCCCTGCTAATATTTCCCAGTTGTAAATAATAGAGGAAGTGTGATAATTGTATGTGATTGCAGTCACCCTTCAAACTGTTAGTTGCTGAAAAACACAAGCACAAATATTATAAATACGGAACCAAAAAGCACTTGAATACATAGTTTCATGATTTCTTACTGATACTGAATTATTAAAAGCATTGTTGTTGCTTTTCACTGTCATAAGATAACATGATATAGATACTTTGATATAGTTATCAGCTCATGGACACAAACAGCAGATATGGTAAATTAGCATTTAAAAACTGGGAGCCCATTTTGAATATAACTGTAGGGACACATTTAAAGAGACAAGAACAGAGGGTAATACCCTATATCGTGAATGGAACTGACAGATTTGTAGAGAATTTTATTCTAAAATTTAAATGTTTCTGAGAAAACTTGAAAACATCTACAAACACTGCCATAAAGAAGGTCATTAGCAGTGAATCCTTGTATGATCACATTATCCTTTTCTTAGCAGAAATATGTCCTCCTTATTTCCTCTCTCTTTTGTATAATTTTGTATTATGTCTTTGTGCTCTTATAGCTGTTTCAAAATAATGAACAGTGATCCTTACTACTACTATTTATAATAATAATAATAATAATAATAATAATAATAATAATAAAGGTTCATTTATATATTGTCTTTTACAAAACTGAGGTCACTTTACACTGGGAAATGGAAAACAGGATAAGCAGTAGAGGAGAAAAATATAAGTGTACAGTTCTGTTCTGGTGTGTGTTTTTTTAGGTGATCTGTTGCAAATATATGCGGAGGAAATATGCAAATGAAGACATGGTAGCTGGTTGAAAAAAATAATGCAGTTGATATGATCAGGTGCTTGATCCATGGCAGTTTTTACCACAACCTAACATTTCAGAGATTTAAGTAAATGGACAAAAGTGCCTGAAACACTTGTAGGATAATGCTTGTCAACCCTCTGAAGGAAAAAAAAACATTGCCTGTTATCTATCATAAAGTGTGAAGTAGGCAAAAAAATAAATGAATAAAGTTAAATTAAATTAAAAAAAACATTTTTTTTAAAATCACAATTTGGGTGAAGACATGTTTATGGGACCAGGAAAAACAGCAGCAAAAACAATGTGTTTATCATATTTTCAATTAAAATGCTTAAACTTTTCACATGACTTTAATATGAAATGACCCACTAGAAGTTTCTGTAACAGTGGGGTTATGTACATGCCATATTTTTTTTTAGTAATTTGCTTTGTTTTATATAGAAGTAACCTTTGTTTTGTTCTCACCCCATCGTTTCAGTTGTGTGATGCCGAGGTATAACTTTGAGGTCTCCCTGAGTTTCCACAATATTAGATGCAACTAAAACCATCAAAAAGCCTGATTCTCATGATTAAATTAAATTGCCTAATGTAACATTTAGCGAATCCCTGTGTCACTGTACAGTATCATGCAACCAGCCAATATTATATTATATAACAACATAGTCCATCACATATTATTCCTTAAATTCCTGCCAAAACAGGAATGCTGCTAAGACGCATCTGTCGTGAACCTGTGGAAACAAAAAAATATTGAGAAATCTAAAAAAAAAATTATTTTGTTTGTGTTAAATCTCACAACATTTTAAAGAGCCTCTTAATTAAACATGAGCTCTATCATTTAAAAAAGGTGAGACATCCAACATTGTCCTGTGTAAACTGAATATCAGCACAACTTTTTCAGTAAAAGCAGCTGCAGGCTTTCGTTCTACAGTGATAATATTGCTGCAAGAGTCATAAGACACATTAAGGAGTTCAGTTTATCTCCTGTGGTCAATATTTCACCTCCCACACTCAGCTGTCTTTACTATCACTGTTTATAATCAAAACTGTAATTGCCTTCTACTGACACTCCTTTGAGCAGACAGAGAAATGCCGACAGCTTAATCATTGCACCTGTTGTTCAATGAAGCCGATGAAAATGCCACAAAGTGTCCCGTTGTTCAAGTAGCTCTGTTTTAGAAAACTTCGAAATAAAGGAATAAATGCAATACAACAAATGTGAAAATATTGAATGTAAATATATATCATAAGGTGTATAATTTGAAAAGGCCTGTAGTTTTTATTTCATAAATAATCACAGAGTATAAATGTGTTTATATCTTTATGTGTTTACATGTTTATAAGACAGGGCGGCACGGTGGCGCACGTCCGCCTCACAGCAAGAAGGTCCTGGGTTTGATTCCAGGTTCAGGTGTTTCTGTGTGGAGTTTGCATGTTCTTACTGTGGTTGCGTGGGATTCCTCCGGGGTACTCCGGTTTCCTCCCACAGTCCAAAAACATGCACAGTAGGCTAATTGGCTGTTCCAAATCACCCCTAGGTGTGAGTGTGAGTGTGAATGGTTGCGTGACTGATTGCCCTGCGATGGCCTGGCGAGCTGTCAAGGGTGTACCCTGCCCTCGCCCAGAGTTGGCTGAGATGGGCGTCAGCCTCCCCGTGACCCTAATTAGGACTAAGCGGTTCAGAGAATGAATGAATGAATGTTTATAAGACTACACTTTTAAGAGGCATAAAGCTAATGGCATGAATTTAGCATGATGCAGAAGGTAATGCATACAAACCTCACAACATACTCACTCATGGTTCTTTAATGTACATCTAAGGATAGCAGGACCTTGCAACTGCAAAAGGGTCATACAGTGTCCAGTATCCTGCTAATTTAGAATAAAAACCAAGCATTTGCATGCTCTTTACCTTAAAAATTACAGCTTGCATCATTTATAATCAGTGCTATTAGTATTGCATTTCTGTTTAAAGAAGCAGATGCAGTAGAATAAAATGATACACTTCAAGGTGCCCATTCAATTACCACACATATTAAATAAACAGGAAATTGTTATCTCTTGGAAATAAAATAGAATTAGCCACAATGTCTTTCTGTAGCCATTCTCTTACTTCTGTATGTAAGTGACAAGGAACTATGAACGGGAAGCGATGAAACATTGCCATCTTTTTATATTTCTCTTTAAATCATAATCTTTATTCTGTTTTGTAACACTTGATCTCTGACTTTTCCACTTTCTATGAATCAGTGATGAACAGACAGGTTATTGCACATGCGCATGATCATTCCTCTGGTCATGTGGTATGTTACTGTTATTGTAAACAGACGCAGAACCAAAACAAGATGTAAAACGAGTGAATTAGCGATATTAAGCCTGTGACCCAGGGTGGTTTTGTCTGGAAATCTATGTATTCAACCAAAATGAACTGATAATGAAAAATAAAACACACAGACATACACTAGTGAAGGTGTTCCTTTTAAATTTACATGCCCTTTCAACATTTTTCGAGTGTGAAGGAAGGAAGATGTGGTAAAGTGGATAATCATGTTATGGGAGATTGCATTATGTAACGCCGCCTTTTCATTTTTAAATTCAATCTTTGATGCATAATGTACCATAGCAGTTGACCTGAAAATGACAGATTAACCTCAGCTTTCAGCAGGAAAACACACAAGTGCAGGTTAGATGTCAAAAGAAGCAAGACATTGTCAGGTCATCGCAGGGCACCATGAACACATTCTTTAAATCATAATGGCCTTCTGCTAATGTAACTTCAAATGTTTAATAACCATTAATATAATATAAAGACTCAGTATTCTATAAATACTGAAATCATTTCTAGCAGCAATGTGCAAGCTTGGAAATATAGAGCTAAAGAAGCATTGTGCTTAGTGGCTTTCTGTTCAGATTCTGGCCTGCGCTATGGGGTGACATAATTCAGCCATTACAGTCATACCCTGGAGCTGCTTATACTGAAAGCCTCACTGCCACATCTATCTATTTGACCTTGCCTATGCGTCAAAAAGCAAAAGGAAGAAAAACACCAGCTGTCTAGATATCTTTTATTTAGCGCTGGGAGGAGAAATATGACTCAATTGAAGCACAGGGATTTGGAGAGACTAGCCGTGCTGAGATGGCACGATGCACTGCGGCCATCCAGTCTGAGACGCTGACACAGAGTAGAGGTCTCAGCAGCCAAAACCAGACAGGTGTATGACAAATGGCATGAGCAATCAAGAAACATCTGTTATTCATCATTCCACCCCACATTAGATCCATCCCACTGGTGCAGTGCTAGCCAGCTTTAAAGAGAGGTCAGGTCTGCAGGGGTATAGGGCATGGAGATTAACACAAATCATGTTCAAAATGAAAATCTCAGACTGACTGCATGGATTTCAACGAAAATGAAGACTATTTCTGTTTGAAAATACAAAAAAGTTACTCTACAGCTTAATAAGGTTGTTAATCCAATGTACTTAATGAGTTTGCATTTGATTTTCTTACAGCTATTTTGCTAAACAATTTAGACTCACTATAATGGTGGGTAGAGTCAGAGTAAAATAAAAAATGTGGCTATTTGTAGATTTGTTTGTGTATAAATATATTTAAAATTACATGATGCTTTTACTGAAGAGTGCTGTATAGTTGCTGCATTTTCCTACAATTTAATCACCAATTTACACTTGGTCTCTGCTACTGCTACCTGCTACTAGCTTATGTGGGTTAACAAAAAACTTTTTGCAAGGACCTTTCAGCAAGGACACGTTATCAATGATAAAAAAAAAAAAAAAAAACACTACCACAAATCAAACAACCACAACCAAGCAAACAAAGAAGCAAACAAAAGCAAATGATTAAAAATAAGAGATTAAAAATGGAATGTAATCACAAATAATGTGGGGAAAAGACAGCAGATTAGCTTAACCATGGAAAGGAATAGTGGTCTCTGTGGTGTTGACACCAATGGTCTCATAGAGGGAAGAGATGGGACAAGAGGCAAGTCCAAAGTGGGCACTTACCCCACCCTGATTCCTGTGGGGACCACCTTTTGCTGTCCCCAACTTACAGAGGCTACAAAGTTACTGGTGGAATTTTTTTGTTCTTGACCATCCCTAGATGGATCAATCTTAGAACACATCAAAACACCCTCAGGGTGGTAGTATGCTGCTAAACCATCGTCTGCCCATGGTGTGGCCAAAGCACAAAAATGTATCACTGGATGAACTTTATGTTATGCTTGATATGGGACTGACTGAGGAATCCTACAGTGAATTGAGTAATCTTAGCACCAAAGAACAATGGCACAGTCCAGTTCTGTGTGGACTTCAGAAATGTTAATGCAGTGTCTAAATTTGATAAGCAGCCAGTGCAGAGCATTGATGAATTGCTCAGTTAGGTCCAGTTTTCTTTTATTTAATGCTTGATTTTACAAAGTGATTTGGGCAGTACCCAATGACTCTCTTACCCAGTAATAAAAGTTGTCAAAAAAAAAAAAAAAGGTTGTCACCCCTCTGTTTAGGTTGCTTTGAGCTTTAAAAGATCAGCAACACATAGTCATAATCTTCAAACCATGTAATGACTATGTAGATGCCATTATCTATAGATTACATTAACTGTACTAACAAATGGTAGTGGGCATGCAGCATCTAAACGAAGTTCTTAGGCTGTTGATATGTGCTGGGATCATGGTGAACACAAGAAAAATCCCCAAACATAAAATGGCAGCCTGCGATGGCCTGGCGAGCTGTCAAGGGTGTACCCCGCCCTCGCCCAGAGGTGGCTGAGATGGGCGCCAGCCTCCCCGCGACCCTAATTAGGAATAAGCGGTTCAGAAAATGAATGAATAATTGAATGAAATGGCTGCATTTGCAGCCTACCTGTGAACCAAGACCAAAATGGAAGTGAGTTCCTGGGATAAGCTGCCTACTGTTGTAGATTTGTATCTATTCCATTGTCACTAGTCTGCTGATCTGCCAACAGACATTTACTCAGGTAAAAGCTGTACTTACTGTTTTATTTTGAAAAGAGAAGCAATAGCTGGAGGCTAATTTGAAAGGGGAGGAGTGCCCCATACAGCACATCAGCAGCAAACTCCTGGTACAAAACAAAACGTATTGCACCACTAAAAGGGAATGCCTGGTAATCAAGTGGGTAGTCTTTACTTGCTGGAATACCCTTTTCCATTCATGCCCTGCTTTACTAGCTCCACTACTTGAAGAATGCCAACACATGGCTCACCTATTGGTATCTGGGCCTTCAGATATTCAAGTTGTAGGTGTTCCATTAGCTTGGGGCACAGATAGCTGTGACAGATTTTTATTTTTCTTATCTGAAGGTAGTTTCGTCCCCGGCCTGAGCACAGGTGATTCAGGCATGTTGAGCTGGAGGCAGGATTAAGCGCTGGGCTGCAAATGAAGAGCTATGTGGTGAAAAGTAAGTGGCAAGGGGGGACAACTGCATTGAATTTAATTATTGATTTTACTTTGTGTTGCAGTGAATATCTAAATGCATAAAGGCAAAAGTAAAGAAGAAATTAATTATCCAGCATAGTATTTTCAAGTGTGCGCAACTGCATCTTAGTGTGAGACCTGGAAATAACAAGGAAAGCCCTGCTGAAAAGTGAAACTGAAAATAAATATCCAAAAAAAAAAAAAATAGATAATTGTAAGTCGCTCTGGATAATAGCGTCTGCCAAATGCTGTAAATTTAAATGTAAATGTAAATTAAGTCGCCATGCCTGCAGATGCCTCTTCAGCCTCCTGGACCTTTAAAATATTATAGTGCAGCGCTTAGAACTATTGCCTCACAATAAGGGGTTTCTGTGTTCCAACCTTCTGGTCAGCTGGGGACCTTTATGTGAAGAGTTTGAATGTTCTTATGCCTGTGCGCTCCCTGTTTACTCTTGGTGCTGTGGCTTCCTTCCACAGTGAAAAGACATGTGAATTCGGTTATCTGACTACACTAAATTACCCATAAATGTGAATGTGAGTGTGATTGGCTGTCTGTCTCTCTGTGCTAAGTCTGCAATAGCCTGCCTGCCATGCCATTTCATAGCCAAGAAGTAGGTGGATGCTATCTGCAGTTCAACAGCACTTTAATGTAATGCAGCACAGTACACATTATCGTGAACCTTAATCGAGTGCAGTTCAAAGGATCAGACAGACAGGATATCCAAGGCAAAGCTGAGAGGAGTAATATGAAGCAGGTGAGGGTCATACACAGGCGTTCTATGTCATAGGTACAGAGCATCATAAAAGAGGAAGCAAGTAGAAATTATACACAGTAAACAAACATAGAAACAAATGGCTTGGTGTGCACTGGCAAATAACACAGGGACAAATAACACAGGGGTATATAACACAGGAGTATATACACTGTGAGTCAGGTGAGACTGCTGACAGGAGTGCCGAGAGTCATGTGATGCATGAGGCAGAAGTCAGGTGATGCTGATTGATGAGGTACATGCTGGGTAGTGTAGTGAAGTAAAGGGCTAGGGTTGATGCTGTGACGCTGCCCAGGGTGTACACTGCCTCTTGCTCAATGTCAGCTGGGACTGCAGCTCACCCGTTACCCAAATGGATAAGCAGTACAGAAAATAAATAAATGAATAAACCAACTTCAGAGTGGTGAAAGTAATTTAGCTCTGTGTTGTGTCTTACTCTGTTTATGATCTTTTTCCTTTAACTGCACAGCCCCACAGTGTTTTATTTCAGCACTCGGAAAGCACTTTAGGATCAGTTTTACTTTTTTAGTAACCTTTTGGCTTTTTTTTTAGTTCTTCAGAAACCTTAAAAGAACCATTTAAGTGACCATGACACAAATGTAAACATGATGTTTTTTAAACATTTAATACTGTGCCCTGACATTAATTCCAGAAAGAAACAAAAAGCAATGTGAGTCAGAACTCTTTGTTTGTCTGTCACAGTGCAGCACGTCTGCATTATGTGAAGGTTAATATCTCTTTACTGTGACTTGATATCAGTAAGTAAGCAGCTGACATTCATCACAGCAGTGTTCTAGATGTCCTTAATATCATCTGTGCACCACTGCTGACCATGCAATTACAATTACACCCACATGCCCTTTGAGAACTCAACTGTGTCAATGGATGCATTGTAATTAATTGTATCATAATGTAGGATTATTACGCTGAAGCACTAGAATAAAAATCCTCACTAAATGGGGTGGTAAGAGAATAATGTATTTACAAGAAACTATAATGCAGCCATTATTTTCCCCTCTCACCTCAGGTGTATTAGCCAATATAACTGCTGCTGTGCATATGTGTGTGTGTGTGTGTGTGTGTGTGTGTGTGTGTGTGTGTGTGTGTGTGTGTGTGTGTGTGAGAAAGAGAGATTATGACCCTTCCAGTGAGTATTCACTCATTTCTTGCAGGCCCCATACTTATGTTAGACTCTAGACTCACCACAACCCTTATCAGTAGTAAGTAAAGCTCACTCATCAGTACAGCTCACTCACTTGCTGAAACCGCTTAATTCTTCTAGGGTCACAGGCAGGTTGGAGCCTGTATCAGCTGACAATGGGTGAAGGCAGGGTACACCCTGAACAGCTCACCAGACTTCACCGGGCCAACACACACAACCTTTCACACACATTTACATCTTGGGGCAATTTGGAATAGCCAATTAGCCTAATGTGCATGTATTTGTGGGAGAAAACCCAAGTACCTTGAAGAAACAAACACGGGAAGAATGTGTAAACTCCACATAGAAACACTTGAGCCACTGTGCCACCCCCACTTATGTCCACTTAAGCCCAAGTAGATAATGTGTAAACAGCTAAATTTAGCTCAGTTTTGTGCTGGGGTACCTACATCAACAGATTATACAGCTAAGAATGGAAAATAAGAAAGCCAGGATTTATATATAACATCATGAGACTGTTTTACCTCTCTGGAATATAGTACGTTTGTTGGTTGCAGCTAACATTGGTTAATCACACACTATGAAATTGCATGTTACTGTCCAGGTGTATGACTGAAAAAGGTCACCAAAGGACCAGTATAAAGTTGTTCCTGGAGCAAGAGTATATTTAATCATCACTGCTATCTGATGTCTTCTTAAAATCCCTACCACTTGCACAGCATATATTTATAGTCTTGTATCTAGTCTTTTTGTAACTTTTCCTAATTTTCACTAAATGTTGATTGGTCTCTATCTTATACACTCCTGTCACTCTTGTACAACCCACTGCAACAAAACACTTGTATGGCTAGAATGACAACTATGCTCTCGCTCTCTCTCTCTCTCTCTCTCTCTCTCTCTCTCTCTCTCTCTCTCTCTCTCTCT
>JAOUQZ010000004.1:7858253-7878978 GCA_028564935.1 Neosilurus hyrtlii
ATCTATCTATCTATCTATATATCTATATATATATATATATATATATATATATATATATATATATATATATATATATACCCACACACATATACATACATCTAGAGCTAAACACTGCCACCCAGTTCATTCTTATAGTTTAAATATGCATTGCTAAGATATCGCCTCATGCTGTTGTTTTGTCCTGCTTGTCAGAGCTTGTCAAATTTGCATCCTGAAAATACCTAAGCCCATTAAGTCAGTGTACCAAATGTTAGAATTATTGTTTTGTTTGTGTTGAGATTTCATCTAGTTTTACACAATGGAAAGAAAAAAGAAAACCTTTTGAAAAAAAATTGGTAATCATTTTTAAGTTTTTAATAGGCTCAAGGTTCGATATTCAGAGATGAATTATCCATGAACATTGAATATATGGCCCTTTAGTATTCATACCTCAGATTACATTAAATGTATACTTAGACGGACTACTTGGAAATACAAAATCAATTTTTTTTTCTAAGTGGGGCTATCAGATTTTTTTCTTACTTTTCATTCATTCATTCATTCATTCATTTATTTATTTATCTATTTAGGTCTTTGTGTTGCTTTTGAATGAGGTTGGACATTTTGATGAATCTTGACAAACCTGGTTAATTATATAAGCTTTTATGTTTGAGCCTTTCACACTATGATAATGCAAAAAAGAATACAACTGCTGTACTGTCATGGTTGAATAATATTATGCCTAAAACCTTGCAATATGTCCTGCTAGACAATATGCCGGATGACAGTATGTAGTTAACTCAAATCCTTATTACAAGCTGATTATAAAACTTCACTATGTAAGGGCTACAGCTTCAGTCAAAAGTGACTGATTATGTTTGTGTGAACTTGTGTTGTCATAAATGTACTGTAGTTCACTACTGAATTCAGCTAAATTGCAATAAACTGATCTTGCTACATTTTAGCCAAGCATTATGTCCTGTTCTCAGAGCTTCTCTGTCCTATAGATACTGTCCAACCAGAGCTGAAAAAGCTCAACTGCAGCCTGAGAGCAAGGAAATGATTTGAGCCTGGAAGTGCAGCCCAGTGTGTGTCAGAGAACAGAGGGTAGTAAGGCTCCACTGAGCGCTGCCTAAAACACCTGTCAGCGATGACAAATCACCTATAATGTCTGGCTGCGTTTCCAAGGGAGGTACAGACAGAACATTGCCTTCATTTCTAGATGTCAGAAGTGTAGCCAAGGCTTTATTATGATGGATCTCGTCAAAGAGATGGCAGTCTGAATAGCGCAATTGTTGAAAAACTGACATTTCGAACAGAAAATCATATATTTCATGAAACTTTAGGATTCATGTTTTATAAAAACCTTACTTTTATGATGGGTATGAAATATTGGCACCCTAAACTAGTACTCCTTGTAAATTATTAGTATATAAACCTACGAAAGTGTTTAAAATTTATTGCACAGGCCTTTTTTCTTTCGGTCTGTATGTGTTATTCTGTACCTGTACTCATTATAACATAGCCTAATACAGCTTACTCATTATGCTTTTTTTTTTTTTTTGCATTATACGATTTTGTGTTTCAGCAATATTTCCAAATAAAAATCATGGATACATACAGTATGTGCTTGATTGTTAATGTTGCCTCTGAATATTCACTGCTTGAAGCTAGATTCACATCACATCTATTCTGCTATAGTGCTAAAGCTAAAAAGCACTGTTCCTTTACAAACATTCCTGAAGGTTAAGCAGTGTGCAAAGTGTCAGACTTAATCAGTTCCACTGAACGCGCCCGCCAAAGGTGACACATAATTATCATTCTTTAAGATGACACAAACAGCCCATAGCACAATGCTAATTAGATAAAGGAAGCGTCTGCTCTTGTGAGGACCAAGAGATGAGGAAAGAACTATTTTCATTACTAGGAATAAAATCCCTCTGAATACCAGCACAAACTCTAATTCCATTATAATCATATCCCTAACTCTGCATTTTGTCATTGCTAATATGTATAACATAATTATCTAGGAATTATGCTTTCTGTACTGTTAAGACTCTATTGTTTTGAGGTATAACCTACAGTTCTTGTTTAATCACAACTGATAAAAATATACATATCATGGTTATCCTTGGCGGCACGGTGGCGTAGTGCCTCACAGTTAAAAGGTCCTGGGTTCAATTCCCAGCTCAGGTGTTTCTGTGTGGAGTTTGCATGTTCTCCCCGTGCTTGTGGGGATTTCCTCTGGGTACTCTGGTTTCCTCCCATTGGCGCTTACCAATGCGTACCTTTAACACCACACAAGACCTGCTGCTTTGGACTTGAATAGACCCAGTCATTTAGTACTACAATTTGGCCCTGGTCAAAGTCACAAAAAATCCTTATACATTTTCCCTGCTTCCAACAAATCAACTTTGAGAACTTAGTGTTATTTGTCTAATACATCTCACTCCTCAGCAGGTGCCACTGTAAAAAGACAATCAATATTATTCACTTTACATAACTGCCACATGAGTTTTGTCAATATCCAATATTTTGCATCACATGAGAGATGCCACTGTAATTTAAAAAAATGCAGCTATTACAGCCTTGCAGCCCCTTGTCATTTTAGCTGTCAGTTTGTCAAGGTAAGATAAGGAAATTTCACCCCATGCTGCTGGAAGCACCTCCCACATGTTGGATTGGCTTGATGGGCACTTCTTACGTACCATACAGTCAAGCTGTTCCCACAACAGCTCAATCAGGTTGAGATATGTTGATTGCACTGCCCACTCCATTATTGAAAGAATACCAGCTGAATGCTTCTTCTCTAAATAGGTCTTGCATAGTTTGGGTCATTGTCCTGTCATAGGAGGAAAGTGACTTCAAACAAGCACTGTCCACATTGTATGGCATGGTGTTTCAAATGAAGTGATAGCCTTAGCAAAGTGCACCCATGCAATGTATATAACAAAATGCGTGCCTCGGCGCCATGAAGTGTGCTATTAATTTTATTGCCGTTTTGCACTACCTTGGTGACACAGTTATCCAAAAAGAAGCCTTGATTTTCAAAGCCTTGCTTTTCTTTCTTGATATTCACTTAATTCTCATCTTCTTAATATTGTTACTATTCTGAATAATAATATTACTATTCCCTCATATATTGTTATAGTTGCATTTAATACCATGGAACACTCCTGTTGTTTTTGTTGGTACAGTTGTGTGAAGTGGATGTTGTCTGTTAGTTATAAATTCTAAATGTCTGTGATACGGCTCACCTGGATTGATTACTCAGCATGGTGTATTTTTTTTAGCATTTGAATGTAGAAATGCTTTGGGCCTGTATGTCTTGATATAATACAATGTACTAAAGTTATTATGCATTTAAAAATACAATATTTAAAGAGCTCTTTTTCAAAACGGCAAAAATTTATTTCTACTGTTCAAGAGAACTGTACAAGAGAAATACAATTTTTTTACCCTGTATCTTGACAACACCTTTGTTTTTTGTATTAATACTTTATTCAAATTGGTTTTAACACTCTCAACTAAAAAAAGCTCCACTGTGTCATAACCTTCATTGTGTCACTTCACTGTGTCACAACCTGCTATAGTGGACCAATCACCTTTTTGAGGTGTCCGCTCTCCTTCCCTCATTTGGGTTTGTTTTCATGACCTCATTCCAGATTAACTGAATAGCTGAGGTTGGCTTAAAGCCATCATCACCTGTTTTGCCACAGCTACTTAGAAACCTATGTAAACTGTGAGGAATTTTTCTGTGTTTTACAGGTCAGCATGCCAGTTTTCACGGATTTTCTGGCAGCAGCTGCAGCCACATCTCATAATTTCTTTAGGAATTTTTCTAGTTTTCTTTATTCTCTGCCTTAGAAATGTTTTTCTTTTTGATCCAAACTCCTCAAACATCTTAATGTTTTCCTTTATTGACCAGTCTCAGATATGGCTTTTTCTTTGGAGCTCCAGGAGTTGCCTCTGAACTGTTGAAGATGAGACTGGAGTTTTACTATTTGCTATGTACTACTTAATGAAGTAGCTAAGTGAGGACCTGTTAAGCATCTGTATTTCAAACAAAAGACTTTGATGTAATTGCCTTCTTGCCTTGTGCACCAGGGCCTCAGACCTCTCTTTCTATTCTGGTTAGAACCAGTTTGCACTGTTCTGTGACCAAAGTAGTACACACCGGTGTAAGTGATCTTCAGTTTCTTGGCGTTTTTTCTTATGAAATAGCCTTCATTTTTCAGAACAAATGTAGATATAATATAGATGTATAAATATAGAAAATACATAAGTCGAGATGAATTAAAAAAACTAATCTTTTTCTTGGCCATTTTAGGTATATCACTGAAAATTTCATAATAGGAATTTTCATCAGAGAAAAACATCTCTGAATAGCTTTTCATTTCAGGATCACACGTCTTTAGAGATATAACCACTCATGTACCAATCAGGACCCAGAATTAAATGGGGGCATGTCCCTAGCTATCAGACAATATTATTAATCACATACACTGAGAGTGGAAGTTATTCCGAATAAATTGTATTCATTTATAAAATTTGAGACTTATGATTAGGAAAGTCCCAACAGCGCAGGTGTCGATCACTACTCATATTTTTTCATCAATTGTGAAGGCTACACAACACAAACTTCTTCTCATTTTGTGCATTTGTTATACAACTAATTTATAAATTCTAGGGCCAACTAATAAAGACTAGAAAGACTAGCCCTAGCCACTGTCTGCTATACCTTTGTGAATAAAATTAAACACACAAAGAAGGCCAAATTTATTGCTTCTTCAATCAGCACAACAGTTTTCAGCTGTACTGACATAGTTACAAAAGGTTTTTATTATGATCAATCAGCTATATATATATATATATATATATATATATATATATATATATATATATATATATATATATATATATATATATATATATGTATGCATATTTAATATTCCACTGTGCAGACCTTGTGCACCACCCTGAACATTTGTTCTTCCCTCCTGCCTGTGGTCACAAAAAGAGCTTCGTTATCTCCAATGCCTAAGGCAGTCCAAAAACTCTATCAACAATGCTGACAGTCGAAAGGACAGCTAAAAAGTTGTCAGAAGAGTGCCACAGGGCCAACTACAAAGTGTATAAAAAAATTAATCAATCTCTCACTGTGCTCAATGCTGGCTAGGGATGCTTTCGAATCGTTCAAAAATGAACAGCACTGTATAAGATTTTTTTTATTTATTTGTTTATTTTTTAAAGCCAAATTTACTTGTTTTCTTAGTAAAGTTAAGCTTAATCCTATAAGATCAGTTCCCAAATTTTAAAGTATGTTACTTTGTTTGTAGGTTCTGCTCATGTGAATCTTTGCTATAAGACCTGGAACAATATGATTTCCAGATAATGCCACAGAAATTTATTTGCACATATAATATCTGTCCAAACCAGATCAGCTTTGTATACTTCTCTCCTTAGTCAACATTAAGGATGCCAATAGAGCAAATCACGGTTGGAATTTTGCAATTATTACAGTTATAGAAACACTTCAAATACAAAAACACCTTTAAGACTGGCAGAAGAAGTGTCTTGTGGGGACCTGCATGTACTGCATGAGCTGTTGATGTTTTGCTGTTGAGGTCTTGATTCTGACTGGTCAGAAGGCTGTTTTTACTAATGGTTTGGACAATAGTTAATTTGAAAAACAGGGTTTTGTATTTGTAGTGTTGTGTGTGTGTGTGTGTGTGTGTGTGTGTGTGTGTGTGTGTGTGTGTGTGTGTTTGTGTGTGTGTGCTTTAAATTTTTCTCTCTCCTGTCTAAAAACTAAACTGTCTTGTGGATACTTCACAAAAGTAACTAACCATGGATAAAAAGTGCATTTTGTTGCTATTTAATAAAAATGTAGGGTCAGGATCTGGTATAAAAAATAATAAATGACACATTTACACCACACCCCATCATTTTATCTTACTTGCACAATTTATGGTACTGATACTCTGTGTCAGCTTGAATGCTAATTTGAACATAAAAATTCAAATGATTTCATTTACTATTTTGAACATGTCCACCTATGAGCCAAGACCATCAGACATTCTGTCAAAGCTTTTTCACAGTTACTCAGACCTTTGGTCCTAAACTGATGCTCACACAATCTAATAACCCAATGAGCTCCAATTTGTTTCGACTAACCACAGTCGGGGTTGAAAGTGCCCTATTTGCCTTCTAAAGAAGTTTCATCTGTGCTAGTGCTCGTTGTTCACCCCTGCGGCAGTGTCTGCAGGTGTGACACCTCACTAATGAGACACTCAGAGACTTATTTTGAGGATTCAGTGTGGTGTGAAAACACAATCTGTTTGTGGTACGTTGATGTCTGGCTATCAGCAAAGAGTGGAGGGTAGTATGTTATTGCTTATTTTAGACTAAGAACAAACTTCTGACTTATAAGAATGCAAGTTCTTTTTTCTCCATCACTGAAGACTCATAAAACAAGGCTCCATTAATGGTTTACAGTATGAGTTTTTAAAAAAAATTTTGTTTACACACTCCCTGGCACTGTCTAGGTGACATTACTCTCTGAATTTGGAAAAGAAAATGACGCTTATTGCATTTTAGCATAGATTCAGCTTGGTTTCCAAATATGCAATCAAGGTTGCTCACCAAGCATTCAAAATATTTACGATACCTCAAGAGTATTTGCTAAAATCATTTTCCTTTTTAGAAGATTCTAGCTAGATTCTAGGAGATGATTTCCCATGCAAAAACATTTTAATACATTTAGCAGACATTTTTATTCTAATACAATCTAAGCTTGATTTGTTGCAGTGTATTTTCCACCATCTTACCAGAAATAAGTGTGAAATATTTCACAGAAAGAACATAAGGAGTCACAGCTGGCTTGGGTAAGTGCGAGTGCTCAGGAGATCTCCGCACACAAAGCTGTTGGTCAAACTACACATGCTATAATCTTATAAATTGAAATACAATTTAAATAGTTTCAATAATTGGGCAGTGGTGGCTTGGTGGTAGCGTGCTTACTGATCCGAAAGTCGAGGGTTCAAGTCCCACTGTCACCGAATTGTCACTGCTTGCCCCCCCAATGGCTGGCATTTGATATCCCAAGTAACTGGGCTATCAAAGGCCAGTCATGTCTCTCACTGTCTGTAGTGAGAGGCATGTAAAAGAACCATTGCTGTTGTCTGTAGGCCATTGGGTAGGCCAAGAGTAGGCCATTGGGTTGGTGTCAGCGTGTTTCTGCACTGCGATGGCCTGGCGACCAGGGTGCACTCTGCTCTTGCCCAGAGTCGGCTGAGATGGGCGCCAGCCTCCTCACGACCCTAATTAGGATTAAGCGGTTCAGAAAATGAATGAGAGTTTCAATGAATTTTGCTATCCATGTTTGCATCTGTTATCAGACCTATGACAGTGGTGTCATTGGTGAATTTGGTGATGGTGTTGCATGGTGGTTTGAATGGGAAAACAGTTGTATGTGAAGAGAAAGGAGAGGAAGGGGCTGAGGACACACCCCTGTGGTGTTCCAGTGTTCAGGGTGAGAGTAGAGGAGATGTGGTCTCCTATTCTGACGTAAGGAAGTAATGTCTGTTGCTAAGAAAGTCCAGTATCCAGGTGCCCAATGAGCTCCCTAAGCTCAGGTTGCCCAACTTCTGAACCAGTTTATGTGGTGGGACTGTATTGAGCTGAAGTCTACAAACAGCATCCTCACAAAGGAAGTTACTGATGTCCAAGTATGTGAGGACTGTGTGGAAGGCTGTATTGATGGCATCCTCTGTTGACCTGTTTGCTCTGTAGGCAAACTGATGTGGATCAAGGTCAGCAGGGATGGCAGCCTTAATGTGAGTTCATTAAATTATACTTCAAATTATTCTATAATTATATGAGTTATACTTAATATGAATGATTAAGAAACTGAGCCATGCTACTTGCAATTTGTACTGAACAGCAAAATGCAGAATTTTCCACAATGACAACTTGTAAAAAATGACATTATTGCGTGTTACTTAAATCTACTTTAGAACATGAAAACATATAGATTTTTGAGCACCAGCTAATGGCACACCAGCTGTGGAATCAGCCAGTATTTTTTGGTTTATGTCAATGACTGAAGTTACTGACAAGGTCACACAGGACTGCTGCTTCAATGGACCATTGAATCAAGCAACTCCAGGCTGATAGAAATTTTAAATTTGTTTTCATGATTTAGCATAGAAAAAATACTGCTTTATTTTTCAACTAATTACCTATAGAAATAGTAAAATATGTAGTATATTCAGTGCTTTTTTTATTATATTTTTATTTTTTAATAAATAGCTGATGAAGTTGGGGTCATATGTTGTTGAATTACAAGTGTAATATGCACTATGTATTTCTTACTACAGAGAAAATGAGGCTCACATTCATACCATATATAGCCTGTAAGGCATGTAGGTAAGAGCAGAGGTGGCTGGTATAAATGGGCAAACAGGAATAAGTGCTCTTTCCCCTTAAAAAGTATATCAGTATAAAGGTTCTATTTGCTTTAAGTTATAATATGCTGTCAGTATAATATACGTTCTAATGCTATTAAATATAATGTTATGTTATATCATACTAATTCTGGATTTTTGTACAACTAAGCAGCACCAGTATTCATAAAGTTGGAGTTGGGAGTGATTACCTTTCAGCCCGGACTGTATACCTATGGAACATCATTCGTGTTTCCACTGAGTGAAATTTTCTCAAGAAAAAAATCTCCACAGCATGATGCTGCTACCACCATGTTTTACTGTGGGGATGCTGATCTTGGGGTGAGGGGATGTGTTTGTGCCAGACATAGTGATTTCCTTGGTGGCTGAAAAGAAAAAAAGATTGTCTCATCTGACCAGAGCGCATGCCTTTTGGCAAACTCAGAATGTGCCTTCTTATTTTAAATTTCATTTCACTTCAACAACTTAGACTATTTTATGTGATCCCTCACATAAAATTCTGAATAAAAAACATTTAAATTACAGGTTCTAATGTAACAAAATAGGCAAAAAGCCAATGAATATTTTTGAAAGGTCTGTTTGGGCTTATATTTTTTAGCTCATTTGACCAGCACCTCCCAAAATATCATCATGTCAGTGCTTGAGAAACTGCATATGAAATACAGGTGAAACTTGAAAAATTTTTATATTGTGCAAAACTTAATTTATTTTAGTAATTAAACTTAAAAGGTGAAACTAATATATTATAAAGACTCATTACATGCAAAGTGAAATATTTCAAGCCTTTATTTGTTATAATGTTTATGGATGTTATGGTTTATGAAATGTTATGGTTTATGAAAATCCCAAATCCAAAATCTCAGAAAATTTGAATGTTACATGAAATCATTAAAAAAAAGATTTTTAGGGGCTCCTGAGTGGCGCATCGACAAGGGGCGCCACTATCAACCCAGAGATCGCAAGTTCGAATCCGGGTTGATGCCACAGCCATCTGTGACCGGGAGTCCATGGGAGCTAATTGGCCAAGCTCTCACGGGAGAGAGGGTGCATACGATCACTTCCCTATCACTCACAGCGATCACCAGCCAATCATGGGCGTCTGTGAGCTCATTGGTATGATGGGGCGAATAGCGCTTTCCTTCTGAGTGTGTTAGGCCGCCCCCAAATACGCATGCGCAGCAGTTCGAAAAGAGGCGGGCGGTAGCATCGCATGTCACGGAGGGGGCGTGTGCTTGCTTGCGCCACCACCTGGTCGGTGGTGGTCGTGTGATAGGGATGGCAAAAGTTAATGGGTGGGAATTGGAAACGACTAAATTAGGGGAAAAAATGGGCAAATATATATATATATATATATATATATATATATATATATATATATATATACAATAATAAAACAGTAATAATAATAATAATAATAAAAAGGATTTTAAATACAGAGATGTCAGCCATCTGAAAAGTATAATAATGGATATTTACCCATAATGAATTACTGAAATAAGTGAACTTTTGCACGATATTCTAATTTTTCGAGTTTCACCTCTACTGTACAGTCTAATGTATAATAAACACAAACAATATGGATTATTTACTCAAATTTTCCCTCTCTAAAAGTAAATTGACTAAACATGCATTGTTCAACGAAAGTAAGTGGTAATTACAATAGGGTGCGTAAACACATTCAGCACTTGGCTCGCTAATAGAAAAGTGAATGTGACAGGACTGTTTACAGTCTGGACTTTACAGTCAACACATAGAGTAATGCTTAATGAGGTATAAAGGAAATGTCAGTTGTAAGCCCCACAATTCTTTTCATGTCATTGGGTAGCATTAAACATAATAATCAGAATATTATCCCCCCAAAAATATTAAAAAAGCTAAACAGAAAAGGGAATATTATTGGAATCTATAAGTGTCCAGGGAGCATTGCTGCAGAGAGTGAGCATGGCTCATGTTAGCTCTGGTGCCAATTTATTAAACACAGCATTTTCAATATCAAATCTGTAAATTGAATTGTGAAAAACAAAAATCCCAGTCTAATTAATCATGTGCTCATCTCAGTGTGAAATTAGTCGGAAAAGTAATCATTTACAAATCTTCCACAGGTCAATTAGTTCAGGTGCCTGTAACGCATTAACGGCTCCTGGCAACAATATGAGGTGGATGGAGTGATCGATTGGGTGGCAGCAGATGACTGATATTCTTTTTTGAGGAGGGGAAACACAGACGCTTGCCTCGAGTTCCAATTAAGAAAGTCAGTCAAGTGTAGTGTGCTAAATACTGATGGCATGGCAATGAAGCCCAGTGTATTTCCATTATCAGAAACTCCTTTCATTAAGGTCATTATGCTGTGAGGTATGCACTTGGTCCGTGTAGAATGAAAACACTGTATAGGTCAGTGAGAAAACTTGTCAGGCATGTACATTTATTTATCTGTAGGAGTTTTAAGGGAGTCCAGCAGAGCTCTTGTACATTACCAGCAGGATGGCTGTGATGCAGGACACTCAAAGAGAAGTTTTGCAAAAAGAAGTATCTGACTTTCCAGATTGTTCAAAAACACCCCAGGCAATTTAGTGAGTCATGACACATTAAAAGCACCACATATTACTATTCATGCCATGGTGAAAAATAGGAATGCAATGTTTTATTAGAAGAAATGCATTTGTTCAGGTATCATTTATTCAAGCTTCTGTCAGTAGAAGAACACGGAAAAGTGCTTTTGCGGTCGAGGCTGAGTTCTGACTGGCTAACAGTGCGCTCAACTCATCAGGCTGATAATGAAAAATGACTCAGTCCACAGTGAGGGCTACTTGCACATAAGGTGAGGAGCAAATGACACTGAGCTGCAATCGAGGCCAATTACATAATGACAGCACTGCATACTCACATCGATGTCAAGGTGACAAGGGCTCTGAAAAGCCAAAGCATCCTTTTGCCCTACCAAGTGATCTGGTGCAGCTCAGGAAACAAACAAACAAAACAAAAAAAAAACAAAAAAACAAGCAAATAAACAAAAAACAACAAAGAGTTTTCAAATGTTCATTTACCATCTATACAGAATGAATCAGGTCCTGACCAAAATAAACAAACACTGTGTTGTTGTTTAGGGGTTATACTTCTTTGTAATGTTAAGACAGTTCACTGAGGTGTTCTTATTTCGGGACATTATTTTAAATGAATATAAAAGTGTGATCATAAACGCTGCCAAAAATTCTTTTTTACTCTTGAACTTCTTCTTTTTTTTCTTCTTTAACATAGACCTTAAATTCCTTTACTTTTACACACAGTCACCAAATACATTCTGAGGATCACATGCACACCTACACATTCATGTGGTTATCTAATCAATCAATTATTGGTCTTTGGACTTTGGCCTGGTAGTTGGTGCCAGACGGACTGGTTAGATTAGAAAATTAAATGATCTCATGGATGACAGTATAGTGTAATGGTAGTAGTCACAGTAGTAATTGTAGTGCTAATAAAAAATACAATAATAATAATTATAATGGGTGGTTAGCACGTCTGCCTCACAGCAAGGACCTGGGTTTGAGTCCTGGGGTCTGGTGTTTATGTGTGGAGTTCTGTGCTTGTGTGGGATTCCTCCAGGTGCTTCGGTTTCCTCCCACACTCCAAAGACATCCACATTAGGCTAATTGGCTGTTCCAAATTGCTCCTAAGTGTGGGTGTGACTATGAAATGTTTTGTGTATGGTGGCCATGCCATGATCTGGCGAACCAATCGGGGTGTACCTCTTCCATGACCCCAGTAGTATTAAGCATTTTGGCAAATGAGTGAGTATTATTAATGATAATAATAATAATAATAATAAAACTAAGCACTCAGAGCAGCACTGGGTGGAAATGCACCATTGATGAGAGATCAGAGGAGAACGAGCAGACTAGTTTCACACGTCAGGAAGGTTACGGTAACTTAAATTACCAGTTTTTACAACCATAGTACAGAATAGTACCTTGAGATATATGGGCTAAAACAGCAGCGGATCATATCGAGTTCCTTAAATTCAAGATCAGGTGTCTGTACAGTGGACATGAACTCACACCTGGCATCTGCATGATTTTTAGTTGCTTAAAAATTTAAGTTGCTTTGATTGACCAATTGGAAAATTGCAGTAATCTACAGGTGTACAGGTGTTCTTCAATGAGTGAACATATTTACACAGTGTAGCATTTGACATAGGATGAACTCTGGATCCATTGGCAGCATTAGCAGCATAATAAAGGAAAGATAAATGTTTAGCATTTTATTTGTTATGTCACTGTACATTTGGTACATGTATAAATGCTGCATTTGGCACAGGAACATTGTGCACAAACAAAGATGTCTACTGCACACTCATACTTATCATTCCAATCACGACAGTCTGACATCTAAAACATTGCTACATCCCAGAAACAGACAGGGCAGCTCACCAGGCTCGAGTACTAAACAATTCTGTATTTCTGCTCATCTGTCTGTCTGAACCTCTGCAGGAAGATGTGACCTTCACCGAGAAGCTTGTGATTGACAGTCAACATAAAGGTAAGCCCGTCTAATTAGATTAGGAAACACGGCTCTGTAGGGGCTGCAGATGTGAAGAGAACCCTGATGAGTTGAGCAGCCTCCTTTGTTTGTGTCTGCAGGTATCTGCAGTTTCCCACTGCTAACAAACACACACATGCATTAGTGGTGGTACTGTACTCACAGCATCTACAAGCATCTGCTAAGAACTGCACAGTAGCCTTGTGCATGAAAGAGACACACAAGGATTTAAAAAAAATAATAATCGTTTAATATTTTTTCATATGTAGAAGCGTTTAAAAACACTATTGATACTGACTGATTTGAAAATAATTATTAACAGGAATGAACAAAAGCATGAATGCACAGCGTTAATGTGCAATGAAACTTAGCAGACACTGACAATTTTTAAGCAAATGGCGTTGTGTTAGGTATAACTAATTGATGCTGAAATGGACAGAATGCTGATTACGATGGCAAATGTGATAATGAAATGACAGATGTTAAGCTTTGCTTTGATCAAAAGGCCAATTAAGCGATCACAGAGCCACAGTCAGCCTGCGTTGTTTGTATAATGCAGCTGTAAAGGGCACCATGAATCTTCTTGACAACAAATGATACCACAGTCAAGCCTGGATCAGAAAGTGGAAGTTGTACATATTCCTGAGGAACAGTGCGTACAAAGGGCTTGACTGGCTTATTGTGTGAATGGATTGTGCAATTTGCACGATTTCTCCATTTGATAAATGGAATCCAGTAATCAATAGAATGTTTATTACCAAATGGCTCCACACCTGGCATCCACATCACTTATCTCACCCTTCAGTGGTTTGGAACTGACAAGCACAATGCTTTTATTTCCAAAAGGAGCAAAATTTTTCCCTGGAAGGAAGGACAGAGGTGAAAGGCCAATGAGATACCCCTGCAATCCCCACATGCCCACTTAACTGCCACACGGCAGGCGCACAAACACACAGCCCAGACGAGCTGTCTCGCTTACACCCAGCCAGCACACACAGCACATGTAATAAGCTTTCACACAGTGAGCCGAGACCCTGAGTGCTACAGCCCACCTGTGCAGCTCTTGTCTCCAATGCATTGTGAATTCTAATAAGTTTTCAGCAACAACGACTTGGCAAGCCAAGGTTAATCTAAGTAACAGAACCCAATGCTGCACGTGAATGTTGTGCTGCAGTGGCAGCATCAAGCACTGCGATCTGCATGCAGCTCATTCCAGGCACTTGAATAGCTCAACCCGTGTATTGGGGTGTATATAAGTGATTCTGTGAATCTCTTTATTATTTGCGAATTGAAGGCGTAGATGAGCATAGAAAATATTCTATTTAGTAATTTGGGAAATCTGGGCAAGTTAAAAACATCTTGATTTCTCTTGGCTAAATAAGTAAATAACAACTTCATGGTGTTCACATCACTCATTCAGACACATCACACCATCCTGTCACTGATTATTTTCAATTTCTATTTTATTCCTCTTATACCAGAATAATTTGAAAAGATTTACATTTTTATTCATTAACGATATACTAGGGCAGCATGATGGCATAGTGGTTAGCACATCCACCTCACAGCAGGAAGGTCCTGGGTTCGAGTCAAAGACATGCACTTTAGGCTAATTGGCTGTTTCGAATTGCCCCTAGGTGTGGATGCATGTGTAAATGGTCGTGTGTGTTGGAACTGCGACGTTATGGGTGTATCCTGCCTTCAACCAGGGTTGGCTGAGATAGGATCCAGCAATTAGGACCTTAGTTGGACCCCAGCAATTTGGCAAATGATTGAGTGAGTGAGTAAAAGATAGACAGTTCTGTTTAACCCTGTTTATTGATTTTTCCAGTTCAACTTAACTCAGATTATGCACTTTCAGTTGTATTCTATTTCTGGTGCTGGTAATTACACACAGGTGAAGCTCACCTAAGTGTTACCTTCTGGCTCTATCTGACTCCTCTCTGCCTGCAAAGGGCACATAATCATGTCCTTGCTGCCTCACAGTTCAAAGCAAAGGTTTAGCTATTTATCTAGTTAATAGTTATGCTTCATGCATGAGCCAGCAGGCATGGCTGACAGCAAAATCTACCCTAAGCATTTTGTGTCCATTCTGACCTCCCTTTTCCAGTCCTTGTCCCTTATAATATTGCATGTCAAATATTATAAAACACTGGCTCTTAAAAGTAACAGTAAGAACAATACACAAGTATCAGCCCAAAAATAATTTGGGTTTCTTTAGCTCTGTGTCGCTTAACTCTTGCAGATCATCAAGCTCTTTAATCATAATGCTGTAGCTCGACTGGACATAAAAACATTCTGTTTTGCATGAAATGGCAATCTAACTCACTGTTTTTAAATTTTCATGTCCAAAGACACACAACTCTGTCATTGTAATATAACAGATGTCATTTACAAGGGTCATTACAGAAACAAGGGACTTTTGACTCTCCAACAAAAATGGTGGTAAAAAAATCATTACTAAACTGCTCCAATTTCATTACTGCATGTAATACAAGCAGGAGGCTGTTAAACATGTCTTAACTTTTTGTTAAGTGTATTTCGAATGAGGTTTGATTATTAAAAAAATATAATGAATGCTTGCTTCTTCCCTCGCTCTCATTTGTAGGTAGTATGTTTTTAGCGGTGTTTTCTTCTGTTGTAGTCTTTCTATATATTCATATTTAATACAACTGCCACTGGCTTTCTTGTACCTTCTTGCAAGTACAATGAACACCACTGTAATTCTAGGCCATGCTAGAGATGCAGCGCCAGTTGCTAGTCTTCAGGTCATATCCTTAGTAACTTACTTAACTGTTTGAGTTTTACATATGGATGGATATGCAATCAAAGAATCAAAAGAAATTATATAACAAAATAGTTCTAGCTGCTGCCTGATTTCAGCCGTTGTGGTTTGGAACTGAAAAAGGCTCCCATCATGCACATTTCCAATAAAAATAGCTGAGGGCTAACTGCATACAACAGCTCTGCAACAGTGGATAAACGATAAAGGGCAACATGCTGACTTAACTAACGGACACTCTGCATTTCGTTAAGCTTAGTTAGACTAGAGTGTGGATTTACATCATTTTTCATAAACTATTGTCTACCCTGTCTGTGTATTCTGCAAATTTTAGACAAAATGGAATATGTAGGAACTCTTCCCCCAAATCCAACTGCTACATTTTATGTATTCATTCATTCATCCATTAATTTCCTAAACTGCTTATTCCTATTAGGGGTAGGCGCCCATCTCAGCCGACTCTGGGCGAGGGCAGAGTACACCGTGGACAGGTAGTCAGGCCATTGTAGGACAGAAGCACACTAACGGCAACCCAATGGCCTACTCTTTACACATGACAGCAATGGTTCTTTTAGATGCCTCTTACCACAGACAGTGAGAGACATGGCTGGCAATAAGTAACGATGTAAGTGCATATGATGTACTATAGAATATACACTATATATAACTTTTTAAAATGAATGTCTTACACTTCATTACTAATGGATGAAGGATAGTTTATCATTTTGCTATGGGGATTGAAAATGCATTAGTAATGAAGGGTTCTAGCATTAAGACATTATTCCTGTTAATGACCCATGTACATATGCTGAGGTTTCAGTGGTGGTATTCTATCTACTCTTTAAGGAATTCCACTTGTCAAGGACTTGTCACATAGGACTCTGGAGCCAAATCTCAGCAGACATTGAGTCAGAGGCGGGGTACATTCAAATAGGTCACCAATCCATGGCAGGGCTAACAATGAGACAAACAAAAAATTACACATAGGCAATGTAGAGTAGCCAGTTGCCCTAACCCACATTTTTGGACTAAATGAGAAAAACAGAAAATGCAAACAAAACCCACACAAGCACCTACAGAACATGCACTCCGAACAGAAAGGATCCATCTTGCTGTGGGCTTTGAACTCTGAACCTTCTAACTGTATATATATATATATATATAAAATCCTGAGTCGATTTTCCATAGAACAGTGCTCGATATGTCGATATGATAAGTAGAGCTAAATATATTGTATGTGGGGAAAAATAATAGTACTACAATTTCATGGTATTTTTGGTGAGCACACCATACAAACGATGCTGACTGTATATAAACTGTAGTAAACAAATGTTCTTAATAAATCCTCTGTTGAGTGGGCAACCATGAAACAGGCTTGTCGGGATGAAACTGTAGTAATATTATTTTTCCCACATACAATATATATATATGTGTGTGTGTGTGTGTGTGTGTGTGTGTGTGTGTGTGTGTGTGTGTGTGTGTGTGTGTATAATTTTGATAGAGTATTTTTTGTAAGCTCAGTTTCATATAATGCAATTTCTTACTTAATGTATTTACATAACGGTTTCCATAACTCTTTGCTTTCTTTGAGCCAAATCTCTCTTTTAATCCCTTTTTGTACTCTTCCTACTATAATCCTACTATCCGCTATTCAGTGATTGTCTGTTCCTCCCAGGATTTCTTCCTAATGTTCTTATAGAGTTTTTCCTCACCATTCTCAGCCACACTTTTCGTTACCATTGTCAGAATATATTAAATCCTGCAGCTAGGAATCTACAGTTGATTCCTGGAAAGCTGCACAGTTGAAAAGGCTACATTAATATGGAAAAGGAAATTACTCAGAAATGAATAACCTTGGGAAAATTTCAAACTGAAATAATTAAATATAGTTCAACATATGGAAAAACAAGTCATTCCAATGGACTGTATTTGAATATTTATTTAATACATCTTCTAAACATACATTTTTTTTCATTTATCTTTAGCAAACCAACCTTTCTGGTACTGCAAAGAGGCAAGAGGATTGGAAGTTGTGAAAACGGTGATGCTGTGAAAGATTTGGTGTAAAGTAACTACAAACACTCCCATTGCAAAAGAACACAGAATTGTTTCGCTACAGACAACAAACACCATGAGATCGTTAGCTTCAGATTCAATGGCACTGATATCACGTATGATGAAGATTCGCAAAAACATTGCTTTGATAAGTGTCATTATAGAATAGTGACAAAGCTTGCACTTTACTTCATGTTTTCGGCAAGTTTAAAAGTAAAGCAGTTTACCATTGAATATGATTCTGCAGAGAGATTTCATCCACAAATATTCACTTGCCTTTGACTGTCTTTGACTTAGAGCATATTCTTCAAACTGTAAATGATTTGACTGTTGAACGCGAGATTAAAATGATACAATAGTGGTCACACTGAACAATATTTATGCCCTTTTATGGCTGTGTTTAGAAAATCGATGCTACCAAACAAAGAACTAAACAAAAACAAACATATAAAGAAAAAAAAATAATTTAAGCTGACCAGTATAGAAATTTACAGTATGTACAATCACATACAATTAAAATATACCTATATTTTAGTATTCTAAAGATTTTTTCCACTCAAGCACTCGTCACTGACAAATCAAAATGACAGAGTAAAAAAAAAGAGAGAAAAATAAAATAAAATAAAAAAGAGCAAATAAAAAAATGCAAAACAAGTCAAACAAACAAACAAACAGCAACAAAATTAAAAAATCCAAAAACAAACAGAACCAAACAACCCAGATGCTAAATAGAGTAACAGAAATTCAGTAAGGCTTTGCCAACTAGGTGCCAGACTAAACAACATCAGAAGTCCATCTTGAAATGAAGAGCTATCAACAGTGCTGAACTTGACAGGCACCCATACCTTCAAGAATGAAACTAAATAAATAAAAAATATATTCATATATGTATATATACGTTTATAAAATGAAACACTGGAAAGCTTTGTTCATTAGATATGTGGTTGCCTTATCAAAGGCAACATATCCTTTACGTAAGACTTTGCTGTCTCTTAAGACTTTGCTGTCTTTTATTGATCAGTTTTTAGGAAAATGTTTAGCTTTGTAGAATTCTGTACACTATATACTGTAAGAGTAAAGAAAATGTAAAAGTTTTCTTTAAATATTTTGTACTTTTTATTTGAGTGTATTGAAAAAAAAATGGTGTTGCAGGCACTTAAGTCCATCCCCGACGTGTAGGTGATTTTACAGTGGCGCAGTAGGGTTAGGGGCCGTTTGGTTTCTCCTGGATTGTGTTGGCCTCAGGCCTGATGAAGTGCACCAGTGTTAGCCAAGGATGTCCAAGTAGACCGGTGCGGCTTTGCCCAAGGCATACAGGACTTTCTGAATGTCTTTGATGTTCAGTCGTTGCTGTGGCTCTCTCTGCCAACAGCCCAACATGAGGTCATAAACCTCCTTGGGACAAAGACGAGGCCGGTCCAGAACGCGTCCTTGTGTGATGCACTCAATCACCTGTAGGAGGAAAAGGGGTGCAGCTTGTTTTGTAAAGGTTGTATATACCCATAAAGGTTACATGGAATTTCTCACTTAAATATGTTGCAAAGGTCTGTCTCATAAGTAACTGACTAAATATTGTCAAAAGTTTCCTTATACTGATTACGAATGATTAAACGTCTATAAATTAGATGATTCAAAATGAATGTTTTGTTGCATAGTGGTGCTTCATCGCCAAGCACCACAGACCCTAAATAGATGAAAATGTACTTTGAATTAAATTTGGAAGAAAACTTCTCTTTACATTCTTATGTAAACATTTTCATAATCAGCTTTTTTTAAAAACAGGTTGTTGTCTATTTACACATTTGAAAGAAAATCAACATTTAATTTGTATGTTTCCAGTATCTGTACTTCTTGAAGATGAAAAAAAAATGAGGTGAATCTCTACCATTTAAAAATTTTTAATGATTTGATGTTTAAATACCACATCCAGAAATGAATTATTCAGTAAATCTACAAGCACGAAAACTGTTTCGGGTGAATTTAAATTGTTATGATTTGTGGCAGCCTTTGGCATTTTTTGCTCTTCTTCCTCAGAGTTCACACTCAGGTTCTAAATATGCCTGCATGCGTGAAATTCTCCCATACCTCGTTATTGGACAGCTGAAACCACGGCTGCTTGCCGTAGGTGAAAATCTCCCACATGATGACGCCGAAGCTCCACACGTCACTCTCTGTGCTGAACTTCCTGTACATGATGCTCTCGGGTGGCATCCAGCGAATGGGCAGCATGGTGTGACCGCCCACCTGAAGAACAGACACGCCATGGTTAGTCAGCCAGCACGCGTCACACTCATTAACAGCATGATGAGCCATGCCCTGGACTGCTCGTTGCTGTAAACAACAAATATAGGCTGATATTGGCTGATTAGACATGATATTTGAGAGATAAATAGAGAGAAGAAGAATGATGAAGAGTTGCAAAAGAATTCATCTACCACTGGCAACAGCTTGCCATCCAGTCCTGATAGGTTGTGCACCTGAATGAAAACAACACTGACACATTTAGCCATTAGGGTTAGGGTTAAGGCTAACCCAAATATATGATGCAACATGATGTTCCATAGTGCACAGTGGGAATACTGCATGGAAAAAAAAGTGCTTTATTTTCCCATCTTTTTGGATCCAATTTTTTACTAGGAACAAAAACAACTGACATCAGTTCAGTATTGAATTTGAGAATGCTTGAAGATATTCAGTTTTACACTCACTGTTTTTACCTTTCTCTTCTTTTAGTCTCTGATGCAGCACCTCATTCAGTGCCTGTAGCCCACTTTCGCACAAGGGTTGTTTCCTAATGTTAATGAAAGTAGAAGTCGAGCGGAATTTGTTAAAAAGGCTATTTCCAAAGTAAGAAAGAAAATTTCTCATTACTTTGAAATTAGACTTTTTCATAATTTCTGGCAAT
>JAOUQZ010000004.1:7948525-7965678 GCA_028564935.1 Neosilurus hyrtlii
ACCGCTGAGTACAAGAAAGCAGTTGTGGAGAAATCACTTACCTGTTTATTGAAATTGCTGTTAATGTTAATTAAAATGAGACCTACCCCGAAAATAAGCCCTATAGTGTTTTTTAAACCGAAAAAAAAATAAGACAGTGTCTTATTATTTGGGGAAACACGGTAGTATACGTATAGTAAATAACAATGTAATATTACTTAAATACATTATATTAATAAAGTAATATAAAATAAATATAATATTATAAAATTATAATATAATAATATAGTTAACCACAAGAGAAGAGATGAGGCAAGTCCCAGATGACCCACAGATCATAGCCATTATTGGATAGTTAAAACAACAAACAGTCCAGCCTTAAAACAGTAATAAAATCCACCATGTATTAAACCTTTCAACATTTTATCTAGCAAAGAAAAGCAGTGAATGTATGCCACTACTCAATGCTAAATTGAGTCTACAGGGGAAAGTGGTTGTTTAATCTAAGAATGTAATCTTGCTGTCACAAAATATACATTAGTACTCATTCTACAGATTAAGGCAGCGTGTGATCTGGAATCAAAAAGAGAGAACATCATAACTGCCAGTCGATCGCTCTTGCCCTCAGCTGAATTGATCTGATGTTTTCTTTTTCAGAGGCTTAAACTGATGGGCCGATGATTGATATATGCCTCCCTTTGTGCTGGGAGCATCCCAACACCAAGCAAATGATGCTCAGCTTAGGGATTTGAAATCAGCATGCCGCAACATCCCTCACTCACTTTACACGCCCTCTCGACTATATGGGGTGTTATTTACAGAGTCTTGCTGAAGCTCCCAAACACACAGAGAGATCCATTTACCTCCTCCAAATCTATAATAGCTGCAGTATCCTTTTATGGATTTTTTATAGGACAGCTCATCTCAGCTAAAAAGAAAATCTCTGGTTGTTGAGCAGCAGTAAGTGAAGGCAGACTTGCAATATTATGTTCAAGGTGAAGTAAAGTGGTCCTTCAGAAAAGAAGGGGAAAAAATCACAGATGTAGTTTTTCTGACCCATCATCAGCAAAAATAGTGGATAGACAGCAAGAGAAAAATAAATAAATAAATAAATAAATAAATAAACCCTGAAAATCTGGGTTGAGTTTATGATGCATAATACACAATGTGATATTTATGTATTTTGATGAAATGCCAATAAAGCAGAAGAGCCAGGTTCTTTAAAAATGATTAAATGAGGGAAAGGAGAAAAAAAAAGGCAGATGCTATTTGCACTCGGGGAATCAGTAGCCAACAAAACTATGTGTTCCTGTGGTGGACAACCAGTGTGGCAGTTTATACCTGGGTGTATAACAAGATGAGCACCAAGGTGTCAATGGTCAACAATTCAATTCACATCCAAACCCTAATGCCAAGCAGTTATAAATAGCAGAATAGCTAATTTGGGTATAAGTAACTGAGCAGCTGCCATATAACTATTCCCATCAGGTACAGACACTCCCCAAAATAAAACAAGCACCAGTGTACTCTATCTGTGAACTGAGAAATAGTCTGCAAGAGCTGCTACAAAGAAAGGCTCTAATTTGCAAAATGTTGGGTCTTAAAAGGTATCTGAAAGTTATAAAGTATTACGGTGTAAAAGTTGATTTCATATTAGATATTTGCCTTATTTTGCAATGCCAGAGCCAAGCATGTCATGCATATTGCCCATAGGCCTGGTACAAACCATTTAGGGATTTATCACAAGGACAGACACATATGCATGCACAACCACACACACACAAAAAGAGAGAGAGAGGGAGAGAGAGAGAGAGAAACGTAAACGGCTGTAATCCATAATAGACCTATAACTCATTCTAATGCGATATTCAATATTGCTTCACATTAAGTCAGTCTCAAGCACATTTCTTTTTGTGCACCTGACTTAACTAACATCTCAGCAGGCTCACACAAATTAAAGTAACTAATATCTAGAGACATTGTACAGGACATAATCAGCTCTTATTGTTGGTTCTTACTGTGAAAATTCAGTAGACCCGATTATCTTACAAATCAGGGGAACTGTTAACTTATCTGAAAGATGCATAGTCTCAGACAATCATAGTTTGGTTATTCAGTTCTACTCCTAGCATGTTCAGGTACCCTATATGATCCCCAGACAAGTACTTTGAAAGATGCAGTGGTTGGTCAAGAGATCCAAAGTGAAATGCCCCAGACAGTCTTCAGTCTGCTTTGTGAACACATCTATAATACATCATCAGTTATTGAAAAAGTGCATAGTTACTACAGTCAAATTTACATAGAAAGATGTACAAAGACTAATGACATATCTGTCAATTAAGAAATTTTGGTTTGAATGTAAGGGTTACAGGGTTTCTTTAGCATATTTGGTTATCAGAAAAAAATATAGCATAAACCCAACAGATAAATACTGACCAGTGTGGATGTATTTTCAAGATGCCATCAGTGAATCCTCAAGATATAATGCACTGCTCATCCCTAATAGTTACACTGTCATGATATATAGATTGAAAGATATAAATAGCTGCTTAAGATAATTCCTAATTATAGACCAATACCTTTGGGGAATGAAGCGGCTGCACAACATGAAATCACACACTTCAGTCACTCAGATATACCACTGTCATTCCACAATCATCCCTAACAAGGAAAACAGTAGCACTCTGCATATTGTTGTCATAGCTAAACATTCTGAGTGTGCCTCTTTGGGTCGGAGCTGTCATTTCCTTTTACCGTCAATGTCGTTCATCAGGGCGGCGATTAAACTAAATGGGTTCCTCTATGCAGCGGCTCAAATTCATGTGCTATTTATTAAAAGTAATGTCTCCTGACTGGCACACTCTTCCTTTAGTGCCTCAAATGTCTTTGGTGCCGAGAAACACTGGCTGTTATGCAAACTACTGCCACACTGGACACTCAGTAGACTAACATTCTGGACAAATCCACACACAGCGTGAGGTGTGTTACTGAGAACTCACTGCATGTATTGAAGCATTTTGCCAAATGCAACATCTACTTCTTAAATTCAACTGTGTCTTTCTTCTTCCCTTCCCTGCCTACTAAATGTTGCTGAGTACACTTAACATAAAAGCTTCGGGGTGCTCGTCGTCGTCGTCGTTCATATAATTTCCAAATTCATACTGGGATGGCTGCATTGCAAAGCCAGTTTATGGTCTCTGGGTCCAGCCTTGCCAGGCATTCAGGCCCGTGTGGTGAACCAAAGGCTGGGCACTCGCTGAGGATGTAGGTGGTTGTCTGGCTGGACTCGCATTGGCAGGTATCGGTTTCACTGCTCCCCATGGTTTTTAGGAAAGACTGCCCCCCCCATTCAGTACAGAGGCGGTTAAGTCGGACCCATGCCCTAAACGAAGATGATAACTGCAGGGTGCTACTGATGGTGAGCCAATGAAGCAGTGCAGGATGGTATTTGAGCGGCTCCATTCCTCTTGCCATCTCTCCTCCATCCAGGTGTCTGAAGGTGGTCCTGATCCTATGAGCTCTGCAGCTTTGGTGGCAAAATGCGGTCTATAATAAGCAGGGAAATTTGCCTATAGCTCTTTGGATCGTTGGATTTCTTGGGCATTAACATTTTGTTTGCTATCTTGATGCCATTTTGGGCGGATACAGTAAATTGTATTTATTTATTTATTTATTATTAGTTGGGGGTTTTTTGGTGGGGGGGGTTGTGTTTTATATATAAATAGTATATAAAATATGTGTGAGGCAGCAAGGTTATCTGCTGTGCCACTGTACCGTGGTTCTGGTTTGATTCTCAGCATTGTATGATTGTTTGTGGTGTTCTGAATCATGAATTGGCTAGTTTGAACCATCTCTAAGTGTAAAAATAAAGGTATTATTAAATGGATTTTCATATGCCTTTTCAAAAGCAGTAACACACTGCAAAAAATGACTTGACAAGGACATGTCTGTGTGGCGTTTGCATGTTCTCCCAGTGCTTGAATGGGTATCCTCTGGGTACTCCAGTTTCCTCCCAAAGTTCAAAGACATGCACATTTAGCTAATTACTGTTACATATTGCCCCCAGTTGTGAGTGTGAATGGTTCTGTGTGTGTACTGGCTCTGTGACGAACTGGCAAGCTGTGCAGGGTGTTCCCCACCTTTGTCCAGTGTTGACTGAGACTCAACCCTAGTAGAATTAAGCGGTTCGCCAAATGAATGTACGATTAATAAGACTTGTCTAAATTAAAGACACTGGAATATGAACTAATTAATTATCATGCTTCAAGTAAAGGCACTTAAACCAGTCAATTTCTTAATAGTTTTAAAAAGTCATTAAGACACTAAGTAGATATTGTCAGGATGATGTGTAGCACAGTCCATCTAATCTTGCTTTCCACAATATGTGGTAGTAGTGCAGAATAATCTGGAAATTGTGTACAAATTTGTTTTCAATCCAATACCAGACATCTAAGAATTAGGGAACTGTTAATGGTGGAGCTTAGAGGAATGGTAATTCTTTGCCATTTCCCCAATTCAAACAATTTACAAAAGTGCTATTTAAAAAAAAGACATAAGCAGTACACAGGTTTGGAATCAAAAAGCAATGTCGAACCTTCAAACTGTGGGCAGAGGAAGAAATGACCATTTCACAGGCAACTGCAACAAACTGAGTACAAGATTGACTGCTAATCATCATTCATTCATCATTCATTTTGTCCCAGTCAGGACTGCAGTGAATCTGGTGCCTATTCTGGGCATTAGACAGAAATACACTCTGGATGGGACCCCACACCATGGCTGGGCTTCAGGCATACACACATTTACAACTTGGCGCAGGCTGCAGTATGCAACCGACTGAATGTTTCTGTGAAGTGAGAAAAATATCAGACAACAGTAATACAAGCTAGAGAGAGCCTTGTGCTGCTCAAGTTTTTCCTATAGATATCATTATATAGTAGTTGTTGCACTGTTTCTAGCTACTATGATACAGAAAGGCATTCATTCAGATTAGCAAGTTGAGATTAAATTGCAAGTATTTTGTGAAGTTTTAACAAAACATTCCATGTATTATAGTATTACAACATTACTACATTCCTAAGTTGGTGAAAAAGGAGTGATGATATCTGTACCCAGCATAATTTCCCCAAAAAATATAACTGTAAGAACTTTGTTTGTGGCTGGAATGTTTAAACCTGTTCTGTTCTGTTCTATTTTCCCAAGACTAAAAATGACTTCCCTACTTTAAGTCTTAAGAGACTTAAATCTCTCAAAAGATCATGTTAAAATGTCATACATACATTACAGTATGTATTTTACAGTAAAGTATTTTTGGCATAGGTCATAAGGTATAAAATTGGTCATGAACAGCAATAAAGAGAACCTGAGTTGATTCCCCTCATATGGAATAGAAAGGACAGAATCAGAAAATACAAATTAAAAAAAGTAGTGACCACTAAATTTACTTGGACTTGTATTTTAATGATTTTTCATATTTTGTCTGGTGTACTTTATTTCCTTTACTAATATACACCAAACAACCATAACATGCAAATAGGAATCTGCATATACAGCAAGTCGCAACACACTGTATATATTCTGCACCTGCATGACAGCAAATAGCTCTCTATACTAGCTGGTGGTCAATGTATTTCCTTCAAAAGAGGCACTGGAATGACTGCTGAGGTTAAAATGGATTACATTTTTAAAAATAATTTTCACACTACTCTCTCTTGCTCGATACAGACAATTTTGTATTGCTAAATTTTAATTGAGGATATGGCTACTAAACAGTCAGCATTGGTGTAGTCAGCCCTTGGCATTGTGCTTGTGAAAGAATAAAGGAGGAAATAAAGGCAGAAAATAAGGAGAAATTGCCACAAATTGGGTAACTTCCTTATTAGCCTGCTTTCATTTTGTCTGCGTTTATTCTCATGTTCTCATCTGATAGCCTTAACAGCCAAAAAGTACGATTTCTTTTGCCAACCAACATATTAAACTGGCCAAAAAGAGCTTTCAGTGGCCAGACCAGTGCCGACAGGTTGGACACACCAAAAAGCTAGGACGCTCACCAACAGCTCATTGTATGAAGATGGTCAACTGCTGGCTTGGTGTGCCATGGGCTTAATCTAAAACACCTGTGATATCCAATTCCTTATACCATAGCTCCTATAACTGCATGGGCTCAGGACCACTCTTCTTTGTTTGTCAGTTTGTCTGTAAACAAAGTCCTGCCACAGCCAGATTTGTACAAAACCTGGTGGGAACAATACCCTACCTAACTCTTATTAATCAATTCATAAATCAATTATTTGATTTTGTTATGTCAAGGTCAAACATCATGGTCAGTGCAAGGTCATACATTTCTGTAGATCAACATTTCCCATTTTAAAAGTGAAATTGAAATTTTTTTATTTGAAGTTAGTCGCGTTCATATACTATAGAGCAAATCCTAAGACGAGCACACGGGTAATTAAAACCAGTAACAATACAGGTTCTATTTGCTACATTATTCATGGTGTAGAGAAGGGACCTTGCGCTCTGTGAGTGCTGTTCTAGTTTTTTAAATATATTGCAGTGGTTGAAATTAAAATAATTGTTAAAAAGTGTATGAAGTAAAACATTAAAAAATGTGCATTTTCTTAAGTGCAATACAAAGTACAATTCAAAGATTATTTACTAATCATTATTTTCAGTTTATAATTTCACTTTTACCACACCATCCAACCTTTTCTGATTTGGGGCTGTATTTTATAGTTTAGTATATTTACAGTGATCACTATTATTAGTCTGTGGTACACACTTTATATCAAGTTAATTTAACATAATATTCCATAGTCATCATTGCACCTTCCAGTCCCAAGCACTTACTGATTGTTCATTTTTGGCCAGTTAAGATCAGATGACACGATGGTCTAATAATGTATGCAATTACTCAGCCTTCTGTCACAACTGACTCCTGTGTAAATCCTCTGCCTTCCCAAATAGCCAACATCTTAAGTGATGCATGCTCAAAAAAAATTAAAATTCTACATCATAGACTGATAACAGTAGTTTCTGTATATGCATTTAATTAAAACCAGAAAGAAAAGCAAAGAAAAATAAGAAAGTTATAAATGGTGGTGTATGAACACATACAGTACCAAGGTAATGTTTTAGTAGCTACACAATATTTGCTTTGAGTAGACGTTTACTGCAGACAGCATCCCTGAATTTTAAGCGTTTGTACTATTATGTGGCAGGTATTATGCAGTGTAATTTTATACTCTCTATTGTTGTGATGGTAAATATTGGAAACTATAATTTATGTCGTTTGCAGCTAAACTGAGATTATGTAAATGCAAAACAGTTTTGCAGGGTTTTATGAATTTGCCAAGAGGAAACAAATCAAGAAGAGAAGAGCACAATGCAAAGTCTGAGTTAATTTCATATAATAATTATAACCTCTCGAGACTGTTTTAATATAATGATACTTCTGAAGCTTTTAACATTTTGACATCTTGAATTAAATATTATTGTCCCGATAAAATTACTTCCCTAAAGGCATCTCTTAGAAAAGCTCCATCCATTTGGTTGCACCAAAAGGGTGAGGGGCACTTACATTGCACCACCAGCTGAAGAGACATGTTAGTCATGCCGACCACATTTGCAGAGATGCAGGTGAGGACAAAGCCGTTGTCGTCTCGGCTTACATTGACGAGAGTGAGGTTGATGGAGTGAATGTTTGGCCAATAGACGTTTGACTAAAGGGTGAAGAAAAAAATGCAAGATAGCATAGAGTTATCAGTGTGTGCGCATGAGTATCTATGAGCACTATGAGCATGTTTCAAGTGAGCAGACATTACCTGGTGTGTGTTGATAGAATGAAGTCCTTTCACGGTCCAGTCCACATCAGGTAATGGAGAGCCTGAACCGTTACAGCTGACTGTGATGTTGTCTCCTTCCATCACCGTCAGGTTACTGTGAGTTACACTGATATCAGGGAGGTCTACATTAGAAAGAAGACAAGATCAAGCTCAGTACTCTGTTCTTGAAAGAATAATATCAGGTGCTTGAACAGGGAGATAACAGACACAAGGTATTCCCCATTGGTTATAGCTGTAACTTTCTGGATTTTATTTGAGATTATTGCACAAATTGGGAAAAAATATATTTCCACTAGACTCAATGGGAATGCACTAGATTGTTAATGCATTGGTGTGCCAAAAACAGATTCAGAATTTAGCTTATTTGAATCCCTGATTTGAAAACCCTGGTATGTTTCCCCCTCAATTTGAATTGTTACAGGTAAGAATGAATCAGTTACAAACAGACCAAAAAACAACAACAACAAAAAGCTCTTTAGCTCTTGTTTTATGCGTGCGTGCGTGCGTGTGTTAAAAGTAGTAGAAATAAAGGGAATTAATAAACTTCCTGTGTATTTTGAGTTGTGAGCTGAGTTGGTAAATAGAACTGTGATTTGCAAAACAATGCACAGAGCTGTAATACTGCAGAAATATCACGTGGTCTGGACATTAAGGCTAATTGGAAAAAGAACAGAAATTATAAACGCTGTATCCAATACACAAAATTATTTAAACAAACTATTTATGTAATTATCTCATTATTCCAAATTCTCTGCACATGGATGATTTTTTGATTTCACACTTGGCAAAGCATCAGTGCCCATGCCCAGCCTTGTAATGATCATGCCCTTAAGCCCTTTTTGCATTTCGCTTTGTTTAACTATGCTTTTGTGAAATGAAACCAAAGAACAAACAAAGCATAAGTATTCGTTTTACTCTGATGGTGCCACTGTACTGTGAGAAGTCGCATGTGACTCACATAAAATCAGCTGTAAACAAGAAAGTGTTTTGCATATAAATGCAGTGAGCTATACACCATTCATGCATAGGAACTGACCCATCCACATTCTATTTTAGTGATTTTGTATTTATGTGAGACTGAAAATGGTCCTTTTCAAACAGGCTAGTATGAAATATTGAACCTATTTTAGCAGATTGAAACCTCAAAAATGTAAGCAAAACCACGTGAATTATTCTGTGGGTATCACTGTATTAAACTTTACTTTATAACAATTTACTGACTGTCATCTTTCCTCTTTGTACCTTCATATAATTAATTGCAAAATGACCTTAATTTGTTAAAATGTTTTACTGTATTAGTAGAACTCCCTACCTAAGTAGATTTTCCTAGAGTACATAAGAGAATATGGAAATACATCGAGCTGATGTACAAGAACTACCACATACTGTTATGAATTGTGAGCTTTCTTGTTGATCTCGGGCTCCCGCAAGCCACAAAAATGCTGTTTAAAAATTTAAAACCACGGAAATGTGAAATGTTTTGTTTCATAACTATAGGGTTCATTCTTGTCAAATGCACCTTTAAGTTAAATCCTTAGTTTTTTTGTCAAAAAGCAAATACATAACTGCCTTTTTTAGAGCTAAAATGTTGACCACAGAATCCATATATTAGTAGCACAGAATATTTTGACAAGCAAAATGAGTTTGCTGTGATTTTTTCCCCCAAAGAATGAGGTATAAACACATAAAACTTTAGGAAATTAATTCATTTTCAAAAGACAAGAAACAACTTGAGCAGTTAAAACCTGCACTTAAAAACACATGATCATGAACTTTCAGTTACACATCTGGCAGAGACTGGCGGACTTTAGCTATACCTCAGTCATAATTTTAAACTGAGCCAGATTATGTTTTTAACCATTCCTTTCCACACAGTGACTCGTTTTTGATATTCAGTTTGCATTTTCCTTAATACCAAGGTGACCATTGTAACAGTTCACTGAGTATAGAGGTGCTCATAAGGTTTTTTTTTTTTTTACCACAATGAACGATGTTCATTGCACGCAGGCGGATCTTATTTGCACCAGTCTTGCAGTAGAGCTGCTGGGTGTGTAAACCTGCCTCCCCTCTCTGCTGCCACAGCTGGATCCAGCGAATCTCACAGCCACAGCTGAACACAATCCCCTCAAGTCGCCTGCACACAGTCAGATCAAGCAGAGAGCAGATTAAACACATGATTAATTCTAACGTTATGGTGCTAGGGGGCAACATGTTACATAATTAAGCAACAAAACAAGATTTTGGATATGGTGGAGTGATACAGTTCAATATTTAATTTCACTGTTACTTCCACAAAAATATATATCTCCTGACAGAAAACCTTTTCACATCTATAATAAAAGTTTTTAAAAATAAATAACTAAATAACAACACATTTATCTTATTAGAGTATCCGCCACACAATGCTGTACCTGTGAATTAACCACTGAAATAGAAGCAACTGCATCAAATATAAAACTGTGAGGTTTTTAGCCTGAACTATTGTCAAAGATATGCCCCATAAAGAAACAAACTTCTTCTCCTTCTTATTCTTCTTCTACTTCTTACTATTATTACTATGGCAGCATAGTGGCATAGTGGTTAGCACATCAGCCTCACAGCAAGAAGGTCCTGGGTTCGAGGCTAAGGTATTTCTGTGTAGCGTTTGCATGTTCTACCCGTGCTTATGTGGGTTTCTTCTGGGTTTCTTCAAACAGTCTACAGTCATGCACATTTGGCTAATTGGCTACTCCCAATTGCCCCTAGGTGTGATTGTGAGTATGAATGGTTGGTGTTGTTGCTCTGCGATGGACCGGCGAGTTGTTCAGGATGTAGCTTGCCTTCGCCCAGAGTCAGCTGAGATAGGCTCCCTGTGACCAACATAGGATTAAGTTGTCCGGCAAAGAGATGGATGATGAACAACAACAACAACAACAACAATAATAATAATAATAATAGTCAACAAATTTCTTAACAGTAAGCTGTTCTGAAACCACCCAAATGTTTACAGTCCCTAAAGTATTTTAATTTTATGCACCAACACCAATAGAATTCAAAACCTTTTCATCTTTAGCTTAGAGGACAAAAAAAGAAGAGTGAAAAGAACTCTTTCTGTGACATGTTAGAGAATAATTTGGAAATAAGAAGGGTCTAGGTACTAATTGTTTATAAGGAATGATATTTATAGATTTTCTTTATTTTCTTGGTTTTATTACTTAGGTTGATTATTTGCACTATTCCAATATTTTCAATTCTGCTACATCCAATATTTTATTGTATAGCTAATATGATTAATTTCTAATAAATCACAAATAACAAATAAACAAGTCACAATAGACCAGCAGTTGCTCACCTAGAAATGATCATCATCACAATATCAAAATTCAACATTACAACTTACAAAACCAGAATATTCAGATTCTCAAACAGCACTGTATATCATTACACATGGGCTTTCATCTCAGCATGATGCCCTTTCTGTAATCTTTATGCTTGGGAATGAAACTAGCACTTCACTGTATATTTTCAAACCTTCCATCATTTTATTAACCCTTTCATGCAATCTGAATGAATCTGTAGTGTGTTATTTGCTTGATTTAGCCTGCAGCAGAAGTTTAAAGTATCCAGGCTTTGAAGTGAGCGCATGGGTTTTTGTGCATTTTCTTTTGTCTTTTTTTACAATCACTGCCGCAACTTTTCAGAAACAACACTGCATTCAAAGAATCAGATTAACAGTTCTTGCACTTTCAGGTGGTAATGAGAAAATTAAGCATATTTTGAAATAAAATGGAGGTAAAGGATGAAAAGGGAGGACTGGACTAGAGAAAAAAATGGTAAAATTACAGCAATCTATCATCTGTCTTGGCAATAAATCCATTTTATTGAAGTACAGGAGGGTAATCCTTCGTGTGCTAGCAGTGCTTGGTTAGGCATGATTCACAAAACAGGGCTGCAAATGCAATTTGTAAAATGGAAGAGCCAATAAAATTCCTCCACATTTAAAGACAAATGAAGAAATCAAGTAGAATAGGGCAGTACACACAGTGTTTATTAAATACAAGGGTCCTCTAAGGATAACTGCTTCTCAGCCCAAGGACCCAGGAATAGATAACGGCACTGAATGACATGTTTTGCAGGGCAAGTCATATTTTTCCAGTGACCACTTTTGGCAACATGCCCAAGAATAACAGAAGTAATACTGAGAAATGATTTTTCTGGCAGTGCGCCATGCTTCAAGCTGAAGGCGCAGAGCAGGACAATGGCAATATGGAGATATATATTCAGTACATTGTGCACATAATGTGTTCTCTGTGACCACACCTGTACATTTGCACAGTCATGTAATTATCCAACCTGGCTGGTCATGTGACTGCTGCATAATGCATAAAGTCATGCAGATAAAGGTCAGTTAATGTTCCCTTCAAACATCACAATGTGTTCTTTGTATTTTGGAGTGTGGCATGGATAGTGTTATCAAATGGGTGGGTTTGAGTATTCAAAAAACTGCTCATATTCTCAAATTTTTATGAACTGCCATTTTTAAAGTATATAGAAAATGGTGTAAAAAAAATCAAAAACTAAAGGGAACTCTTCCATTCATTAAGGATAGTAAACAGATGTGACCAAATTAACAAAAACATTGTCTTGTTTGAAGGTTTTATTGGTGTTCCAATACAACATGTCTATTAGCACTTATTTCTGGTTATAATTGCTCAGGCTTTAAAAATATGTGACCTTGCTCTGACCTTGACTTTTGACCTAGAGATCTAAAGAGACCTAAAATCAAATAATTTCTGGGACTCAGGTAAGGTAGTGTCCTCACCAAGTTCGGTGGAAATCTCTGTATGGGTGTGGACAGGATTTAGTTTACAATCAAACTGACAAAAAGGCATTTTTCTATTATTTTCTATATTGATAAATATATATTTTACTATTACTGATTACTGGCACAAAAACAATTAAATCTTTATGACACGTCTCGGAGAAACTTCTTGCACTTACGTCACTTCTGTTTTTTTCTCAAACAAAAAAGACAATATCAAAATTTTAAGAGAATCACATGAAAATGTAAGCATGCTGCTTTTTTATTGCATCCATGCTGATACTCCAAATTTATTATTTTATTATTTTAATCTGATAATTTAAAGTGTTGTTTAGGTGACAGCTGCTCTTTAATTAATTTATTATACCACTTGTTTCAAATGAGAAAATATATATATATATATATATCAGATGGAATTTTTTTCTAAACATTCATCCAAATTGTGTAGTGTTTATTTAAACAAAGAATCCACAGATTGTCTTTGGAAAGCCTTACAGACAGTTTGGAAAACAGTGCCTACAGAAATGTGAAAAAAAAATCAGCAATACTTTTTAGGAGGGCATGCTAAATATAATTTTTTTATTTAACATTATGTTTTACTTTATTTTACTAACAAGCACAAATAAAACATGAATTGTTGAACTTTTTTGAAAATATTTGTATTTCAATTATTTATGACAAGAGGTCTGATAAATTTCTTGGATAAACTCTCACAAACACCTGGAGTGAGCTTGAGTATTCTGCTGGCAGTTTTAGCCGTCAGGGTATGTCATCGTGTCCTGCAGATGTGAATGTGCATATAGTGCCTTATCACTGACAGGGCCTCTTCTGTCAGGAAAGATAAAGTGGACTGTGCTGTATTCAGGTGGGGCCAAGAGTGCAGGTGGGCACTTTATCAGCAATTCTCATGCTGAGCTTCACTGAAATAATTACGAACAAACTGCAACACCCACCTGGCAAATAAGTCTAATTCACTGTGACTGATGGTTACTTCAGGTTGGATGAGAAAAGGTCTACTCACAACATTTTTCTGAAAATGCAAAATATTTTCTAGCACATATAGTATTTTCCACACAAGTAACTTCTTTTCAAAGAAAACAATCCATGCTTGCATTCAAAGAACTGACCATAAACACAGATACAACCATTTAAATATAACCCACCAGTAATTTAAAAAATAGGTGTATTTAGCTATGAGAACACAGAGGTCTTGATCTAACTAGTTTCAGAAGGCTTTTGTTAGCATCTCCAGTCGTTAGAATTAAAACTGAATTCCAAAACCCTTCGATAATGTAGTAACAGAAAAGGATATAAACATTATGTGGAGATATAAAGACATTGCATTAGTTCTCAGCTGACTTCAGAAAATATTACCTATTAATATTACTTATTATTATTATTACCTAATATCTATTACCCTTGATATTTATCTCTTATGACACACTACACTTCTAGATTTTAAATACTTGTTAAACGATATGCACTGTCACTGTCATTCAAACTGAGCTCAAGGTGCAATAGATTGTGAGCGCAACAAATATTTGCTAATATGAAACTTTATTATGAAAAATAAGTCTGTAATTTAACTGGAATAGTATTTTCACATCTTGTGGTTAAATAAAAACTAAATCAAGTGACTTAAAATGGCATCACAAATGATTTTAAAAGAATATTTTAACTCTAACTTCGATAGCAATTTAATATTTTTATTATTTTTATGTACATACTTATTGGAAAATAAAAAGTCAACTCAAAAAGGGGAAAATGGCTCCTCCTTCCAGACTGCTTTAATAATTTACCATGTGTTTTAACCCTAAAAAACAGTTACTGTTACACTGTACTTACCCTAAACATTATTTTGTTACCGGCAGAAGCCATAATAGAAGTATAAGATAATGAGTAATTAGAAGTTACTAGCTGGTGTAGTACACATTCGGCATTTGGGTCTAGCCTAGTAAATATTATGTTGGTTATGTCTCTGCGTGCTATGTGGCTCCCTGTAAAATTTTGATCCTTGTAATGTCCCTGAATGCAAAGATCTTTGGTAATCATCATGTTGTAACTGGATGGCATGAGAATGTTAATTCATCAGGAGCTGCATTGTCTTACTAATTCCGGCATGGCATGATGACAGCGCCTCCCTCAATGATCTATGAACAAACTGCACGCTTTATTTAACCACAGAGTGCACAAATATTCATGACAAACAAGAAAATGAGGTCAGGCTCAGAACAGACAAAACCAATATATTTCACTGCCACGTCTTAATTAAGTAGCTCAGATGCTTTGCTTGCTTATGGCCGTGTGGTGAAACTCCAAGATCTGATGCAAATACACATTTACATGGGTGAATTATAGTGGTGATGGTGCTTGTACAACCAGCAAATTACCTGTGTTATAATGAGGCCTAGTAAATTGTCCTTAATAAGCAAGCAGTCAAGCTAAAAATGTGAGGATGACCACTGCATTATGACTAAGGAAAATAATATGAAATTAATAGCAGAAAGAAAGAATGGTGGAGTCTGCAGAAAGGCTGCGTAATAAATCGCAGACAGTAATCGAAACTGCAATTTTACCCTGTGCTGTTAGTTAATGGAGGGCTTTTATTTAGACACATGGCCACCACTGTACAATTAAGTATCTCTAATTGGAAAAGGCACAATTCATTAGATGCTAAACAGTCACAGTGCTTTGAGGGACATGTGCTGCTGAGCATCCTGACCTCTAATATCTGTTTCGACTGTGTGGCAAAATATATGACACATCAAAGGTTTACACACCCTGACCAAATAACACAATTTTTCAACCACTGCATGGTGACTGTGAAGTCAAACTTACAAGTGTTTTACTAATAATAATTGTCAAAAGAGAGTATTAGTGCATAAGAAATGCTGTATTCTATGTAAAAAATTAAATTAAATTAAATTTAATAATAATAATATACTAGTAATCATCATCATCATCATCATCATCATCCTCAAAATAAACACAATTTGGTGCCTTAAAGAACTTACAATTCGACCAGCTGAAGGTTCTTGAACAGCTGCCAGGAGAGAGTGGTAAGTGGGTTCTTGGAAAGATTTCTGTAAGGCAAGACAGAAGATATTAATTACAGTATAACTATTTAAGCATGTGTGACAACAGAGTGGTGAGATGGGACCCAGCACTAAGTAGAGTCAAGTGTAGCAATTCCTCAGCAGTGTTTACATTTTCCCCCACTCTCTCTCCAGTTTTATTCCCTATCACAGCACAGTTACAAATCAGGGATTGTAAACAATAGCATGTGCTTCCCCTGAGATATATAAAGCAAGTCAAACATGAGCTCACAGATATCCATGATTGGCTAGTGTTGCTGTCATCAACAGGAATGAGAGCGTATGCTTTCCCAATGAAAAAGAACAGAATCGATTGGCTTCTTGCCACGGATTGTTGAAATTTGAATTTGTGACAGTGTTGCAAAAGAATGTACATTTGTTGTCGATTCAGAGCCCCATTCCAATTTTAATTTTAATAAGGTTAAAAAAAAGGGACCTGATTAAATTATAAGTTTATTTGTCTAATTGCTTAATCCTAATAAGGTCTAAAGATTTTTGGGCAACATCCTTAGTCCAAGTGCTACTAAAGGAGTTAACAAAAGCCAGGCAGGCTTTATGCAACAGGAAGCCAGGGAGAGGCTCCATTGCTGCCAAGAAAAGCTGAGAGAAAAGGAACACAGCTGCGAGGGACGAAGTCGCGCCGCCAACTCAATAAGGAGAACTCGAGCGCTTCACGCTCGGCAAATTCAAGAGGCAATCAAAGGCTAGGGGTTATAAAAGCCAAAAAGCTCACCAGGGACTCATAAATGACTTATAACCAATGACATTGGGGTCATGCTTTGTGTAAAGGGGCATTAGTAAATGGATGTTCATGATACAGAGTGAAAGCTTCTCCTTTGAACAGAAAAGGGAAGTCAGCTACCTGGTTATCTATGCCTGGTGGACCATGGATTATTGAACAGAAATCTATGACTAACATTTCCAGCTCCTGCATTTCACAGATACTTTTTACATTTACTCCTCAGTCATCTGTTCCAGTAGTTGTGGACTATATAAAAGAGTTGTGAGATGTAAGTAGATATTCAGTACTTTAACATCAAATGATGGCTTGAAAAATTATAGTTTATCAGGAAAAAATCTTTATGATATTAAACAAATGTAGGAATTTTTGCTAATTTTAAGATGAAGCTTAAGATATATTCTTATTCCACTGGTGAATATTTAAAATTAATAAAGTTATAAAATAAAGTACCAATGGAACAAGAAAATTGCATGCTTGAATTTTATAAAACCAAATGTCAACATGATTTATATTGACTTTTCTGAACCACTTTATCCTTATTTATTAGGGATGCAGGGAGGCTGGATCTGATCCCAGCCGACTCTGGGCAAAGGTAGGGTACACATTAAACAGCTCAGCAGTCCATCATAGGGCCGACACACACACACACACACACACACACACACACACACACACACACACACACACACACA
>JAOUQZ010000004.1:7975056-7997452 GCA_028564935.1 Neosilurus hyrtlii
ACTGTTATTTTTTCCCACATACAATATATATATATATATATATATATATATATATATATATATATATTTGATTATGTTTCTGAGTATATACTTTTTTGCTATTTCTAAGTACAAAGTCAGAGAGCATTAACTATGTGAATGTGGTGAAGTATACATACAATAAAAACTGGAAGTACAGTACTGTATTTTAAATTACACAAAAAATGGTCTGAATGTTCCCCCCCTTACTGTATAATGTAGATAGATGTCTTAGGTTTATAACAGTAAACCAATTCATGCATCATGAATGGAACAGTGCATCACCACATTAAAACACAATGCATACAAAGGACGGCTCTGAATGTACCACGGTTACCAGGGTCAAATATTGGAAAACTTACAGAAGACTGGAGAAACAAAACTGTCACTCAAAAGGAAAAATCTACAAGAAAGCAAATCATGTAAGATAGCACTTAGACTTGATAAGTGAGAACCCACATCTTCATTAAAAGTTGCATTATCTAACAGTTATTATTCAAACAAATGGATGTTATAAATTCTGCAATCTATTAGCGCTTAATCGTTGTTTATTCAGTAATGCATACTAATAAGGTCTTAAAAGTATTAGAGAAGAGTCCTTTTGATCCATGCTAAGGACAATGCCTAGCTCTACATTTGCATGCCAAATAGGGAGAAAAAAGAACTGAGACCCTGCTCGGTGCCACAGTAAGAGCCATGGCAGCTACACAGTGTATTTCAATAACCTGATGCAATACCACTCCTTGTGCCATCTGTGCTCTCCAATTTTAACTAACTGACTGCTGTAGTATTCAGTCTTCATATCTGCCCATATCGACTATACAGAGAATACAGCATGGGTGTTAAAGATATAATATATTCAGTACTGCACAAAAGTCTTAACCATGCCGTAACGTCTTAGAGTGTCTGTAAAGCAAAGATTTTTTTAAAAAATCATGAAACTGAACATTTTCTTTCTTTTAAAAACAATTATGAACAATAAACAACTTTAAACTAAAGAAAATCCTTATCTAGAGTGACTTTTTGGTTAAAAAAATGCACCAGTATTCTCAGGTATACTTTGTCATGTTTTATAATAATTTTGGCTGCCAAGTATTTCTACAGCAGTTCTTCAGGATAATAGGGAGCCCATGTATTTATTATGAGTTGCGTTATATAAATGTTACTATTTCAACAAATAAATGTTAAAAATGTTGTGGTTTTTGGTTTTATTCATAAAATCTGCCATCCAACAGTTGGGAACTGTGACCCTATGATGCAGAAGTCATTAAAAACCCTACACTCGTATATAAAAGTCATACAATACATGTTGGTATATCAGGAGGTCATATGGATTTTATCATAGGGCAATTATAGGACTATTGTAAGAAAACCTTACAATTTGTATCAGACACAAAGAGCTACAATATTTGCATGTCTAGCATAACACAGCCTTAGGACATTGTGGGGCATCACACAGCAAAACTAAGAAATGGATCTGACATCAAGAATTACCTACGAGACCAACAAAAAAAATGAACATGGGTCTACAATGGCGTTTTTCATTTCACAGCAGGTGAGATGCTGGCCATACACCCACAGCTGTCCTATCAATTTGCCCAATTTTATTAATTCTTTTGTAGTGGACCTGTTGTATACCTTTTGTGCTACATACAGGTGCTTTAACAACTTCAAGATGAAAGCAAGTGGCTGGTGAGGGAATGGCTGTTGTTATAATGTAAGTGATCACAGGAGCAAACTTTTACCTTTAAATGCAATGTATGTAATGGAATCTCAATCTAATGTCAATGTGTGATTTATTTAGTGTAATAAATACATACATTGTGGACCAGAGCACATATAAGCAAGATCATTCATATTCCTGAATTAGGAAAACTGACTAGAGTCAAAACAGAAAGCTGTGGATCTAAGCCTATGTCCACATTTACCTTGGTAAATCTGAAGGCGCCTGATTATTAATCAGTTTTTCCCATAAATCCATATTCATTGAAATTTTGCAGTCACCAAATGTGCTATTTTTCGAAACGCTCATCCACTTGTAATGTGGACAGGGAAAACAGAGTTTCAGAAATGACACCGGTCGAAACTTATGTTTAAGACACAACAAACATTTTTTTTCATTCTTCAAGCTGCTTTATCCTTTATTATGGTCACGGGTAGGCTGGTGCCCAACCCAGCCGACTTCAGGAGAAGGCATTGTACACCCTGAAAATCTCACCAGACTATCGCAGGGTCAACACACAACTATTCAAACTCACATTTACACCTAGGGGTATCTGTTTGGCTTGTGGAAGAAAACCAGAGCACCCAGAGAAAACCTATGTTTGCCAAGGAGAACATGCAAACTCCACACAGAAACGGCCTTGTTAGGCACAAGGCTTGCTAGAAAGGTTGAAGTGCTGACCACTATGCCACCACAAAACAAACATCATCGGGAAGATGTAGTAAATACTGCTCTGATGTTTTTACATGGCTTTAAGTGTTTAGGTGTGGACATACCACATTTTGAAAATAATTATGAGAATCACTGTGTGTACAGATAGATGCATAAAATACATGTTTTCAGATTTACTCAGGCTAGTGTAGACATACAGTATAGCCTAAGAAACAAGACACTGGAGAACAAATTAATGCTAGGAATGCACAAAAAAATACAACAGTGAGCAGCATCTACATACACAAACTAATTAAGGGCTTAACATGGAAAAGATGAAAGCTGTTTGAAAGAAATGGGCAAAGGTAATACTAGAAGAGAAACTTGCCAATTGCGCATGACAATTTAAACCAACACACATGACATTAAGCCAAAAATAATGACAGGAAAGCAGTTGTCTATGCATTAAGAAGGGTCATTTGTGACAAATGTAACTTCAGTTGTGCTAATTATTGATAATACTTAAATATTGTCACCGGTAAAGTGCTACAGTATATAAAAGAATAAAACATTTCAGGACATGCTTTCATAGATTGAAATGGTTAGAGTAACTCCATTTTACACTGAATGGCACCATACCACACTCTTTTTCTGTCAGGCCCCAGAGGCTGCAACACCACTAAGGAAGAGGAATCACACCATGAAGACCAAGGAGCTCTCCAAACAAGTCAGGGACCAAGTACAAGTCGAAGTACAATTCACGGTTGGGTTATAAAAAGATATCCAAATCTTTGATTCCCCTGGAACACCATCAAATCCATCATCTTCAAATGAAAAGAACATGGTACCACAACAATCCTGCCAAGAGGGGGCCACCCAACAAAACTCACAGATCGGGCAAGGAGGGCATTAATCAGAGAGGCAGCACAGAGACCAATGGTAACCCTGAAGAGTTTTACAGCAGAGACTAGTGTATCTGTGCATTGGACATAAGCCGTACACTCAGCAGAGCTGAGCTTTATGGAAGAGTGGCCAGAAAAAAGCCATTACATAGTGATAAAAATAAGAAGGCACGTTTTGAGTTTGCCAAAAGGCATGTGGGCAACTCGCCAAATGTATGGAGGAAGTTGCTCTTGTCAGATGAGATTTAAATTTACCTTTTTGGCTACCAAGGAAAACACTATGTCTGGCGCAAAACCAACACATCCCATCACTCAAAGAACACTATCCCCACAGTGAAACATGGTGGTGGCAGCATCATGCTGTGGAGATGCTTTTCAGCAGCAGGGACTGGTCGGAAACTGATCCAAGTTGAGGGAAAGGTGGCTGGTGCTAAATACAGGGATATTGTTAAGCAAAACCTGTTTCCGTCTGCCTGTGATTTGAGAGTGGCACAGAGGTTCACCTTCCAGCAGAACAATGACCCGAAGCATACTGCTAAAGCAACACTCAAGTGGTTTATGGAGAAACATTTAATTGTGTTGAAATGGCCTAGTTTGTTCCTTTTGGTCCTAAATAAAACACACCAAAATTGAAAGCAATCCACCTGTAAGTAACCGTGTCACGGCCCTTTATATTTTGGACAATAATACAAATTTTCATCATATATCAGCAAATTATGATATTGGGGGTTTTCTTTAAAAATCATCACAGTAGCTTCAGTGCCGCATTTCAGTGCTGCAATAAAACAAAGGTTCAATAAAAATTTAATAGTTCTGCCATATTTTACTAACCAATGATATATTGACTTCAATAAAGATAACATAAATCCAGTTTCTAGGCAGCTTTCCAAGCCTCTGAAAAACACACAAATAGTCTTTAGTACAGTACTTTTAAAATAATACCTTTATTCTTTGTTATTCTACTGCATGGTATTTTTTTTTCAAAGAAACAAAATACATCATCAATTTTATAAATGTAACAAAATAACAATTCTAGTTGGATTTTACAAGTGTTGATTTCTTGTGTATCAGTTTAGTCTGGGTACATTTTTCTGTGAGTAGAAACGACCTGGAGTGGAGCTTGTTTTTGCGGTTCATCCTTTGTAAGTAGACCGTTGTAGTCTTGAATAAGTGTTACTCCCCTTTCTGCCCAATCATTAATCACAACTAACCCTGAAGCTGTGTTTCTTGATTCCTAAAAGCTGGTACTTCAATCCCATGAACTTTGCTTTTTTCTCATCCAGTCAGTTGGGGCCCCAACTATGGTGAAGAAATTCATGGTTTCTTTAGTCATGAGTTATCTGATGGATTTGGGTGATGTACTAATGACTAGCCTTTTACATCTCTCATCTTGGCCTTGCTCTTCCCAGCAATTCTAGTGTCGAAGAATGCAAGTGCTATGAGTTCTTGGCTCAAGTACAATGTATGCTGACCTAATGACTATATTATGTGTTTGTGATGGAAAGTAACTCAATGGATTGTGGCATGGTAAATATTCAATAAAATTCTTTAAAATTTGGTGTGGATTAGTGGTGTGGATTAGGCACAAAACCTGACCTTGTCACAAGAAATATCTTTAGTTTCTTTTTTTTTGGAGCCCAGCCTACTGCCAAGTGATTCAGATTTGCTTCTAAGGTTCACGAGATTGGCAGAGGTTCAAGATAGGCACTTGAAATCACTTTCGTCATGAATGAGACATTCGTCTGAAAATATCTTTTTGAAATTAACCTTTGAATGGACTATTTTACATTGCGATTCATATTGTTTCACCTCTTTCCAACAACATGTCATGCAAATTCTTTTTTTTTTTTTTGCCTATTCATACTTGATGGGACAAAGAATTATGCATGAAACCTCTTGAAACAATTTTTCCAAAGGATGTGACTGCCATGAATCAGTGTGAAACTGCCCACACTGATTGAATGACTAAATGTTGTCTTTCTGTTATAACATTAAAGAACAAAAAAGATTCTGGCAGAAACGTTGGAAAAAGGTACACACAAAGCTGTGAATTAATTGCTTAATCCATGGTTCAAGGACCGAAAGATTTCTTCAAAATGACTACAGCTAAGTTTCAAAAGGCACTTGGATTGCAGGTGCAGTCCCATCCCACTGATGCTTCTCTCACTGCACACAGGCTGAGTCATACAGCTGTCTATTATTCATATCTGCAGATACCTGCTTAAAAAAAAAATACCACAGATCGCCCTAAAAGGATCACCATCATTGCTGAATGCACAGGCTGATGAGTTTTTGAAAAGGTGGGATATATTCATCATATTTATTTCTCTTTCCTTTTTATTCTTGCAAATTTACTGTAACAATACTGTTACTGCAAATTTACTGTAAAAATATATTGTATGTATGTCATTAAAAGAGTTAACAGCTGAGCTATGTGGTGCACATTAAATATTATAAAAATAAGTTCAAGAGCAGATTATTCCAGCTTCAAAATGGCCTGCATAACTGCATTTGGAAGCCTGAATAATATTATTATTATTATTATTATTGTTGTTATAGAATAGGCCAATAAGGAAAGATTAAATGCAAAATTATTTATTGGAGTAAAATAATAAACACATCTGCAGTGCTGTTATTTTACATTGTTATCTGCATTGAGACATTATTCTATGACCATGTAAATTAGAAATGCCCCTGATGCACTCATGTCCCGCCCCTGGTAAAGCTATGCTGCCTGACACTGGAACTGCATACTGGAACATGGTTGGGTATTTTTTATGCTTCCCGCCAGTAATATTGAGGAGTATGTGCACTCAAATGAATACTTAAATGATTTAATAATAAATTGCATTTTTTATGTTGTAAGTTCAGGCTGACTTGTAGGTTTTGAATACACCCTTCATTTTAAATGACTGACCGTGCCCTTTATTACTCCAAATTATTTTACCAGATGCACATACAGTATGTTGTTATTGTTTTACTTTATCTCACTCTGAACAATCTATGATAAGTGAAGTTACATTTACTAGCTTTGCACATTCTGCTGTAAAAAGGCAAGAAATGGGGAACATTTTTAGAAGGGACACACTGACATGCCACTCACTATTTAAATGCTAAGTCCTGGCTTTGATAGGACTGGCTTTCAATGATTGTAAAATGGTTGAAAGAGATGAATTTAGGACATTAGACATCACGCTTTGAGATATAATCCTTGCAAGAGATGTTTAAAAAAAGTGAAAGTGGCAGCGCTGGTGATGATAGGTGGTGGTATTGGGGTAATGGAGCCCTGGAGGGAACAAAGAATAAAAACTTTTCAGACATGATTGATCTGTCAGGCGAAATGAAGGATCATCTAAGGTCCTATTTCTCCAGCTGGTCTCTCCCAGCAGGTCCTATCTCCACTGGCTCCTCCATATTAAACTCACAGATCAGTTGAACCTCATATCTGTTAATATTGCTGCACCAATAACACAAGTCCTTAGCTCTTGGCCACATATGGTCCTAGGGATGAAAATCAGCAGCTGAATTGTTATTTCCTGTTGCTTTTTTAGTCTGCATCATCAAAGGCGTTGATTGCAAGACCATACCTCAAAGAGATTGACACCATGCACAACGAAGGTGTGAGAGGGCACTAATGAATGAAGAACTGTTGCCATGAGCTCAACCTGGCAGAGGGCCAACACCTCTCAGCAGCAGTTCAAAACTGTCATCTGCCGAGTTGCTATGTCCTGGCACCTGGGCCTGCCATCTTGAGCTGTTCTGATGAACTGGAAGAGGAGGGCAGATGGCAGCAAAAACTGGCAGAGTTCTCTCTTTGGAGAGAAGAGCAGCATGCCCTTGTGAAATTCAAACCAGCAGGCTATCTTGACCTTACAGAACTGCTCTTAATGTACTAATGTACATCCAGTAGAAGGCAACAGTCAAAGATCCGATGGAACTTAAGCATAGGTCAAGAAGAGCTAATCAACTTTTCCTATGGCATGCTCTGAAATGGCTGTACCAGTAATGATTTCTTCAGCTTTTTGCTGTTGATGATGATGATGATGATGGACAAAACTTTTCACAGTATTAACTAATTTATTTATTCATATTTATTTATTTTGTTTAAAATTAACTTGGTTTATGAATATAGCTTTCACTGGAAAAGGATACAGGAAGCTGACCGTACATATGTATGTGCAGCATGTGCTTGAGTTATTGCACAGACCAGAGATTTGCCTCCTCCATGTTTCTGGCACTGTCTGTGGAGCTGGCTGAAATGCCTCAAGAGCTCATCAGAGTCTTCACAAGCACAGCACACCCAAGCAGATGTCACTCTGACTCTTAAAATATTATAGTCCTCTTCTAAAACCTCTAGGACTCTGGACAAGATTCCATTATAAGATGCACAGATCAAGTAAGAAATAAAAAAGGACCACATGTTCATTTAAAGAAAAAATAATCTACAACATTATGAATTCATGCAGTCCGACACAATGTAGAGTCACTCTTACCACCACAGGATTGATTATTTTCCAATAAAACACATCTCAAAGTGTTGTATGCCTCTTAAATACAAGAGTCAATTGCTCACTTACTCACTCATCTGCCGAATTACTCAATCCTATTAAGGTTGTGTGACGGCTTGAGCCTATCTCAGCCAACTCTGGGCAAAGACAGGGTACACCCTGCTCGTCAGACCAAAGGGTGTGTCACACAACCATTTGCACACACATTCACACCTACAGGGATTATAGAACAGCCAACTACCTGACATGCAGGTCTTTGGACAGTGGGAGGAAACCTGAGTACCCAGAGAAAACCCATGTAAGCATGGGGAGCATTTACAAGCTCCACACAGAGACATCTGAGCCCAGGACTTAAACCCAGAACACTGTGGAGCAGACATGGTAACCACTACACCACTATGCCACCATCATGATCACCATTTCCATTAAATAACTGAAGATATGTCATATGCTTTATCCAGATGATCTTATAGTAAAGTAATCAATACCTTTTAACCAGTCAGATATTAGAATTCAACAGTGCTGTGGAATCAGTTACATTGAACTTGATTCTAATTTATTTAATATGCATGACCGGTTCCCCTGTGGAAGGAAATACTTCAGATTCCACCAAATGACAGAGACTTTCTAAATAACAGCCAATATGCCTCATTTCCAAATTATACAGTACCTACTGTGAACCAGTTTTAGATTAAACAGCTGAATAATTTGGTCAAAAATAAAAAGTGAAATGAACCATCAGGGCAATTGCTGCATTCAACTGAAATCATTGATTGTTCCTTCAATAGGAAACCTGATTACTGGGTAAACACTCATGAACGGTATTCATAAATGAAGCCAGCACACTGAAGGAAATTATTTTTGTGGGGTAGAAAAATTATGGCACTCTATCAAAATAATTTTCAGTCAAATTACAAAGGGCAATATATGACAAATATACATGTCCAAATACTGGTTAAATACTACTCAAGAGATAAATGGAAGCTTTTATAAAAGTAAAATGAATGTACTTACACTCAGAACTTTGCATTCATGGTCAGAATCATAGTAGTTAGGGTACTGGTTTGTATATATTCTTGGAAATAACGTCAAATAAATATAGTATGTTAGAAAATAGCCAGGTACAGGGCAAAAATAAATAAATAGAAGCAAACAATAAACACATGTATGTAACACACTGATTATGTTATAAAAATGGAGTACTGGATTTTAAATATGAGGGACTGTAGCGAGTGCTGATATTTTTTATTTGCCTGTTTTCCAGTGTAACAAAAACTTGTTAAGGGTTTAAGTCATACCCACTTTGGGTTTAAATGTAAGTACATGCACAGATACTTGAATTTGGAGCAAATTAAAGCTATATGTCTTTTGTAAGGAAAATTCCTCTGAAATTCGCCAAGCACTATGGACAGGAAGAGAACAACCATGTTCTTCAATTTTAGGATTTCTTGCAATTAACTGACTGATCAATTCTTGCTCAGGACCGATTCAGCTGCAGTATTATCTAAGGCAACAAGCTAATAAGCATTCTAAGAGTCTAATTTTTATGGAAGAAGGAGGAATGCTGATTCGTCAGTAGATTTAATTTCCCACATGTACAACAAAGTGAATGGAACATTGGAGGGAGATGTTTATTCTGGTTCCTTGTATTGGTGCAATAAATATCATAATGGAACAGTCACAATCACTGCATTGTGGGACATTATGGGGGATCATTATTTAAGGTTATAGGAAGATTCTTGCCAATTGCTCAGTGTTCAAATCCCAACAATACCAAACTACCACTGTGGAGCCCTTGAGCAGGCCTTTTCTTTTGGGCCTCTGTATAATGACTGCACCCTGATACCAGGCACCTAACAAGCAAGGATATGTGGAGAAAATAGATTCACTTTGCTTTACTCACTATACATGAAAAAGTCACATCATACAGAAACTGGATGTCCAATTTTAATGTACAGGCATTGGTAGGGATTAAAACACTGGCAAAAAAATAAAATAGAAAAGTTGACATAGGTATAGACAAATTGATAAAAAATGTGTGGTATCATAGCCAAGGACTCTCACTAGAGAAAACATACACATGTTTATTCCAAAATGTTTTTTTAATGCGTGACCGGGGACATTATGTGAATAACAACTGGCAAAAATGGGTAAACAACTGCTTGTGTTGGACTCGTGTACTCAATCAAGCTAATTACTGAAAGCTTGACTTGCCCCTTAGGGTGCTGACAAAGTTCTTGAGCTTAGTCCAAAAGGGAAAGAGAGATGTTTACTATCGACAGAAAGAAGAAAAAGCACACAGGATGCATGCAAGAGGTGCACCACAAAAAAATCGAATCTCAGCTAGAGTCTGATGAACAGGCTGGAACAAGGCCCACCTTACTGTTTATCAGACAAGGTGTGAATGGAAGACATCTTTTGCTAGCAACTCTGCAAGGACTGAAAATGTTTCTTCCAGTCTCAGAGTTGACTTCAAGCTGTGTACACAGAGCTCCAGCGGCCGTTTGTCAAAGGCAACCCGCCTTCGTCTCATCTAGACCTTCAAACGGCATATTGTTATTTCAGCCATTGCTGCTACCAGCAGAATGGGATCTGGAGGAATTGACTCATCTGTCAATTACAGCACAACTGTCGCTGTTCAGTCTGCAGCTAAGCGTGCTGAAAGCTTTCAAACCGGAAAAAAGCAGGAATGCGTCGCCTCAACATGACAAAGAGGGAGAAGCAAATTCGCAGGGGATTCCCTGTGTGTAGACGTCTCAGAGTTTATCAGCTGCAGGGAATAAGCATATCCCCAGAGGCTCGTACATGGTTCAGTGAACGGGTGTAACACGTGTAAAAGCTACTATTGATCTAAGCACACTGTCACAACAGGGAGACACATCCTCCTGTGGGAGAGTGGTCACTGTATCCCGCTCCTGTAGTTAAAACTATTAGCTTATAACCCTGCAACAATGAAACACTGGTTGTGTATTTATACATTGGGGTCTTTTGATTAAGGTGTAAAAAACACTTTCTTTCTTCCACTTTAACTGTCTGCAAGAAACCCCATATGAAACCAGTTCAGACGAAAAGCGATTTGAATGGACAGGTCTTCTGTGGTAAAAAGGTCTCAAATGTAAAACAAACCAACACTGGCATTTGAAGAAGATCAAAACACAGTCAATTTACTCACCATTAACCACCAGACCTTCTATAGTTTCAGAAATGTCAAACTCTAGTATTTTTATTGTATTTCTTCTTCAGCAATAAAACAATTGGCCGAGTCTGCTTAAATAAGACCTCATGCAGCAATTATAAATTAAGCACATTCAAAACACAAGCTGTATGGCTTCCGTTGTCACTGTACGATACACTGGGCCTCCCAGATGGCGTCTACAGACTGTCAAAAACACTTAGGAGCAGAATATAAGGTCATTGGAAGCCTTTCCACTGCCGATTTAGCACCTCATAGAGTTCAGGTTGATGTGAGACAAACATATTATAGTTATACTCTCTCACATCCATAGTATTTCTTCTACTGAGGTGCAGAACGATCATTGCAGTGCCATAAAAATGACTCACTAGCCATCACTGTGTGTTAATTTACTCTCTGACTTCTGGCCTAAAATGAGCATGTTTTCTGACACAATACAGATAGTTGGGGTGTGTTTAAGAGTGATAATGTTGCATAATCTCGTTATATGATTACATTATATTATCTGGGAGCACAGTGTAACCACATGTAGTGGTTAACACATCCGCCTCACAGGAAGAATGTCCCAGGCTGGGCAAGGACAAGGGCAAAAATGAAGTTTCTCAATATTACGATATGACATATGATATCATTTAGTCCTCAACTGGCTGAAATGGAGGATCTCTGCTTTGATCCCATTAAATTGCACATAATCACTTTCTCATAGCAACTTCTAGGTATAGTAGTTCATACTGTATGCCCATACCACCCTTTGAATGCCTTTTGAATACCAAGAGCAAGACCACCCTTATGTAATATGATAAGTCAACCATGAACACCTAGTGCTCAGTGGCAGCTGAAGCCTGGAACAGGCACGGTACATGAAAAAGGTCAAACAGTAAGTGTTAAACGAAACTACAGTTGACCTAAAAGTCTGCACACCCCTGTCGAAGTGGCAGGTTTTTGTAAGATAAATTATTGCAGATCTTGTTCCACTTTTATTTGGTACAGCAGCCAACTAAATTCAAATAAAAACAAACAAACAAAAAAACTTACAATAACCAGGGTCTATAAGCATGCTCACACTCATTTGCCAATTAATCCTACTAATAGGGTCATGGGGCCAATCACAGCCAACACTGGGCAAAGCCAGGGTACACCCTAAACAGCTCGCCAGATCACTGCGGGTCCAAGACCCACACACACACAACCATTCACACTCAGACTTAGGGGCAATTTGAAACAACCAATTAGCCTGATATGCATGTCTTTGAACTATGGGAGGAAACCCACACAAGCAAAGGAGAACATACATACTCCACACAGAAATGCCATGCCCGCATTATAAGCATGCATACTCCTTATATTATACTTTGCTTTATTAAGCACTTTTTACTTGTAAGAGAGAGTTGAGCAGACTCATGCGATGCTGGGTTCCAAAATGTTCATCTTTTTCATCTGAAACTATTCCTTTGTTGAGTTTGATTTGTGGTTTGGGATATTGTCATGCTGGAAGGTGAAACAAGTTCCAAAACAGACTGATATCAATTATTCCCTCTATCTATACTACCAGCCCAGTCCCAGAAGCAACCTCACAAAATATTTCTGCCACTAATATACTATACTGTGGGTATCGTGTTCTTTGGGTAATAAACTAACTTTGCACAACACGTATCATTTAAAATTATGCCCAAAACCTTCTACTTTGTTCTCATCAGACCATAACATATTTTACACAATGGTTCAAGGTGATTAAGGTAGGCTTGGACAATATTTATTTATTTATTTATTTCACTGCCCACAAATAATAAGTATGAGAGATTGTTGTCACATGCATGGAGTGACCAGCAATTGCCAAGACATTGCTGCAGCCCCTTGAATGTTCCTGTGAGCCTCTTGGCAGCATCCATGACAAGTTTTTTCTTTTCTCTTCCTCTTCTTAGTAGTCACTGTGGTACCCCTTTTTTTCAGTCGTTGATGTTGGTCCTTTTGGACATTCTTTTATACACCTTTATTGATTGATACATGTCAATAATGAGATGCTTTGTGATTTCTACTTTGTGGATGGCTTCAGCAGGTGGATAAAACCAAGCAAGTGTCAAGAAAAAAAAATCCTACAGAAAAATATGAATTTCAGGGGTTCATAAAAATCTCTGCACTGATAAAAGGCGTATGACAAATTATTTTGAATATCAGCTTCAATATATAATAAATGAGTTGCTTTGCTCATGTATAAAGGTATTCTCCATAGATCTCATTGGTAAATTTACATGCATATGTTCTTCCAGGTGTTATAAACATTATATACATTTTTATACAAACCACCTTTAGTAATTCAGGGCCTGGTAATGGTTTTTATTTTTATGCCCTGAGCCTCTGATTGTTTTGTGGCAGGTGTCATAGCATATTAAACTCATTGCTACATGTCACTGTCAGCAAAAGACCAACAATGCCAAGTAGACTTTCTTCCCCATTGTATGCTGTAGATTATCATTATACTTTAAAACCTAATCTAAATTCAGTGTGATTGCTTGGAAATCCTTCTCATGAGGAACAATGATGTACAGGGTTAGGGTGGTTGAGTCAGGTGGGGGTAAACACTATATAATTGGCCCTGACTGAACGAGGTGACATTGAAAGTAGTTTCACTAAAGTGACATTTTCAGACAAAGCATTACGTAGGCCAGGGCTGAGTTAATGAGGGACAGACTTTTCATTTCCCCCAGCAGGACCTGACCTTTCCTCTTCCCTGATGACAACAGGCCCTTCAGATTTTTACTGCCTTAGTGCAAGATGGAGCTATGGAGCTTAGGAGCTGATAGAAGTATTTAAATATGAATTTCATATATCTAAATACTATGCATGATGTTTGTTTGTCAATCATGAAGGGAAATGTTTTCAAAAACAACATTTTAAATTATGGGTAACAATTTGGCAGTGGTTCAATGATACAATGGTACAATGAAAAGGTTTGGGCTTTGAGTTTGTGTGAAGCTTGCATGTTCTCAGTGGGCTTGCATGGGTTTCCTCCATGTACACTGGTTTCCTCCCACAGTCCAAAGACATGTGCATTAGTTCTAGTGAGAAACTTCAAGTGCAAAAGCCAAATAGATATACTTATTCAGGGTACACCAAAAGTCATAATGTGATTTATTTATTAGATTATCAACTTGGATATGCATATTCAAAATTGTATAATCCAGTCGTTTAATCTGATGAACTCCATAACTATAGCAGTTGCCTATTGGTTAGCTCTTGCTGTTGGCCATTTCTGGCATTTATATGTCCACCCAAGTGTGTCCAATGAACATGTCCCAGAGTATTTATGAGCTAAACTGAATAGCAACCTGTATTTATCTGTAATTTTAAATTATATCTTATTTTTTTTTAAACCTTTTCTATATCCAAGCTCCATAGGGAATGAGATGGAAGGGTTTTGGTAAGCTGATAAATTAATAACATCCATAACAAGCAGGCTGTGTATAACAAAGGACTCATGTACAGGATGTATCCAGAGTGGACATGAAGGCTAAAAATTGTTATTGAAACACAATCGACTAATCCACTGATCCATGATGATGGGAGGCACAGTTAAAACTGCTGATTGTTGGATTGATTGAATGTCTAATGCACTGCCGGTGGGCTCAATCATTACAGTTTACGACTAAATTAGCAGTAAATTAAGCACAAAGCACATGTGTATTACTAAAATGTATTGTGTGTTCAGGTAAATCAGTCAAATCAAGTCAAATGAATCATTACAATGGCAAACAGGAGAAGCATTGTTTCTTTTAGTAGAATAGATTAAGTGCAAGAGTGAGTGCAATATTCTTAAAGTTAGTGTGTAGCTACAAATTTGACATAGTTCAAAGCATAATGTTTAATTATCCTTATTGTCTGCATTGGCTTCCATTAAGTGTGATTCTGACACATTTGTGCTCTTTGTGCAACTTCAGTTCCTGGAATTTCAGAGTTCCTTTAAATCTGCATCAATGAAGCTCCCTTCCTTATCCTTAATGACTCCACAATTAGCATGTCCATCTGCTCCATTTGTGACTCAAGTGAGGACAGCCTCTAAATGACTTTTATCCCATTCATTAAATGCTGATGATCTACTTCAACTCATCCCGTCCGATTGCTTATAGCAGAGGCTGTTACTATCTAGCTGGCACATAGATATGAGCCAGAGAACCAATTAAAATGAGACTGACTAAATGGATGGGTACTAGGTCCAATCCGGTTCTGCACAATTAAAATAAATAAATATTATTAATTTAAAATGTTGTTATGCTTTTACTATTATAAAAAAAATTGTGATAATACTCACATGTAACGGAGATGAGGGTTTTGTGCAAATGCACGTGGTTGAATTGTTCGTAGATTGCAGTTTGTGATGGTCCTGGGGAGTGTAAACACAAGTGGCATCAAAGAAAGAACATAATATTCATATCAAATAAGATGTGAAAACAGGTTTCAATTAGATTACCAAAGATAAAAGGAACAGAGATAGATTGTTCACATGTCCATATCAACTGTCAACCCAGCTCTCTGTTCCACTGTTTCACGCAAAGCCCTCTGTTATTGATGATTTGTAGAGGGTAGTGTAGGTTAAATGTTCAGAAATGAAAATGCCACCAGTTCATTAGGAACTGCCAGACTGCTTTTTAGGGAATCATTAGAATAATGGTATCATCGTGGGCCACAATTTTACCTTGATGATTTCCTGCAGCAGCTTCAATGAATAGTGGCTTCTGGAGAGCAATAAATTGGCAGCCATGCCAGTGCTTTCATTACAGAAAGATCATGGAGAAATTGACTACACTTAACAAGTGATCGGTGTTCGTCACAAGATTACCCTTATTACAATGGCTGTAATGTCTTATAACATTTGTCCACCTTTGTACTACATGGTGGATAAGCTGAAGGAAAAGACTTTGCAGACAAAAATGTAAAACTGCATGAGACAAAAATGGATAAAGTGCAGAAATCTCATCAGAAATTGGTATTGAGTGCATGACATATATGTAATATGTGTTGCTATGATTTCATAACGTATAAGAGCCTACTGTTTTCCAGGATACAAATGCAAAACATTGCCTCTCCCTGTTATTACCAAGGGCATGAAGGGTTGGTTGTATTTTCATTTTTGAATCTGAATTTTCAGTACCGTTTTTCTGTTGTTCCAATGCATTTTTGTGGATGTACCTTAATTTTTTATTTTTATCTTTTAGAGATGAGTACCAAATTTCCACTAGTCTATGTGTGAAATGGATTGATTAGGCTGCTCTGTAATGGGAAACTGTACTGTTACACATGTCTTAATAGAGAAAGAATAACGTCTCTGTCTGTCTTGGTGTTATCTAATAATAGTTTGAGAAAGTGATCTGAACAAAAAAAACAAAAACCATGATGCCGTGACCTCAAGTGGGTTTGGTGGTTGACTCAGATGAGGAAGTGTGAGTCACCCCCATGGCGTAGGATGCACTAGGAGAGCCCAACAGAGGTGGCAGAAGAGTGCAACACTAATGAGAAAAATGCAAATCAGAGTGGGGATCCGTCACTTGTTCTTTCTGGTGAGGGATTAACAAGAAAGTAAACGACTGCACTGTTTTTTAAGGCAAGGATAAAGTGAAAACAAGTAAAAAAAAAAAGGGGGGGGGGGGTTATGAGGAGGAAGTGGGAGGATTTGATGGCATGTATGTGTGGTGGTGGGAAGATGGGAGGGATGTAAGTCGATTGGAAGGGGAGGGGGGGTTTCCTGTGTACAAGATTTATAATAAGAATATTTAATGTCTGATCTGTTAAAGTGGTCAAAATATTTTTATTTCATTTTGTTTTAATTAGGATTTTTCAAACTTTTGTGGGTTCCCTTTAAGCTTAATAAACAATTCTCCTTCAAGGTTTATTTTTTTGAACATAATTCAACTATTCAAATATGAAGCTCATTACTCCAACAGAGCTTTTTTTATTACTCTAACTATTTACATTATGTCAATGCTACTATTTAGAGGCTTGTTTAGGAGTGATTCGTTTGGTTGAGCAGGCTAAAAACTTTAAGGACTTTGCTAATAATTGGCTGTGATTTCCATTATTGCAACAAAAACGATGAACCCCTGAGGATCCTCAGACCCCACTTTAAGATCCACTGTTTTAAATGGCCTGATTAGTAAGATCTTGGCATTTTTTAATTCAGTATATAATCCACTCAGCCTTAATCAGCCCTTAACTTCTATAATAATATAGGGTAGATCAAATGGATTTAATCCATTTTTTAAAGCCAATAAAGTTTTTCCACAATTGAGCTATTTCTGGATGCCATGCCATTTGCACTGCAGGTTCGGCATGCTTGGTTGAGTGTGAAAGCGGTTTTCAAACCCAGATGCTGTCCAAAATAGCAATCTCTCAACAACAGCCTGGGGTTCGCTTCAAAAGAAAGAGCTGGAAGTCGAATAATGTGACTGGTTCACCCTGTCATATTATTTCCTGTTTCACAGTGATTGGTATCCAGGAGATTAAATGACTTTTAGACATATCAGGTGAAGAACATATTTAAGAACAACATGGAATAACTGATCTGTCTTTAAGCCTGCATTTTTGATGGACACCGTTAAAAAAACTTCTATAAAAGATAGACATAATTACAAAGGGGTTGTTTTGAATTGACCTCAGATTAGTTGCTGTTACCAAATTTATGAAAGTTGAATCTTTTAAACTGGTTTCTTTCTAGCAGAGACTTAAGATTCAAGCTGCCTATCAATGAAAGGATAGTCTGGTGATTAGACTGAGTGAAACACCACCTAGATTTTGAGTGTATTTGTTTTTGAAGGGACACTGTGTATTCATGTGTTGTGTTTAGCAGTTGAAATACACCTAATCCTTCTCCAGAATTGAAGACTACACCTTAAAATGTATGATTTATGCATGATGCATGATACGACTCAAGATATAAATATAACAATTAATCTAGGGTATATGCATGACTACTTAGCAGTAATACAAATTATCCAAGGACTGAATTTGTACATGCATTTGAATTCAGCTAGTGGTATACTCACAGCCGCTGTAGTCCAGTGTACAGTTCCATGTCAACATCCTTCAGGATCTGCAGTCCTGTCCAGTTCTCTATGTGTCTGCGAAAGGGACAGAGAAAAAAGAACAACCGAGTGCCATCAACACCAATTTATTCAGCAGGGGATGGAAATATTTGTGCCTGCATCCATTGATGCTTGGTGCATTTCTCCAGCGGATGGTCCCTATGGTTTTAAATAAAACAAAAATAAAAGCCTGTGGAACACCTGTGAAATGTATATATCCAGAATAGAGAACAACAGCCACAATTCTTCCTAGCTTAAGTAGACAGCCTAAGGGAGTGATTGCAGGCAAACCATACAACCACACAAGTAATTAGAGCAAATCAATCAGGTTCCCAGGCACACTTTGAACACTAAGGTCACAATCAAAGCAACAACAAATGCAATATGTTTTCAACCGCAGTAAATTTTCGTATTGATTCTCATTCTGCATAAACACCATCTTACAATTGTGCTGCTAGATCAAACGAATATCAGAGGTCATACTATAGCTTGGTGTTCCTTTCAAGCTAAAACAACCCCAATCTAGGAAAACGTGAGGGTCGTTCTTACAGAGATATCACATATTCTGCTGACAGGCAGGCTCCACATACCAAATAAAACCCTTCTCAGTTGCATGCCCATGCACACTGCTGTGTTCATCCACTCCCGGCATGCCTATGAGCCCCTGAAAGCTGAGTCCAGCACAGTGGATCTGGCAGATTTAATGTTTCTGTTTACAGCAGGGAAGGGGGGTGACACTTTACAAATGAGTTGCACTGCGGTTAATGTAATACAGGAGAGGCCACCACGCTTTACTGGCCCTCAGTTTCAGACAGCCTCCTTAGGCCTGTAATTTCCCCAAAGAGCCTTGATGGTGGGCTCACTCTAATATGAGCTCAGCAGTACACTAAGCCGCCTGTCTTAAAACCAAATTGGAGTCGATTGCCTGGCCCTTTTTAACAACACACTGTGGTGTATGCAGCTCATCCGAGATACTCTGGAGATCTGAGTTGCGGAAAAAGGTCCATGACAAAACAGGAATATCATGATAAATATTCAACAGTTCCCTGAACCTTAAAATGAATTTAGCGTGAGCTTAGCTCAGCATGTAACTGTACCTTTACCGTGTTGTAAGTACAAGTAAAACTGTGTTTGTACTTCACAAATAAATGCTTTTGTTAACAAAATTGCAGTTAGAAGGCAGAAGCTTGACCTTATGTAATAGACAGTCACCAAGTCCTCATTCACTAAACCGTACACTTGAATTCCATTGAAATACTAACTCTTTTGAATAATGTTTTTATGCTGTTATTTGACAGATATAAGCCAAGGTTCCAGCTATATTTTTAGATGTTATAGATGATGAATACAAGTCCTTATGACATGGCCAACTGAGGCAGGACTCACATTGCCCAATGCTCACTTTATGAAGTTTTTAGCACTAAATTAAGCAGCAAATTAAAAAACACAGGCAAAGTTGCAAAAGTACAAAAACAAAGGTGAAGGTGGCTACTGTGGAAAAGTTATTGGAAAAGTGTGAAATTCAGAATTGTATAGAATGCATTCTACAAAATGCCAAAAATATTGAAGAAAAATCTAAAATGAAATTATTTCTATTCGCAAAGGATTCCGTCGATAGGTTTGTCCCAGGCATTGTCTGAATTATAGTGAACAAAGCTTTGTGCTTTGCACGTGCATATAGTGAGTGTAACCAATGTGAAGAGTAGGTGTAGCCTTACATGCTTATTTCATGTTCCACATAAATTTTACATGAAAAACAATCACCTATCCTGAACACCAGTGTGGTGCCACCTAGTGGGTTTAAGTCATCATTAAAATCGGCCATATTTGAATTTTGAATTTCCACACCTCTAGTGTGGGACCAAAACCCAAGACTAGTTTAGTGATGGATTGGAAACCTGCATTTGGCAGGCTCGATGATGTTAATGAATTGTGTTTTAGCTCACGTGATTTTCTGGGATGCACTTGTGTGAAAATGTACATTCACCGGTCACTGAAACTGGTGAATTTGCAGATTCGTCACTGGCTTTTGGTCTCTTAGTAAACTTGTGCCTGTGCAAGGAAGTTGTAGCTTTGACTTTGCATGATTTAATCTGTCAAAACGAGGACCTATATAGAGATAATAAACTGTTCCAGATCAAAACGAAATGCAACTCTGAATGCAAAGCTGAATTTAGTGGTAGTGATACAGACACCATGGCGGTTGAGCATGGCATGCTTGCCAAATTTTGTACCTCAGTGTCCGCCAACAGCACTCATGCTGTGGCCATCAGATGCCAGTACCAGAATCCTGAATGCTATTGTTCACCTCCAGTGCTTTGGATCTGTTGGATCAACACTTCGTAATGGCACTGCACTTGTACACAGCTCCCAGTACCAGGCTACTGCCATAATCATACAGTTCACTGGATTAGACTATGGATATGGAATATTATCATGATTTTATGGGCATTGATTTAAGGTAGGTGGACATATATCACCTGACCAAGTTGAATTACATTCGGATGATGAGAAAAGTGTTTCCTAATGTCTGAGAATTACTGTTGTCCTCTCGCATTTGCTAGCAACCACAGATTCTTCTCACAATACCTACATAATATAAGGACACTGTGCAAAATAGCTCAATTTCTGTAGTTAAATTTTCATATTTTTATATTTTTTAATATTTTTATATCTTCCCTGTCTGAACGCAAAACATACCTAATGTGGTGGTAATTTTGAAGGTTTGTATGATAACACAATCATTACTGCATTGCAATATGAGTCTACTTACCTTTTATTGTCATTTAGTTGTGATTACTGGCGGAAAAAACAAAGGAAATATACTCCCATAATACCCAGCATGAATTTAGTGAATGTTCCCTGCTGCTCAATAGCTTGCTCTGTCTCGTCACTGAATGTGAGTATTAAATGTGATTGAGATTTTATAATGGAACAATGTGGGTTTCTAATCCCTGTCTGCATATATATATATATATATATATATATATATATATATATGAATGCAATGCATACCCAAGTTACTTTTTTTTGTTGTCTTTTGATGTCGAGCTCTGACAACAGGTCCACAGATGAATCTCTAACACAGATGAACATCTACAACTAAGTTCAAGCCAAGCTGCTAGACAAAGCGCTGTGTTCTTGACTCTCAACTTAATTGGGTTATTCCAAAAATTTACTATATATTACCTTCCAGCATAAGTACATATGCCTCTTAATTTACTGACAAAATTTTGTTCATTGTCCCGTTCAACCAAAATCCATGGGGAAAAAATGCTTCCACACTAACCTTCATTTTAGCTTGCTCATAATATGAATGAAACCCACAGGAGGTTTAAAAACATCTAATGAAATCCAAGAGGGAAACTAAATAATCAAATCACCCCAATCCAATTTAAAGCCTTATCTCATCAAAGATTGTGATAAAGTATTTCTTCTGGTTTACACTTAACTTCACGATTGTTTACACCCTTTTATCTTCTCCAATGCTCCCGTCTAAACATGATTAATGACCTTAATGATTAAATGATCTATGGCCAAGGTACATGTTACTTGATGGGAGAACATTTAATAAAAACAAACTGTCTGAGAAGTGCTCTGCAGACATTAATCTGTTTTATTTTATTTTATTTTTTACTCTTGTATTGTGCAACACTTTTCCAGGGAGAGAAATTCCCAGATGCTTTGTAGACTGGATGAATTTTGTCTGGAAACTTCAGAGTCACTTAGTAGATAAGTATTGTGAAGTGTTTGACATTTTTCTTTTTACTTTCACAGCTATAAGAGCTAAGATTTTAAAATAGAAACACTGCTTTATGAAACACAGATAGACTTAGTACCTGTTCCTAAGGCAGTGTTTTCACTTTTCCTATTGCTCTTTTAGACATATATATATATATATATATATGTGAAGCTTTTACCATGAAGCAGTTGTGTAAGCAAACTTTGACATTTATACAATAAACTTTATATAATCCCAAATGCCCTAAATCATCCAAAATACTGTTTGTGTTGGCTGATTGCAGTTTGTCTTTGCAGCCAATGCCTGGGATTTCTGTAGCCAAAGCCTACAGGATTTTTGACATGTATAACATGCTGTTATCTATAAAATGGATTAAAATATGTAAAAAGAAAAAAGAAAACCTAATCCTTGCTGAACTTGAATCTGTGTGATAACAAAGTTCCAACTTTTTTATGTGCAGTTTAATGTATCCTTAACTACATTCAGAAACCTGCGACACTGTCTGTCTTTGTGTAAACACACACACACACACACACACACACACACACACACACACACACACACACACACACACACACACACACAC
>JAOUQZ010000004.1:8002312-8017564 GCA_028564935.1 Neosilurus hyrtlii
GGTCAGGATTATCTAGAATATGCAATTAAAAAAGAAAGCAGTGATATCTGAGTCTACTTTGAGTCGTATTGCGTTGCATTGAAAGTTTTTAATTAAATAAATGGTCATCTTGCACTGGCTCCAATCCAAAAAGCCTATATAGCATGCAAATCTGTGACGAGTTATGGAGTAGAGTGTGCTTAAAGCTCTTCCCATCTGGAAGCCTTACGCAAACATGCAATGGCTCATCATTTGCACACCAGTGACTTCTTTGCAAGCTGGTGTACAGTGTGAAAGAGGAAATGCTTAAATACATGTGACAGAGAGAAATCCCTGTTAATAACAGTGGGAGGACAGCATTCATTACAAACACCTTCTGACTTTAAACGAGGTGCATTAAGGCACACTTGAAAAATCTTTTGTTAACAACAAAGGAAAGCTTGCAAGAAGCAGTTAGCTTTATATAAATGTGACCCTGCTAAGTGGTCCTCAGTGGTATTTATGTAGTGTTTACCTCACATGAAGGGCTACAAGACACCTATATATTCAACATTTTTTATGACAACTTAGAAACAGGGCAGAATTCTGGTGTAGTGGTTAGCACATCCCCCAAGAACACCAAGAAGGTCCTGGGTTTGTGTCACTGGTTTGGCGAGGCTGTTTTTGTGTGGAGGTTGCATGTTTTCCCCATGCTTACATTTCCTCATGCTATCCTCCGGATACTCTGGTTTCCTCCTACAGTCCAAAGGCATGCACGTTAGACTAATTGGCTGTTGCATGTGTGTTGTCCCTGCGATGGACTGGCGAGATGTAAAATCTTGCTTCATCAGGTACCCACTCTCATAAATTTTAATTTGGTTAAAGTCATGACTTTATTAGTAGTGTACTCCTATTCATTTAATTTGACTGTTTAATATGATATTTACGTAACTTTATAATGTGATAATGTCACATTAAAAAAAACTATGTTTAATGTCCCTTTATCAAGTAAATTAAGTTACATTTGTACCACTTGTAAGACATATGTATAGTCTTGTATGCAGTTTATTTTTAAGTGCTTTTCTGATTATGACATACATATGAAAATACTATTGCACCATAAGGACAGATTTATGTGTATTTCTACTGACAGATTAAAGTAAAGTGGTTGTTTGTCACTATGATGAATTTGACATATTTTAGTACCAAATCAACTGTCATGACAATCCCTTACAACAAAAACTCTTGTAAACAACAACATAAACAACAATACAAGCTCAGAATTGACAAAAGCAGATTTTATGACAGCTTTAAGCTTATATAATGTGAGCTTTATGTCAGTTGCGAGGACAAATTTATATAGGTCATACAGTCTTATATATGCAGCCTTTAATTAAAGCATTATTCAGAGCTGTCTTTATTATTAGAGACTGGGAATTTTTTTTTTATAACTGAACATGGAGAAGAACTGATGTTCCTTTGAACTGAAAAGAACAAGTTCAGATGGTTCGGCAACTTACAAGGATGCCCCTGGTCTTCTCCTGCTAGAGTTATATGAAGTACATCTTACTTGAAGGAGACCCTAGGGGAGAACCCAGGCCCTGCTGAATGCTGCAATAATTAAATTTCATGGTTTTCTTGAAAAAAAAAAAATCAGTACTTTAACCATCTCTGTCTTTGCAGAGGCCCGTAACCCTGGAGTATTTACCTTTTTGGTACACTTCTACTGCAAACCAAGGACCATCATTCTGAGATGGCTTACAAATGCCAGTGTTCGAACACTTTCAAATCTTACACTCTTTCAGGCAGAAAGAGCTTTGCTTCTATACTTCTTACCTTTAGAGGTACTCTTTTTCCAATCAAACATAAAAGGGAAGACACCATTGTAGGGTTCTTAAAACATCCTTATGGTTTCCACAGCATACTGTTAACCTCCAAAAACTATATTTATATCATTCACAAACAATTTGGAGATAGGATTTTGAACAGGATGTACTCATCAATTGAGGTGTTACCACTTTAATACAGTTGTAGATTTATAGAAATATAGTGCACTCCTATCACCGAGAGAATGCAAATTGACTGCAAGAAAGTGAGCATCTGTGCTTTGATTCAGACTAGAAAAATAGATTAATAGGTGGAAAAGCGCCCTAAGAAAATTTCTTCATTTTAATATGGCCTCTGTTTTAATGCTGAAGCTCAAGGTCTATAAACAAACTCTAAAAAAGTGTTATTCACATATGCAGTGACATTCAAATATGTGAGGAGGGGAAAAAAGCCTGACTTATCTGGCTAGCAAAAAGCTTGCCTGGGGGAAATGAATGAAAGGTTGAAGAGAGTTCCCAATACACTGCAGTTGCACCTGAGTACCGAGGATTGGAGTAAAGGCAATAATGGATTAGCATATTTATATCATCCACAAGAAATTTGGAGATGGCATTGGGAATAAGTTGTGCAGCTGTTTCGCACTCTTCAGTGTAGGACTGTTATTACAGAAATTATGTATGTTATGATTGTAAGATTCCATTTGTGTGGTCGTAATTCCAGAAATGCAAATCAAGGCAAGCCTTAAAACTATACAATTTTACTATTATTTTACTGTCCATTAGTTCTGTATACTGGACTTTGATATTAATCTTGAATGCAAAAAACACATCAAGACATTATTTTAAATGTATACTTTTTAAAAAGTAAACCATTTTAAACATGTCAAATAGAAATAAAAAAAAAGGTTTTTTTCACTTAACACTATTATCAGTTTTGATATCTACTAGAGCTATTTTACTCCAAATGGTCTGACATTTCATTTCATGGTCTCAGTGCCTACGCACATGCACAGTGTGGGATGCTACTGTAGTCGATTCATGCAAGAACACACTTCCCCAGAAGGAGGAGGAGTAGGAGGAGGAAGAGGAGGAAGGTGCTCAGCCCGCTCAGGGAGCGTTTCATAATAGACTATCTACTGCATTTTTTTTTTAATTACAGCCCTTGAGTGATTAGTTTTAAAAAAATATGTTTTGCCAGCAGTGTGAGCACAAATTAGAGAAAATATTAATTAAAATGAACCTAATTATAAATGTGTTGGCATAATGAGTTTATGTCACACTTGTCTTTTACATGACCTAGAAAAGGAAGATCAAAGGAATTTTGTTCATGGATTGGAACAGTTCAATATTGTATGGTATAGGGAAAAAGTACACTTGAAAAAGGGCTGCAGTCGTTCACAAAAGTAATCCAGGACCAATAAGAATAATATCTATTATACAAAACTGTATGTCTTTTGACACTAAAACAGTAGATATAATTTGATGTCATATTTCTGCTTGTTTTTCATAATTTCTGATTAAATTAATGAACAAACATAAATGTTCCAGATATTTTTTCAGCAATTACCTAGATTAAAATTACATGCTTTTTTAAAAACAGCATGAGACACACTAAATTAGGATGGCATGCCTGCTGAAAAAAATGCAGCAGGGTTTTCCGTTTGCTGCTGTTTGGGTGATAAGTCACTTAAGTGCACAGAATTTATTCTCTACATTTGATCTCAGGTATATCTTATATGATAAACAGAATAATGGTCCAGAATACACATCTTCACCAGATAATAGCCTGTAGCATATTTCCAGGTTGACTCTGTTTATGTTGGAAAAATAGAGCATAAAATATATTCAGCATTTAAAATAATATTACTTTAGAAATATCTCTTTTTCCTAATGTACTGTGCACCAGGTGAAACAAAAATAAAACAGAATAATTTAATGCTTTATATTGCTATTCTTGTTTTAAAAAAAAACGATATACATACACTATGTCTTTATTTAAGTCGTGTTACAAACCTAAAAAAAGTGTGTGACATATATATATATATATATATAATGACTTTCTAGTCATTTCCACCTTAAAAACAAGCACACAGAGAAACGCTTCAATATGATATGGATGACCTCACTCTTTCTCCTGGCTCCTATCTCCCTCTCTCCATGCATAAGCAATTAAGTGATGATTATTTCATGATGTGACCTTTTTATCAGATGTTTTGCACACTTATTTCCATTTTATCTGTCAAAATTCAGCAAAATTCGTATTCCTATCCAGTGCCTATATTCTTCCAAATTATACTGCCAGAATTATTCAGAACAACAAAACAACAAGAAAAAAATATATATAAAGGTGCTGTTCACACATGCTGCTACTCCTAATTGTGAGTGCATGCTGTGTAGTCCATGTTGTTACATGCAATCAATGCCAGTGATGCATCTCCCTGTTCTTTTGAAACCTAATTTTCCCCAGTAGAGTTAATATAATACAATATATATGTAATATATAATATATGTTCGGGATGTCACTGTGCACCTGGAATCTAATAACTAGCACCTACCGGTTCTTGGAAATCAACCCTAAGTTCAAGATTCAGAGGTCATTAAGTAATCATACTAATTACCAAAAGATTAATTCTACTTATGCATCCTTATGTAGTAAACAAATTTAGACTTTTTATATATTAGCACAGTTTTTCCTTGTTCACACTCTTGTTGCAACAGTGGTGCAACACTGCAATACTGTCAAGGATATAAGACAGTTTGACATATCCTTCCCACTTCCATGCAGGTTATCTTTGGGTTCTTCCAGTTTCGTCACATTTCACAAAAACATGATGGTAAATAGACAGGGTACACTAAATTGCCCCTAGTGGTGGATGAATGTTAATGTATGTGTATGTTGCCTTGCAGTGAGCTTTGCCTTACATGTTCCTGCCTCCTGTTCAGTGTTTCTAGAATAGGCTTCAGGTCTACCATGATCCTGGCCATGCATGGTGAATAAATGTATCCAGCATCACAATGGCTCTTAATCAGTCCTGGTATTTACATTTGCAAGCTTCCTATCATTAGCACACAGCAAACTGTAAGAAATAGTACATTAATAAAAGCCATGTAATATTTATCTGCTTGAGGTAAACTGCACTTAATTACTCTGCCCTCACCACAACACCTCTACTGAGATTACATACACCTTGAGAGTTGTCTTTTTAAAGGCATAGAAAACACATAGTTTAGTGCACACCTGAGGAAAAATCCCTATTTCAGCTTCCTAAAGCAAATAAAACCATTATTTTTCTTGTTTGCTCAAACCCCCAACATAAGCAAAAAAAAAAAAGTGATTCCATGGCCCCCACACCTGGCCACCATGTTTTTTGTCCAGCCGTTTTGCATCATCTGGGCAAAGTAGCTTGTCTAGGTGGAAGGCAGTAGTGAGGCATGTAGAGATGCCATGCAGAACAAGGGGAGAGGTGGGTGATAGAGTTTAAATTAGTGGCTCATCAGTTCCCAACTCCAAGACAGCATACATTGTGCCTGGTCTCTGGTGTCAGCAAAACACAGAAATATAGAAACTGACACTGTAAGAAATTATCTGATGTCACAGCATGAAGGTCCTGGGTTCGATTCCTGGGCTCAGGCATTTCTGTGGGAAGTTTTCTTGCCTGGGGTTTCCTCCCGATACTCCCGATACCGGTTTATTAGGCTAACTGGCTATTCTCTAGGAGTGAGTGTGAATGGTTGTGTGTTTTGCCCTGTGATGGTCTGGAGAGATGTTCAGGGTGTACCTTGCCTTCACCTAGAGTCGTCTGTGAAAGACACCAGCCTACCCAGCACCCTAGTATGATGAATTAATTTGGTAAATGAGTGAGTGAATGATTATGGATTAACTGAGTATGCTGAGCCTTATTGACAGTCAGGCCTGCCCAGCATTTCTTCTGATGTTTTGATTGGCTGAAATTATAGGTTGCCTAATGGCTGTTGCTGTAAATGAAGTCTGATATTAACCCCATGTCATTTTTATCTTGTTGGTGGCAAACAAGATGCTGCTTTTGCTTTGGGAAGCATTATAGCTGGAGTAGAATCTGTTTTTTGGTTGAAAATGTAGCTTCTAAGACCCCACCATGACAAAATGACAAATTGCCCCTTTAAACTACCTTGACTATTTGGAGAATGCAACATATGCTACCACTATGCCCGGATGCCATGTGATGACATTTAACCTGAAAAGTGAGTATACTGCTCCTTTTCTCTGTGCGCAATTAGAGAAGCAGGTACGGCACACAGAACACATCTGGTGGGGGGCATGTGCATTGACCTAGCTGACCAAACTGTCTAGACTGTAAGCAAGAATGGGTGGTGTAAATGTAGCTTCTCTTTTATACATAGACATGCTTAAGACTGCATGTAATATTAAAGTGGGGTGACATTTTCTCAGATATCATCTCTGCTATCCTTTTGTTGAGTAAGACCAAATCTCTTACCTTTTAAGTTAAATTTGCAGGCTTTATACCTATGTTTTAACCAATTGAATGTTGAAATTGCGGTTAATAGAGGACACTGTGCTGTGTATATAGTAGGGAGTTAAAACAAGATACGGTGTGGTTAAAAATAAAAGCTCCTTAGCTTATGTAACATTTTCAAATTCATTTGGAACAGATTAATGTGTTTTCTTATGCACTGACAGTTTGTGCTTTTTCTGTACACCCACCCAGTCTTGCAATAAACCTCACCAAATGATTATTACTTTGGGGTGGCTTAGAAGTGTCATGGCTAAGCTAACTAAAATATGTCATTAAAAAGTGGCCCATCTCACCTATTTGTAGTCAGTAATATTTATTGCTTATGCTACATGAAGATATTTACTTCCTGAATAAGATACTGCACATGTGAATGCTTTATAATGTGAGGTGAAGGTTGCTTAGATAAGCAGCTTTTTTGGGGGTGAAAACTATGGTTTCTTGGACTCCCAGAGGTGTCATGGTGGTGCATTGGTTGGCACTGTCAAGTTATAGCATAAAGTTTCTGGATTCAAACTTCGTGGTTTTTCTGTATGGAGTTTACATGCTTTCCCCATGCTTACCGGGGGTTTCCTCCAAATGCTCCAGTTTCCTCCTATAGTACAAAAACATGTAGATTAGGTCAACTGGCTACTTTATATTGTTCGTAGGCATGAATGCAAGTGTAATGGTTGTTCATCTCCGTGTTATCCCTGCCATAGGTTCGTGGTCAGCCAACACCCAAAGTTTGAGGTAGGATTGGCTCTAGCTCCCCTGTGACCCTGAGGAATAAGTAGAAGAGATAAACTCCCAAGCACATTTTCCAGTTGCATCACTCACAAGATCAGTAGGGGGTTTTTTTGTTTGTTTTTTGTTACATGTTGTTATAAGATGAATGAAACAATACTGACTAAATGAAACAAAGAGGTAAATTCAAATGATCAAAGACAATGTGGTTGGAATTCATTTAAATTGTACTAATGATGAATAACATTACTAAAGTAAAGGCATCCACCAGCAGTGATCACAGTAAGTTGCATTTGGTGCCATAGCAATTTTAACTGGGTTGCACAATTGTAAATATCCCTTACCAGTACTTCGTTGATGCATATCTGCTTTGGTATTTTTATTTCACTGTTTATTTCACAATGCTCCAAACCAATCAAACTGGCAAGGAATCTCCTGTGCACAGCCTTCTTCAAGTAATCTCACAAGTTTTCAGAAGGATTTAATCATTCCAAAACACTGATCTTCCTCTTTATTGACTTGGACTTGTGCTTTGGGTTGTTATCGTGCTGGAAGGTGAAAATGTTCTTCATCTTCAGCTGTCTAATAGAGATCTTTGTGCCAAAATAGAATGGTATTTGGACCAAAAATGATTTCTTGACTAGATCCTTGGCCCAAGCTAAAGAGAAGCATCTCCATAACATCTCCATAACATGGTGTTGCAATCACCGTGCTGTAATATGGGTTTGGTATTCTTTGGCTGATAAGCTGTTGTGGTTTTGTGCCAAACATATATTTCAGAATTATGTTCAACAAGCACTGTCTAGCTCTCTTCAGGCCATTACATTTTTGCCAGATGGTTTTGGTTATTGGATTTGTTTTTTACGCAACTCAGCTTTAGTCTAACCACCATGCTTGAGATATGTGAACAATATTTGAAATGTCACATGCAAGTAGTTACAAGTACCTGCCAGACATTTCTGCAGCTCCTTTAATACTGTAATAAGTGTGTTGCCAAGCATGTGTTCTTGTCTTTTTGACGATTTTGGTGTGACATCCTAATTTCTTTCCGCCCTGTTTTATTGATACATTTTGACAAAAAGATCCTATACAAGGTTTTTGTTGGATAAAACATGTCAACAGTTAGATAAAACCATGAAGATGTTAAAGAAATCCTACAGAAAAAAGGTCAACTTTATTGAGAGTTAATAAGAACCTTCTCTTCTATGACAAGTGTATGATACTAACTTTTAAACAGAAGTTTGAATATGATTGGTTTCTTCTGAATACAATCACATTATCCTTTGTAAGAGAGTGTATACTTCTACAATTAGGTTATTGTAATTTATTTTTCTAAGAATAATTCTATTTATTTTTTTCTTTTTTCTATATCACATTAGAGGTGGAAAACTATGGAGTAGGTAAGTAACGATTACAAATACGCAGTGCAATTTGATAGTGAATGAAACTGTAAAATTCATTCTGAATACAAATCGACAGCTGTGACCTAACTGCCAAAACTACTGTACGTCATGTGTCTCAGGCATTATGTATGGAGCAGAAGATTAATCAGTTCCATAAAAGTGCACATGCGTACTCAATCCCTTTAGTTTCACGGTGCCAAGATGATCGACAAAGAAGCCATAGACATGAACATAATATAAAGGAACATATTTCATTAAAAATAAAAAATACATATATTTAATAAAATTGGTTAAATGTGAACTTTATGGCTTTTTGTATTGGGAAAACCCAGTTTACAGGGTGAACCCTGTAGACATGATACGTGAGAGCGTACGCTATATTGGTAGTGGCAAGTTCGCCCTGTGGTAAATGAGTAATGGTATATATATATATATATATATATATATATATATTTCTATATTTCTATATTTCTATATTTCTATATTATGTGACATTACAATGGCCATAAACATTTAAAAACAATTGTTCCCCAAGCAGCATGCAAATAAGGCATCTTCATCAAGCAGTTTTAATAAGGCTGTGGACTCGGCTTTGGCCTCCACATTTTTCATAATAATGCCACTAGCAATATGGCACCATTGTTGCTGTATGATGCTGATAGTCAATGTGGTGTCAAATATATATAATGTCTATATTTGTCTATGGAAGAGGCTTCAGTCCAGACATAGTATGGCATCAAGTAATGTTAAACAGTTCAAATAAATGTAAAATTATTATTACTTGTGATGACACCTTGTACAGGAAATCAGATGCATGCACAGTTTGTGGATTCAATGAAACTTCTGCTCCATACATATTGCCTGTGACCCGTGATATATTTTGGCAGTTATGTCACTGCTGTTGACTCGTATTCATAATGAAGAAACCACAACTATAAAATTTCACTTCGTATTTGTATTTCTTTTTTGAAGTTGTAACTTTTTCAAGCATATTCTCACAGACAGCAAATTGTCTTCCCACATTGTTCAATTCATATTCATACTGAATTTACACAACAATAAAATTGCACTCTTATGCACAGCTACAAGATAATATGTGTGAGTCTTTTTTGACACCCTTCTTACTCCACTGGAAAAGATCTCACACGATATAGCTTGGTTTTGTGGGTTGGACTTAAAAACAAAACCTGCAGTTTAAACATTGGTATGCAGACTTTTTATATTTTTTTTATACCTTATGTATATAAGGACAATCCTTTGAAACACAGTGGCGTTACTTCAAAACTGCCAGCTTCATTCTCTAACCATAACCCATTCCCTCTCAGATTGTGGTCGCTTCCCCTCCACACAGGTTATCAATGTGTCTTTTGATTGTTGCCTAAAAAGGTTCTTCATTTATATTCCTGAGTAAAAGTGGAGCCCCTGCAGATGGCTTATAGAAGGTCTTTCATACTGACATGGGAGCAGCTTTCACCAGCTACGCTGTTCCTTCAGTCATTATAACTGAAAATGGTGCAAGGCCTAGTACATGAAGGCAACTTCTACCACAACTCAGCAGAGATGGTGTGTGTGTTGTGTGTGTGTGTGTGAGAGAGAGAGAGAAAGAGAGAGAGGGAGGGAGAGAGAGAGATGGTTCATGGAATAAGCAGGTTCACATGCACAGCCAGTTTTTGCTGCAGCTTGGCTTGCCAGGGAGTTGAGCCCCAATGCTCCTCCTAATTCTCAAATGGCAGCCCTGACCTAGTTAGCAATATAACACAAAGATCGACTTTAACAAACTTTTACTTCTACAGGCAGTAGCAAGAGCAGTAATTACCGCACTTGGGTCTGACTCTCTTTTTGAATTTGACTATGCTTTGCTCCTAAATTGAATAAGAGGCTAACCCTTGAAACTCTAAGATAAAAAGGCTATATTTACATCTAAATTTCTTTAAAACTGCTTTGTAGAATGTACACTCCTAAAAATGTTTAAAAATGTTTTGTAGCTAGTAATGTTAGGCATGTTATTGGATAATTATTACAGTGACTAAGTGACACTGAAACTAATAATAAAATTATGTAGTTTGGGGAACAGAGTCTGGATCCATCATGTCATCTTGGGAGTTAAATAGGGATTTCAAATGGTACTGAGATATGGATGTGTATTTTATTATCTGGATCCTGACAGCAGACATATTTTGTTTGATGTCAATAACAGTAAAGTTTTGGTTTTATCAAATGTTGAAACAAGCATACAAGATACATATAAGATATAATTTGGGCCCAAAGAATTAGCATGAACAATTTATATTCCAACAAACTTATTACTAGAGTTTTCTTTCTTGCCCATTATGGATTAATATATGAATAGGCGAAAGTGTAGACATCTGGGGATGGTGACATACTTTCCATTTTACAAATTGTTTTATAACTTGCCGGCTGTTGCATACGAGTGCACCCAGCCGTGCCAACATGCCAGACTCTCTGATTCTAACACATCGCACTTTATTCTCAAATACAGAATGGTAGTCCAGACAAAGTGTTTTCACAAGTCACAAGTACATCAATTTCATCATGAAATACTGTACAGCAATGCACAATCCAGACAGACAGTCAGACAGACAGGTCGTTTTCGCATGCAGGAGCTGTCCATGGTGTTGAAAGTACAGAGACGCTCTGAGCCTAACCCAGGAGAATGTGGTCATTTATTAAAAGAAGATTATTAACAGACAGATTTTCAATGTTCCTTTGACATGTTCATATTAAAAGGCCTAAATTACTTAGAAGCCATTTTGGTGATTTGTAATGACATTCATCAAACTGCTCAGGGAAAGGCACCCACACAGCAGAATGGCTTAGGTTTTACTTTTAACATTGCTCTAGATTGGTTTGAACTTGGTGAACACTGTCTGTACTGAAAGGTAAATTAGTTTCCCACTTGCCATCCGAATGATTAGCAAACTGCAGTGACACTTTGTCAGCCTTAAACACAATCTAGTGGCTTTGATGATAAATAGATTACCGTAACTTTAGCAACAATTTTACAGTAATGAATCAGGCATGCTAGTGGATAGCACTGAGCACCAAAATTAATTATGTGGCTAAAAAGAAACAGCATTAACATCATTTATGTTTACATGCCTAGAGAGTTGAAGCTCAGTTTTTAACCAGTCATGCAATGTGTAATAAGTACACCCAAAGCTGGTCTGGTGAGCATTATATCTTGACTTTGCCATGTTTAATAAGGACGGTACTATTTAACCCCACCTCTTTCAATCAAAATTTTCATTACTGATAAATTTAAGTCCTGCCCATAAACAAAAACAACAAGTTACATACAAGTGGCATTTTCGTGTCCCAGTTTTGAAAATACTTGACAGTACTTGATATAATATGTCTTGTTTGTGTTTCTTAAAAGACTTCAACAACAATCGGTTAACATTTAGGTATTAGCTGTGATGTACAGTTTTATTTATAAAGCTCTCTTCAGTTTTGTCTGTTTCCACACATCTCCTTGTGTATTCAAAACCATAATTAGCTCCCTACCAAGAATAACAGGCTTCACTGATCCACTCTCAATCTAGGAAATGAGTGGAATCTGTACAGCATCTCTAGATCAGCCATTCCCATGTATAATGCCGTACTTATTTTTCAGCAATGCACTTCAACAGATTGGCAAGCACTGCACTTCTACAGATTGGCAAGCTCCAGCCTTCCTGTGACCCTAGCAGGATTAAGTAGAAGCCAATGGATGGATGAATGGACTTCTACAGATAATTCTAAACTTTTGCAAATTATGTTCCTTGTTTTACTTCCTTAATTTACTATTTCTCCTGTTTATAGTTCATCACATTAGATTTGGTCTTATTCTACCCAGTGTGATGCCAGTCATCTCCCAAATGGTTCAAAGCACTGTATTTAAGTGATTTACCTCAAGTACGAAATAATGGCTTTTATTCCATATGTAGCTGACAATATGTCCAACAGGGAGCCATTTGTGGAGCTATTGTCTTTACCCCAGTGGAGAAAAACATAAAATATCATTATGCTACATTGTACTGATGATGGGTTGATACACTTGGCTTTTTTAAAAGTTCTCTTGGATAAATCCTAGTAAACTCAGCATTACTCAGCATGTATGTGTATGCAAGTGTTTCAGGTAGACAGCCTCACAGCATACACTCGGGATCCTTTTCTTACATGTGGAACTGCATTGAAGTGGCACACTTTACCAGAATCATACCAGATTTCGATCTACACTAAGAATTTCTCAGGCTCTTTTGTGACTTATCAGGCATTCTTTCTACAAACACTGCTCAGACCTGTCATGTCTTAAACTAGATGTATGCATGTTTGCATTCCTTGTTTTTTTTTTATTTGTTTGTTTTTTTTTATTGCTGGCTAAATTCCTCAAAGAGACCCTGCAAACTGAAATGCAGCTGAGAGTCCTGAATACATCAGCTTTATAAACTGCTGCTTTTTTGCTCTCTTGCTATGTGAGATATGAGACTTGTTGCTGATTGGAACAAAAGCTATGTCTACGTATGGACAAGAAAGATTATGTAATGCAGTGCAATTTAACATTTCAAAGACCATATTTTCACCAGACTGTTCTGTTGCATTGGTGGAATAAATTATATAACCTATATACGGTAAAAGTATATATATATATAAATATACACTGACTTCTTTTTAAAAGATTTTAAACTGCCAGTTCTAGACATAGTCTTGGCTGTGTTTGTATAACTGTGCTGCATTTAAAACAAATCTTCAGGACAATATTGGGGCAAGGAATGAAGCATGTCTCGGTGGCGGGTCCCCCAGAATAACGCACATAAACGCATTTATAAATCATAATAAGTCGTTTTATGTGCCCACTGGTTTTGTCGCACTGACATGAGACGTGAAAGCAAAGCTCAGGAACAGCATGCTGTGTTGAACTGGGAGAACACACTGCAAAAAGGACCAGTGTTACATGAACGCCTCCTAATCCCAGTTTGCCTCAGACCTTTGAGCAGCAATTACTACCGAATTAACACATTCAAAATGTAATGAACATATAAAATATATATATATATATAATTTCTTGCATTGTCTCTTCTGGTAACAACACTTAGTACCCAAATCTCTAAAAGCTCTCTGCAGGGGATGAAATGATGAAATGATGAAAGGATGAAATGATGAAAGGATGAAATGGTGAAATGATGAAAGGATGAAATGATGAAAGGATGAAAGGATGAAATGATGAAAGAATGAAATGATGAAATGGTGAAAGGATGAAATGATGAAAGGATGAAAGGATGAAATGAAGAAATGATGAAAGGATGAAAGGATGAAAGGATGAAATGAAAGGATGAAATGATGAAATGATGAAATGATGAAATGATGAAATGAAGAAAGGATGAAATGAAGAAAGGATGAAATGATGAAATGAAGAAAGGATGAAATGATGAAATGATGGCTTCTACACCATAGTTAGTGTTTTCTATGTGCAACAGAGAGCCATTAAGGATTCAGACCGTGGAATCACTCGGGTGAGATGAGTGTTTTTCCGCAGTGAAGAGAAATAAAAAGAAAAAAAAGGAAAGAAAACCAAGTAACGCCGCGTCCTGTGTATTATTAACACCAACATCTGTTTTGTAACAGAAAGCTGTTCATTTTTGACACTGAATTAATACGAGGTTTAATCTAACCGTGGTTGTATGATAATGTTAAGGCGACCCATTAAAACACGTTGAACAAGTAGTTACTGTTTACTATAATATACAATGCAGTTAACCCTTACTTAGCCACATGCTAGCGAATAACGATGCTGCTCGTTTGAATCCCCTCAGTACCGCCAGGCTACACGGTATCGATAACCGCCCGAGACTCGCTGACGGTTTAAGTGTTTTCATCCTCGGGGACTTTTTTTAGACTATAATTTTATTAAAAATGTTAGTGTGACATCAAAACCCAAATGTAAAACTACTTTATGTAAGTAATTCCCGCTTCTGTAACCCAGAGCGGTGCCCTAAATGCGTTGCTATAGTGACCAGCCTGTCAGGGGGAAGGACGGAAGTGAAGTTCGCTCGCGCGGCCAGTGAAGCCGTTATTAACGCCAGTGGAGTTGGTTCGGAACAGCGGCGTCACTGAGACTTGAAGATGAAATGGAAAGAAAAGCGTAATAATTACATAGTCGTGATGTTTCTGAACAGGTCTTCGATGTCTCCGCCGCCGCTGCTGCCGTTGCTGCTGTCCTGCAGGGCGAGCAGAGGGAAGAAATTCCCCCCGTCCGATTTATTGCAGTAAATGTCGGTGGAGGAACAGGTGCAGGCCGGCGGGCAGTCGAGCGCCGACAACACACAGCCATGGAAGGCGCTGGAAAACAGCAAAATCCTCAAAAGCGGCACGATACACAGCCCAACATCCATGGTCCAAAAACCGAGTTAACGAATCCAGAAAAAAACGGGGGAAACGTGTGGCGTGTTTGAATGCGGTCTGGGCTACATAAGAGCGCCGGTGTACATGATTAAATAGAGTGAGGAAGATTAGCAGCGAGAAAAATCCGTAAAGTCTTTTGGAAAGTATTCCTTTATGAAGACAAGCTGATAGAATAGCACCGGCTTTTCTCTCCACAGTCCATGACAGGAGGAGGCTGAGGAGCGCAGTGATGCTGAGAGTACTGACAGCAAGCAAGAGCATGAAGACCCACCTCCCGGCCCGAGAGAGAGAGAGAGAGAGAGAGAGAGAGAGAGACAGAGAGAGAGAGAGAGGGAGAGAGAGAGAGAGAGGGAGAGAGACAGAGAGAGAGAGAGAGAGAGAGAGAGAGAGAGAGAGAGAGAGAGAGAGAGAGAGAGAGAGAGAGAG
>JAOUQZ010000004.1:8072075-8084661 GCA_028564935.1 Neosilurus hyrtlii
CTTCACATAGATGAGTATCATTAATCATTATTGATAATGTATAACTAAAGGAAAACTGAGCAAATGTGTAATTTCAGAAGAGCCTATCAAACTGGTAGCCCTTCGTATGACTCAGTATCCATGAAGTAGCTCTCAGTTTCAAAAAGGTTGGTGACCCCTGCTCTAGAACTTGGACAATACAAAGCATTTTTCTACTTCTTACATAAACATTCTTGTGGCAATCTGGTAAAACCCCTAGTGTTGAGAAAATCTGACATCTTTGTGTGGATCTCATTCTTAAATATGAGTAAAGTTATAATGTTTCTGATTTGTGTTAGCACTAATATTGAAAAAAAGAGAAAAAGAATTTAAAGATTCGATTTAGAATGCAGTGCAGTAGAATCACTGATAGTCCATATTTGAAACTGGGATGATTAGATTTATTCTGCTTTTTTATATCCACTGGGTGATTTAGATTAAATGGAGCTACACTCACACACGTGATAGAGCATGTGTTACCATTGTCGGCTTTTAATGATTTAAAACAAAACCAATAACATCTTGTTTAAGTTTGCCTTTATTATGTTCACATGTAGTAAACTAAAACCATTATTCATCCCAGCCTCTGTGAATATTCCTAAATTGTCCTCATGACAATCAATCTTAGGGACTATTCAGCAACAGCTACCTTGCCTCTGCGAATAATTGTTAAATACACCGATCAGCCAGAACATTAAAAAGCATCTGCCTATTACTGTGTAGGTTCTACTTGTGTCAGCAAAATAGCTTGAAACCTATCATGGCACATATGGGGAATTTGGAGGCCAGTTTTTCCTCAAACCATTCCTGAAGAGTTTTTATAGTATGGCAGGTTGCATTATTGTGCTGAAAGAGGCTCCTACCCTTTGGGAACACCACTACTATAGAAGGGGTGCACTTGGTCTGCAACAATGTTTAGGTAGATAGATCACATCAGAGTAACATCTGCGTAAATTCTAGGACCCAGGGCTTCCCAGAACATCACACTGCTCCTGTTGGCTTTCCATCTTCTCCCCATAAAAATGACCCACGTGTACCCAACTGTCCATATGTTGTTAAGTCCGACCTGTCTGTTTTCTTCCATTGCTTCATCATCCACTTTGATGCTCAGGTGCCCACTGTATTGTCCGTCTGAACCCTGACCCTAAGATCAAGGACTTACTGTTCACTTGCTGGTTAATATACTCCAACACATAACAGACACCACTTTAACGAAAGAATCTCTGCTATTCATTTTACCTCTCAGTGCTTTAAGTTATGGCTGATCAGTGTACACCATACATACACTTACCAGTAACTTGTGCAGGTCCAATCTCTTTTAGACATGTATACTTTCACAGCAACAACTGCAAGAGTTTCCTGCACACCCTGTGATGAAATTTTAGGGTTTTTTGAGACTTCTTTTCACATCAAGCACTCAAATTGGCAGTCATTTGAAACATGTGCCACTGACAGTGGAATAATTTATTTAAATTAATTTAGAGGTCCTTTTAAATGTACCTTGCCAGACTCATAGGCATACATAGCCTTCCTTCTAAAGGCCATAGAGTGCTGTATCGATCTTGGCAAGATGACAACACACACTTCAGCAACAAAGACAACACCATGCGGAATGACACCTAATCTCTAACACCTGATTCCTATTTTATGGATTTAAAAGGTGTGATAAGAATAAGGCTGTACTCTATTTTTTTCATGCAACTGTTGTTTTTTTTTATTATTTAAATTATGAAAATGACTAAAAAAATGTCTATATTTTGTGTCCTTTGTTGTAGAATATCATTTTTGCTGATCTTTAGTAGGCACTGTATTCGAGAGGGAGAAATATTTGCTTTTCAAATACAGAGGGAAAAAAAATTGAACAGCTTATATGGGGTTTACTTTTGTTTTTACATGCCTGCACGTTATATGCAACAACTCCATTGCGAAGGACCTGACCCAAACCCAAACCCCCCGCCTTATAACGTTTTCCAGAATTCTACCACAGCAACATTCATCACTATTAACATATTAAATAATTAGGTGTTGCATCACATTGGTGGCACTATTATGTTTAAGGACTGAACTAAGCAACAAGGTAGAATTGTTCATTCAGAGATGAAATGATTTACATTTGCACACTTGGCATCCAACACCACCCTCCCCACCGACACCCTGTGCGGTTATAGGGCTCCATTCTATTCAGCATGCTTAAGGTTAATAATTTTAGGACTTTTTACACCCGAACCTTCTGGCTCATCAGGCTGGAGCTTATCCCTGGTTTCCATAGCGTGAAGTGACTAGGAGTTCAGCTCCTCCTGGATGGGACACTAGTCCATTGCAGGTTACCTTCTCAGTATTTTTTGCTGGTACCCATTTATACTGCTGGGTGGCCAGAGGCACAGTTGTGGTTGGCCGGGGGTCTTAGCAAGGTCTACCGGGGATTTGGACCCACAACCTTTTGACCATGAGCCCAGCACCCTAACTCCTACACCACCGGCCTCACACAGATAGTTGATAATTGTTATAAAAATTACATAAATTATATTGCTGTAAAATTTAAAAAGCTGAATTGAGTCAATCAAAGAGAACAACTGAAGGATGAGGGTCAACTCCGTGTGGATTAAGTTATAAAACAAATGATGACATTCAAAGAAATTAAAATGAACATAACAGACTGGATTATTATAATGTACATGTATATTGTAAAAGATTTAGCTTTGGTGTTACCTGTGGTTTGGAACCAGTACAGAATTCAATCAAGCTCAAGATCCCTGCCACACTTCACCAAACATTCCCCATAAAACCCGATTCATTTAATCAACTCCTCTGGAAATCTGGATTTATTCAGGTCAGTTGTCATGCTTGGTCACAGAGCCATAAATGGAGCACCAAAATTATGACCATTTTATTTCTTTTCAGGAAAGATGAGGCATCTGATTTGTTACAGTCCCACTACATCGAGTCAGAGCAAGTGTCTTATGTAAGTGTGTATGACATTTCTACATGGGATCCAGTGTCTCAGCATATCACAGATTCAAAATAAATCGTTTGACCTGTTTCAGGTATTCTGGCTTGAGGTAATCCTGGAGCTCATCATTTCTTGCCCACACGAAGGACTCTTTATCCAGGTGAAGATTGGCGCTACCAGCGAGCACAGCTTTGAAGAAAAACACTTTGGCTCCTATTCTGTTTTCCGTCCGGATGCTTTTAGGAAATTTGTATTTGTAAAATCCACAAGGGGCATTACCAAGGAAGGTTGCATTCAATTTTGTGCCTAAGTGCAGAAACAAACAAAAGCACTGATTATTGTATTTGATAATTTTTTAAGAGAAGTTTTTATATTTATTTATTTAACATACACACAAATCCAATCCAGTGCTCTAATAGGTGATTTGCAATAACATGCATACTTGCATAGTTCTCTTTTTAGTGTGTGATAAACTCATAGGGCTTACTATTTCCACTTGGGAGAATACCAATGCCATCTAATATTCTAAATTAAGACCTGATGCTATTTTATTTGTGGCTCCACGAATGCCATATACAGTTCTAAAAAGTGAATTAATAAAATTTCGTATTTTCTCACCGCAACTAGTCAGTAAATGTACCTATAAAGTGACTTTGTAGGCTAATGAGTGTAGCCAGAAAATGACGAATCAGTGTGTAAATTTATGTCTAAAGCTATACCTTGCTTATATTTATTAGTTTAAAATTAACTGGATACATACACTGAATCATACATTTCTACTTTATTATAACCCATGAAAACATAAAAAAGAAAAAAAAATGAAGTAATAAACGAAACCTATTCAATTAATCACAGACGCAAAGCAGTTTTTCTTTGAAGGTTAATTATCTTCTACATATTATCTGTTGCTGGGAAACAGGCTCGGTTGTACCAGGCCAACAGAAAAGTATTTACATCATTAAAGAATAAAATGTGTCTATAAATAAGACGTCATTAGCAGGTAAAGGTGCCAGTTATATAAAAAAGCAGCACTGATTATTTTCCATACCCTGATTAAAATTATTAGAGTGTTGTATGTACCCAGGAGCAACTTATAGTCTGAAAAATATGTTAATTGGGATATATATATATACACAAAGCTATTACAAAGTTCACTTCACTATGACTGAGTTAAATCTTCCTCTTGGCACAAAGAAATGGTATACAGGGAAGTAGGCACATTACCTGGCAGACTGGTGAGGGCACGCTCTGCGGTCTGCCTCAGCGTCTCTCCCGCCTCCCATGGCAACTGAGGCAGAAGCCAAACCTTTTGAGAGCCAACATCCTGCTTCACCAGCAGCACCAAGCTGTCTCCCAGGCAGCGCTCAGCCGAGCTCACATCTGTGGTGTCAGAAACTACAAAATGTTTGGAGATCATTGACTCAGTATGACATACTTAGCGTGAGTTTTGCTCACTAATATTTATTCACTGAATAGTGGCTGTGTGGAAAGGAGAACAAATCCATCTGTGGCCTGTGACTTCGGTGTTGTAAAGTTTATTTATGGGAAAAAAAAAAAAAAAAAAAAAAAAAACACACTGCTTATGGATTTAATAAGTAAGGTGAAGGACTCCAGTAAGCATGTGCGATATAATGAGTTAATTGTCTCTACATGAATTTACATTGCTATAATCAATATTATCCTATTAATACATAATAGTGTGGTTAAGATCCTTATAACTGGGACACTCACGTAGATTCCCTATTGCATAAAGTAAGTATCTCGAGAGTATGTAAACATGATGGTTATCCTCGGAGTGAACTAACTGTGTTATTTGAAAGTTTAGTTTATTAATTATGCCTTTATTTATGTATGGAACTGAACTATGGGCTTGTATTTTTGAAAGTAAATATCTTAATAAGCAAGTGTACACCTATTGTACACCAAATATAAACATAATTAGCACCAGAGATAAGAAGCTATGGGAGAAAATCTTAAGTGACAGTCAACACTGTAGACATGACCATCTACCTGAACAGAGATCACAGCTACATGAACATCGTCATAAATACATTCTGCAAAATGTGTGAACCAAATGGTTTAAAGAATCTTTTATTAATAGGTGCTAATTTAAATATGTTTGATTTTATACTTGGTGGGTCTATGATTTTTTTTGTACTGTATTATTATTATTATTACTATTATTAAGACTTATAATAGTCTATGATCGATTCCAGTCCAACACTAAAAGAAATCTAAATTATATCAACAAAACCTTAATTAACTCCAAAGTAAATGTAATCCTTGTTGGTGAGAATCATGTCAAACAAAAAATGCGTGGTGTGATGGATCAGTATCTCTTGATGTATGAATAAAGATTTTCTCTGTATATAAGCCCAAGTAACCAAATTACATCTATCGTGTCCATTTTAAATAAAAATCATTCAGCCAATAGTAAAACAACAACAAAAGAACTTTTCTTACACCAAATGCACCTGATCAGTCAAGTATTTTCTTGTTTTGTTTTCTTTTAACTGGATTGATTTCTTAAATTGTGACACTACTGTCTATACGAATGGACATCACAGTGCTACTCTGGCATTTTAAAGAAGACAACACTTCTTAAATGTTAATTTCATTAAAATATCTAAATTAATTTATTTCTGTATGCAAATTCTTAGACTGACAGCTTCTGTTTTAATAATTTAATGAGCAGTTATTTGAAAACTGAATGTCAGACTGATGTCATTTGATACCTTCGTGACATTTACTGACAAATTTGTGTTATAAGTGTCAAAATGCCTAAATTAAAATCATTGCCTGTGCAGTGGGAACCTATATATACACACCAGGATTAATACATTTAAGCATGAACACCTAAAACACCGAAATAAATTATGTTTAATACTTGTGGGTAACTTGGTTATTGGTATCAATCTATTCTGTTTTAAAAAAACCAGCAATAAAACCATTAAAATAGCAGTTAACAAGTTAAGATATTGCACACAGAGATTTTAATATAGAGCTTTAATTGAGATTAATTTGCAAGTGCTTTCTTCTCCTTTAAAGTAGAATTGAACAGATTTATCTGATTTGCATTTTAATTTAATTTTTTTATAATATTACTGAAGTACAAATTGAATTAGTGAGCCATTAACACCAAAATAACACTGCAGTGTAGAAATAAAACCTTTTCTTGGTTCTAGCATGAAGTTCCACAGGTTCTCGGAGGAGGCGGGTTACAGGCCGTCTTCAAAAGATAACTAAAAATCATCTGCATCACTAAACACTAATTGAGCAGTGAATCTATACTTTTAGTTTTTTTTAATGGGGAGGACCTTGAATTGTACCCTGTTGTCTAAAGCTGTACCCACACATGAAATGACAAGCGATAATGGCTTATGGCCAGCTCTGGTTGCCTAGGTAACTCTTTTGCAAGTTTCCCTACTTCCAAACATTTCCAAGTGAAACTGTAAACAGCTACTTACTTACAGGAAGTGTAGATCCACGAGCACAACCTAGCTAGTTCACTAATATATAGATTTAATTATCATTAGCTTGTTACTTTAGCTTATATTATCATAATAAATAATGTATTTGATCATCATCATTATTATTATTATTATTATTATTATTATTATTATTATTATTATTATTGTGCAGCAAGTATAGACCTATCACAGTATTCTCCTTTTTTAAAATGGGACCGGAGGTTGTGTTCCAACTATCGTGGAATCACACTCCTCACCCTACCCGGGAAAGTCTGTTCAGGAGTACTGAAGCGGAAGATGCAACCGATGGTTGAACCTCAGACTCAGGTGGAACAATGTGGTTCAATCAACAGGATCCTGGAGGGGGTGTGGGAGTTTGCCCAACCTGTCCACATGTGCTTTGTGGGCTTTCGACAGCGTGTCCCTTGGGCTTCTTGTGGGGTGTGCTCTGGGAATATGGTTTACCGGACCCGTTGCTACGGACCGTTCGGTCTTTATACTGCCGGAGCCAGAGCTTGGTCCGCATTGATAACAACATATTGAATTTGTTTCCAGTGAGGACTGGACGCCATGACTGTCCTTTATCACTGATTCTGTTCATAATATTATAAAATAGGCATTGAAGGGTTCTGCTTTGGTGGCCATAGGATCTCGTCTCTGCTTTTTTGCGGATGACATTGTCCATTTATCTTTATCAAGCCGGGACCCAAGGCCAAGGTTCTCAGCCCAAAAAGGGTGGAATGAACCCTCCGGGTCTGGAATGAGGTCCTGCCCCAAGTGGAGGAGTTCAAGTATCTCGGGGTCTTGTTCACGAGTGAGCGAAGGATGGAGAGGGAGATTGACAGATTGGTGCAGCCTCTGCTGTAAAGCAGAGCTCTGATTGGTTATCACTCAAATCACATCACTTGAAAGTTCAGCTCAGTCAAACCTCCCACCCACATCACATGAAATTTCACTTTGAATGGTCACGTGTCACTAATAGCTTCCTGTACGGACAGCCTAATAAACTACCGGCTACCGTAAATGTGAACTGCAAAAAGAAAGTAAAGTGCAGACAATAAACTTTCTGGATGTTCAAATACATTTTGAGTAAGAGGAACATTCTGTACTTTTCATTTACAGACAAATTGCTTCTTTATCTTTATCAGTAGCTGAAGGAAAACAATGGCAAAAACAGTGCATTCTCAATGAAACCTCAGGAGGCTCAGTCTAACTTGTGCAATTACTAAAGTGAAAAGTAAGTGGATTAGTATCAAATTTCAGCAGACATTCGCTATTACATCAGAAATTTAGAAAATGGGATAAGTGAATGCCTATTTAACAGCTACTCTGTATTACTTATTAAATAAATCCCTTTAATTTCATTAGAGAGTCTCCACACCTTTCATTCTCGGAGCAGAATGGAATTGCTTAAATTTCTGTTCCCATGTGTCCTCCAAATCCTGTGCTGTGACAATCTCTTGACCGCCGTAGCCCTCTTCATCATCTGAGTCATAATCAGCATCTTGTTTGCGGCTCATGCGCTCAGTGTCCTCCAACAGCCGCAGCTCATGGTCCGAGAGCAGGCTTCTCTCCAGCTCCATCTACAAGACCCACAGCATAAGATTAAACATTTTCACAACAAACACCTTCAGTAGGCTGAAGTCTGGACAGAGCTATGCATTGTTACCGGAGGTCTGTAAAGCTTTCTTGGCAAATATCAATCATGTATAGAGTACATATTCAGGGTGATACAATCAAACCTCCCACATTTCAAAAGGTACAGAGTTTTTTTTTTAATACATTTAAATACTGAGCAAATAAAGTTCTGCTATTAATCAGTTTCATTTGGTGATTAATATGTTATGGAGCTGAATTTTTCATGTTATATATTACCTTAGTTCCCAACTATAAATAACGATTTGAATGTTTTATATAAAAATATTAAACTATGAAGGGAACCAGACACAATATGTTTGTAATTAAAGGGTGTTCATTTTCCTGGGAAAATTAAGTCCATTTATCAAGTCACTTTCGACTTATCAGTGGCCTAAATTTAGTACAAAATTAGCACTTTTAAGTTCCGCTGTCAGTTTTAAACTATTACAGTTGCTTTATAATTGTACACACACCACTGTACCTTTCAGTGTCTTAAGAACTAAGGTACTGTACAGAAAGTTTGATGAAAAAATACAGAGAGCTTACTGAAATTATAATTTTGAAAATTCGAGATTTGATGCTCAAGGAAAAAGGAATGTCACCATTTTTCATATATTAGCATGGAGTGCGTACACTTCAGTTTAAAACAAACAAAGAAAAACCAGAAATCATTATTGGGGGTAATTTCTAAACACTGTGAAAAAGTTAGATCCTTGTTCACAATGAACCCTGGTTTTGGATTGGCTTAATATTCTAAATAAATTTAGGTGAAAAAATCTGGGCTTTATTGGAAAATTTTCAAAATTTCATATATAACAATCTATTTGGAGTATAGTGCTGTTTGGCATGGTTGCATTTCTTAGATAAAGGTATGATACTGGTATGATTTTTTTTTTTCATGTAAAAAATGACAAACATGATAAACCTTTCAAGAGCAATGGTGTCTATTTACTTTTGATGTCACTGTAGAAGCATGAACATCCACCTTAAGATCTGTTATACTTATCCTTATTTGCCTTCATTTTTGTATAAGCCTAAATTAAATGTTTGTGTACAGTGAGTGAAGTTAAACCTGAGTCAAATTCCTTGTTTAAAACTGATTCTGATAATAAATAAATAAATAAAAAAAACTCTCTGTAGTCCCTGTTTATAGTAGGACCAACAGCAAGTTGTATGTGTATACGAAACAATGGATAGTGTGTGTATTTGTGTGCCTTTAGTGTTGCCAAACTGTCCCGTCCTTTTCGGAAATCCAGCTGCCTCAATCGACTGGAGTAAGAGCTGGATTATTTAAGCGAGCATCATGCCTGTGCTGTACATCACAGTAAACGGAATCATGACCATAAAATACCTTGTGGACAGACTACATGTTCTCTTGCAATCAGGGTTTCTATGGAAATCTTTTTTTAATAGGATAATGTTATACAGAATTCATGGCTTGCTATAAGATATATTCTATACAATAAATGTCTATAGAACAAGGTCCTAATGTTCTATAGAAGCTCTACAAAACTTCTTTCGATAGAACAATTTTTTTGCCGGGCGCACCTGAATTAATTTTTAAAAATGTAAAAGGAAACCATAAAAATCTCATTTTAGTTTGCTTTTCCTATGTTCCCACAGTGGATATCGACCTCAACTTTAGCCAATAATTGTTATTTATCCAAAAGTAAGAGTCCTGATATCTGCCTTGTATAAAGAAACAGACAGACTGTAATTCTAGTGTTCATTATGCGGTGATGTGTTCTTTAGGATATGGGAGTGCTGAATTCCAACTGGAAACTGCAAGGAACATCATCAAATGACTTTTACATCAAATGCAGTCCAGTCTAGATCACAACGAGTCACGTGGGATTCAGCATCTTCTTCATCACCGCTCAAAAATAGGTTTAAAATAACAACCTTCAACAGAGCAAAATGGATCAGAAAGATGCTACCTGGAGATTTAGCAAAAGAAAATAAATAAACAGCTGCATGGCGAGTAATGAACAGCTGTCCGTGTTGTCACTCTAACCTGACGCATGAGCTCCATGAACCTCTCCTCAATTGGACTCCGATCGTGAGAGATGACCGGAAGTCTCTGTAAGCACACGGCACCATGTAGAGCCCAGGGCGACGGTGAACTTGCGGTCTTGACTTGCTGGACGCTGGACGAAAGCTTTCGCACTGCAGCTTTTAAACGCCCGGGTCCTGAAGTAATTTGCCATAACGGTCGCCAAGCATACCTCGAACAGGGCGCCGCCATTTTTAGAAGTACCCACAATTCAACGGTGGGCGAGAGCAGAAGGAAATATGACATACACATGGTGGATGAGACTAAACATACGATTTAGTTTTATTCTTATATATTAACGTCATCAATTCGTTTATGAAAAATAACAGTATATAAATTTTATATTATAATGTTTTGGTGTAAGTCCTGATCACATATGCAAAATACACTAAAGTAAGTTATCTGGCATAAATATGGACACCCCTGTAATTTTTCTGAATGGAACATTCCGGATACATTCGACCCCACAATGTCATGTGTAACTGTTGTTTTATTTCCAACCCGAATTCTGAAAAACCCCATCTACTCGATCATGATTGGCTATGACATCTGGACTTCCTCTAAAAACCTAACATTAGCCAATCTTTGTCCAGGAACAGGCGTATACTAACCAATCATATGCAGGGAGGCAGGATTTATCGGAAAACGACTAGGGAAATTAAAGCATCCTGACAGTCGGAGCTAGTTTTCAGATTGTCAGTAAATGGCATAAAAATAAAATGTATAAATTGAATTTCGCGTTATCTTTATTTGTAAGAGGAGCGGGTCAGAAGCTTCTTGGGCCTTGGAGTTTATACAGAACAACAACGTAAGTGTGTTTGTTTGTGTTTGGCTAACTAGCTAGTAGCATCAGATAAGCTGCATGTGTATTTGGTGGTTAGGCATGTTACATGTTCACTGTTAGCAAATCTACCACGTGCTTATTCGGTTAATAAAACTGTAATATGATAATTCACATTAGCTGGTCATGTAATGTAAATGTGTTATTAATTTTAATAGCAAAAGTATTTGAGTTTTACTTGAATCTGAATAGATAACTCAGCACTAAACTTCATACAAGCCAGTGTGTCCTAATGCCCGACCACGCTCTGGTAAGTGGGGAGACTAAGTGTAAAACCTGAGCCCGAACATGTGGTTCAATCTTTTAAGGATGATCCGTTGTGGCGACCTCTGACGGGAACAGCCGAAAGAAAAAGGCTTAAATCTGAATAGATAGTGAGGGAACCTGTACAGTGTTCCTACTTTTTAAGGGGTTAGTAGTTAATGCATGCTGAAGAGTAGCTACAGGGATTCCCTGCTTCCTTTAAAATATCACTAAAGATTTTAGCACACATGTACTGTTATATTTATATTATCATTAAATTTCTGGACCGCTTAATTCTAATTAGGGTTGCGGGTAGGCTGGCGAGGGCAGAGTACACCCTGGACAGCTCGCCAGGCCATCACATTTATATTAATAGAAATGAAGTAAACGTGTACTGTTGTATTAATATTACAAAGAGAGTGCTACACTGAGGGCAACACGGTGGTGTAGTGCTTAGCTCATCCGCCTCACAGCAAGAAGGTCTCCGGTTCGAGTCCTGTGCTCGGGGAAAGCGTTTCTGTGTGGAGTTTGCATGTTCTTCCTGTGCTTGTGTGGGTTTCCTCCAGGTATTCCAGTTTCCTTCCAGAGTCCAAAGACGTGCACTTTAGGCTAACTGGCTGTTCCAAATTGCCCCTAGGTGTGATTGTGTATGGTTGTGTGTGTGTGTGTGTGTGTGTGTGTCTGTGTGGGCCCTGCCATGGTTTGGCAGGCTGTTCAGGGTGTATCCACCTGGCTGTTGACTGAGGTAAGTGCCAGCCTCCCAGCGACACTAACAGGATTGAGTGTTTTTAAAAAAATAAAAAAGAGTGAGAGAGATGAGTGCAACACTGTGAACACAGAATTGTTAATAATTTCTCGTAGTTTGCGTAATGTGTTTTTTGTTTTTTTCTTACACATTCCCTTAACAGCCCCATGCATTAAAACCCATTGATGCACAGCTTCTCTAAAGTCTTAATTTTCAATTGCTTGAAAAACATCCTGACCCTGAAAGCCAAGCTTACAGTGGCTGGAACTCTTTTTGATTGACAGCAGCACTGAAGCTTCTTGAGTTTAGTTGGACACTTAGTTTAGTTTAGTTAGCAATTAATCGCCGCTAATGTATGTGACCCAGTCTGGCAAAATGAGTCACAGTGACCAAAATTTTAAAATTGAGTTAGCCATACCATTTAAAAGAAGAGACTGTTAGCTTTAAAATGGGACTGGGTCACATGTGTGTGTATGTATGTATGTGTGTGTATATGTATGTGTGTGTATATATGTATATATATATATATACACACACACACACACACACACACACTCACCGGCCACTTTATTAGGTACACCCGTCCAACTGCTCATTAACACTTAATTTCTAATCAGCCAATCACATG
>JAOUQZ010000004.1:8087699-8104017 GCA_028564935.1 Neosilurus hyrtlii
CTTTTATTTTGAAGTGTTGTGAACGCAGCGCGTTGGGCCGAATGTCCGCGTGTGTCCAATAGAAACAAGGCAGCCAGGCACTAACTTTTACTCATTGAGAAATGTTTCTCTGCTTGCATCAAACCCGGCCGATGTCCCGCTCCCGGGAGCCATATACCCCACTGTGATTGGTAGGTTTGTTTAGCTCCGCCCACAACACTGTAACGTGTCGGTACATATCAAACTCGCGGGCCGCACTAACATTAAACTTTCATATTAAGGCGGGGGCCGCAACATATCGTCCTGCGGGCCGCGAGTTTGAGACCCCTGGGTTAAAGGAAACAGCATTTTTTAAATTGTGCATTAGGAATCACAGCCATTTTTCAAACAGACTTTCCAATAATTGGCCAGTTAACCGATAAGCAGTTTTATGGCCACTTACGGCCTGATTTTTCATTAGATCATGTCAGATTAAGAATCTGACATGATCTAATGAATGAATTAAGGAACTCTCATTATGTGCGATTAAAGGATTCTGGAGTCAAATATTCACTGTTCAAGTCTTCCTGGACCTGACTACATAGGGTGGTTTTTAATATGTATTGCTCACTTTTACTTTTCTTCTACTTGGTATTGCTGCAATACATGAATGTCCCTTTTGGGAGTTAATAAAGTTTACCTTGTGTTTATTGCTCCTTGGTTCAATATTTCTTAAATCCTAGAATAGCCGTAAGCAGTTAATAAATATAATATGACCATGGACCTAATTTACAATGTTTCTTTTATTTGTGGTTGTGTTTTAAACATTCTAGGAATAAATAAGAGAAAATAATTGTAATAATTTCATAAAAAGATTGAATAATAATTTTTTATTAAAATGTACCTGAAACCTATGCTTTTGTGTTGAAACTAAGATTGAGGACACCAGCACTGGAATTAGGCTCATAGTTGGAAGAGGGTAAGTTCAAATCCCAGAGCTGACAGAAAGCCCCCTGAGCAAGGCCCTTAATCCACAACTGCTGAGATCTATCCTTGTGTGAGTTTCTGAATCACTTTGGATGAAGGCAGCTGCTGAATTAAAAAATGTAAACTTGATAAGTGTATGATAGATCTTAGTGGCGTCCAGTGAACCAGGCAGCTGATTCCAAAGTCCGGAAGAGGACCTCTGACCAAATTCTTCTTATTTTCTGCAGCACTCACATCCAGGTGACGGACAGCGAAGGTCAGTCCATGGCCAGAACCTCCTGTGGGACAGAAGGCTTCCGTAATGTAAAGAAATCCACTCCCATTGCTGCCCAGACCACCGGCATCTCGGCTGCTACGGTAAGATGTGTTCAATCAAGTTGAAATTAACTCAGTTGATCTCAGTTAGCATCCACTTTAAGTTCAATTTCAAAGAGTTTATTGTCAGAATATACAGTCAGGAAACATGTTTCCCGGTACAATGAAAGTCTTCCTTTGCTGTCCACACTGGATACCAACATTATAAAATAAAAAAAAAAAAAAAAGGTTAAACAAACAAGGATATCGATAGACTGCACGACAAGAAATATAGATAGATAGATACTGTACATAGACATAAGACTGTGGCTGTGCAATGTAAATATACTAATTATTAAATTATACATATATTGACGGCCTGACCAAAAAAAAGTCCCTTTTGGATTTAAATGAGCAAATAGTTGAGAGCCATAAATTGGATAATGTGCAGTGAGTAGCTTCTTATTGCTTAAACAACCATGTCTACTGGAATTGGGACCTTACTAGTGAATTATTAGTACCTGGACGGATCATAGTGGACCATCGACTTTGCTAAAGAAATATGGTCAGGAAAAAATTTTGACTGACCATGATCAGAGATCATTTACATGTCACAGCAGCACAGGAAGGCAATTTCAGGATTCATCTTTAATTGTGAAGGAATGGTTCATTGAGCATGATGAGTCATTTCCACTCATGAATTGGCACCACACATCCTGACCCTAATCCCATTTTAAAGTCTTTGGGGTGCGCTGAAGGAGGCTTTATGGTGTGGTTTGTACCTCCCATCGTTAAAACACAATTTTGACTAAAGATTAATGTAGCTATGGACTGAAATAAATGTGGTGATTGCATAAAGTTGTTTTTAAAAAAATGCCATGGCAAATGCATGCCATAGTCAGAGCTAAAGTAATACTGCTCCAATGAAGTATTACAGTATTAGTGTGTGTGTGACTTTTTTTGGAACAGAGAGAGTGTGTGAAACACTGTGACTAAAATGCAGTACAGCTGAATGACATCCTCGGTGTCGAATAGTAGATCAGCACTGTATTTATAGAGGGAATGACAGCATAGGGAACACACCCAAAACCTTTACCTTTCAACTAAACCAATCAGTAGTTCTGAGACACATTTAATAAAATAAATCACTGAAAATTAATACATACATTATTGTATGTCTACTTTCTTAAAGAGAGCTTATTTTATTAAATCAAAAAAGCACACTTGATTGCATACTGGAGTCAGGTCTTGTTAATTCTAGTTTTTAATTTGAACATCTTGAAAAATCATGGGAAGATAAAGTTTTTACATGTTAATCATTCTGCTGTGCTAATTCTGATAATTACCCCCAAAGGGTTTAATAAAGAGTACACATTAGTAATAAATGTAAGTGAATTTAAATGTGTATGCTGTCCACTGGATGGCACCACTGTTCCTTTTAGAAATGCATTAAGGCCATATTCTTTGTATAGTAACTTAAGGCAAAAAAAGACATTTTACAGTTTATTCTGAACTACTTGTTTATGGTTAGGTAAAAGAGAAGCACTGCGTTAATCATGGTGTGCATTGTGCTGATTTGCATAAAATGGATGTAAAGAACTTCTATTGATGCTCTGAGTGGTATGTACGTTATTCTTTGTACTACATGCAAATAAGGGGTAAAGGTCATGGTTATTGGAGAAAAGATATGAAAGAAAAGGAGAAAAGAGACTGAGGATGGTGGAAAGACTGAGGAAAATTAAATTAATAGGGGAACGCAAGGAATCCTGTGAAATAAACAGGCATAGAAAAAAGGAGAAAAGACTGCATCTGTGCTGGGTGTAAATGTAAAGAAGAGCTGCTGATGGGTCAGATTTGGAATTCATGTCTCACCAGTGGCAGCTAGAGTTCAAACTGGCTGAAATTGTGTTCAATTCATTTAGTTCAAGGGAAACTGTTATCTTTTTTGCATGTTCTCCCCATGCTGGTCTAAAGATCTGCACATCTGGCATGTTACCGTAGCTATGTTAGACCTCCCTCCATTTATTTGATTAATATACAGTCAAAGCCATGTGGGGTGGTGCCAGATACAGTTATGTGTATGAATACACTTTCTTTCTTCCTATTTTATTTCTATGCCTGTTACAGGATGAACAGGTAACTTTCAGCTTTCAAAGAACCAGTACATTCCAAACTGCATCAGCATATCTCATTTACAAGTGAAAAATTTCACGCCAGGTCCACTTAAAAAAAAAAAAAAAAAAATGACTTTTTTTATTGTTTCTTATAAAGTAGGCGTGTTTAATGTTTTGGAAAATTGTGCTAAGCAAGTTCCTATTCACTTACATTATAGCAAATATATACAGGTGATCCCTCACCAGATTCTTTATTTCTTTCAAATAAGACCATAATGCAGCTTGTAAGTGGAAAGTGTAAAATTATCGAGAGACCTTGACTGTGTGACTGTAACAAAGTGCTGACACTGGATCCTCCTTTTATAAATGCGAAATAAATGTCACAGAAAACATCACTACATCAACAATCACACAAGTTGTTGTGGCTCGTCTACCATACAAGTGCCTATGTAGAGATTTTTCTATATAAGTAATAATGCACAATAAAAGTGAGCACATTAATATAATCCACTATTTTCAAAGCTGTAATGAAAATTAGTCAACATCTTTTAACTAATCAGAACACAGACATAAACAGCCCTGCCACATAAATAACAAATTATTATTGTTTCAGAATTGTATTGGCAGCAGACTTTTTGATTAAGGCTTGTTTTCTCCGTCTTCTGCCTCCTTGTAGAAGGATATGTTTCTCTATCTATTATTTCCACTATGGTTTTCCTCAGACAGAAATACTTCAAAAAACTTTTTGAAAGTGTGCATGATTTTTCTATTCTGAAATTTCCTGTACATTGAGTTGATTTATTAATAAATCAGACAGTTAGGCAGATGGACAGAGCTATCATTCTGTTATCTTTATCCTTCACCTTCCAGGCTACCTCAGTGGTGTGATCATAATTTCATCAGCGACTGCGGTGGGAGAGTTAATGAGAACCCCGCATTGCAGCTCCACAGATAATAACTGCATGACTTTATTCTTACAGCCCTTCATTTACTGTGCAGAAACAAGCAGCATTGTCTAAATCAGTCTTTTTTCCCCAAGCCTTCACAACACACCCCCTATGGTTTTGTTTTGCTCCTGTCATTTATTAGCCTTTAATAGAACAAGTGCTCTAGTTTGTGATTGTTTCCTTTTAACAGAAGGCACAGGCGAAGGGGGTGACGTTTGTTCGGGTCCTAGTCAAAGGACTTGGTCCAGGGCGCTTGGTGAGTATTGTTAATTCTGAAATTTATTGAGCTGTGTATGTATGCAGTTTGGTTGTTTGTAAATTAAAAACTAATTTGTAATATGCTATGTAAGGCATGTAGGATCCAGCAGAAGGTAAGGGTCAACATGTGGTTCTACATGATGGAAATAATAACTAGAAAGTTATGTATATGTAGTATTGTGGTTTTGTTCCTCTGTTCAATTCCAAACTAGCAGCTTCAGCAGGTAATTAAAAAAAATTACTTTTCAGTCAGCACAAATTTTTCACAATGTCTAAATACCCTCGAAAGAAAGATTAAGTTTGATTTCTGGCTTCATTCGAAATCAAAAAGTTGCTATTTTTGGTTATTTTGTATCTCAAAATCCACAATCCCTATGTGAGAAATCTCTCCCTACTCTCTAAATACTGGGAAATATTTGAAGTCATAATGTTTAGTGAGATCATCAGTAGTATTGTTTAAGCAGTAATCAATAATCAATCAATATATACCATCATGCATTGTGTTTGGATTTTGGAAGTATAATGTGTGTGACAGACGGGAGGAGAAAGAGCAGCAGCGAAGAATTATCTCCCTACTCTCTAAATACTGGGAAATATTTGAAGTCATAATGTTTAGTGAGATCATCAGTAGTATTGTTTAAGCAGTAATCAATAATCAATCAATATATACCATCATGCATTGTGTTTGGATTTTGGAAGTATAATGTGTGTGACAGACGGGAGGAGAAAGAGCAGCAGCGAAGAATTAGCTCATCTTAAAAATGTGAGTAAATTCGTGTTTAACTTTTTAAAATGTAAAAGAAAAGAAACATTAATCCATTAAAAGTGCGTATTATACATTATCAATGGATGTTCAATTACAATAAAAAATATTTATTAAGGCAAAATTAAATAAGATATACAGTACATCTTAATAAATGTGTAAATGAAATTTATAATAGCTTGACACATAGTTTGACAACATTGCTTTCAACAGCACTGAGTTTAATGCTTAAAGTGAGCTGACCCCTTTAAACTAAAGTGCTTGTGTTTGTATTGAATGAACATTTTAGAAGCATTTAGAAATTATTCATGTTCTTATGGATCAGTTTGTGGCTGTTTTTATCAGTCAGATGTGCTTTGCTGCAGCTGGTATTCACAGTATGCATGAGTCAGTAGTAACCACAAGCACATATCTGGTTCTGTTGTTGATGTCCAACATCAGATAATGTTTGCATATTTTGCTGCCTGTATCTCATTTCCATTAAAATGACTTAAAAACCTGCCAAATGTAAGGTTGAAAACATGTTTGTGAGGGTAAAACAGAACATCATTCTAATGAAAATGAATTAATTGAAGAAATCATAGTAATATAACGTTCGCAACTGACGATTCAAAATGAAAGAATTCACTGTGAAAGCAGAAAGGATTCACTGGTTCACTTCAGAACATACGCTTCTAGAAAAGGTCTTAGTAGATTTCATCAATTAGATTTGACCTGAGCCAAGTAGTCATGTATTTAAAATCAGCACAAACATTCTGGAGAAGGTTATTACATTTAATTTCATTTATTATATAAAAAATAATGCCTTACTTTGTATCTCACATGGGTGTCTTGTATACTGTTATAGAAAAATGATGCCATAAAGAAACCTGCTTGCAGCAGATTAAAAATGTGATCCAAATTAAAACCATTTTTACATTTTTTAAGCCACTGTTGCTCAGTCATTTTAGTAAGATGTCTAAACATATGGGATTTTTATAGTGTCTTATCTCAGGAACTAATGGTTGACTGTTGGAATGATTTACATGCAGTAATCGTTTTATCCAGCAGATGAACTGATTACATTTTATAACCACCAAAATGATTCAAAGTCATGGCGAGTGGAAACTGTTTGGAATAGATTTTTTTCAGTAGCCTGTTAAATGTTTTTTATGGGTATTTGAGGCTTACAACTTAGTATCCACATTGTCAAATTTTACTTGTCCTACCTTTTTCCTAGAAACTGGTTGCATGTCATAGCTGGAGTACATCATTATTTGAACACACAAATGGCCGATATTGGCGGGCCAAAAACACATTTAGTATGGTCCTGTAACAAAAAGAATATTTAGGATTATTTGGTTATTATTTAAAGTTATCTTTTTATTATTTACATTTATCATTTCTTTTTAGACTTGGTATGTTTGTTTGTTTTTTTAAAACAGAATTGATTCTTATCATATCTAATATTTTTTTATATAGTTATGCTTACAATATAAGGGATTTTGCCTAGTGGTTTTTAAAAAAATGCCTGATGTGTATCGATAAGTGCTGATGCTCAAGGATTCATCATCTAAGTGGCATCACACTGCCTCTACTAGTCTGACAGAGACTATAGTAGCAGAGTAAAACTGCTTGAAACCTTAATCTGATACATAAGGAACTGAGCTTACATTTGCATTTACAGCATTTGGCAGACGCTCTTATCCAGAGCGACTTACAAATATCTCTTTATATATATATATATATATATATATATATATATATATACACAACTGAGCAATGGAGGGTTAACGGCCTTGCTCAAGGGCCCAACAGTGATTATAGTGGGGATTGAACCGCTGACCTTCGGATCAGTAACCCATCGCTTTAACCACTAAGCCACCACTGCCTTCAGCTGTTGCACCACTAAACAGAAAAAAAAAACCCTAAAAAATAAAGGGGCCAGAAACCTACAGATAAATTAAGATGTTGGGGAACCAAATGTTTTAGATCGGGGAAAAACATGAACTCTGTTTGATCCAAGCCATACCACCATCTGTGAACCATTGCTTGAGCATGTGTAGCTGCCAGTGGAGCTGGCTTGTGACAGTGACAGCAGGGTGAAATCTGTAGTTTATGGGATACATTTATTTTAATTTTTTTATTTTTTTAAAAGCTGTTCATGCAACAGAACTCTGCTCTAATGTGAGCTCCTGTGAAGGAACCAGAGGTGTATAATAACAAATTTCATTACCTCCTTCAGACAGTAGATGTGCGCTTGTTTTTAATATATAATTTTGTTCTCAAATGAGTTGACTTCGATTTTGGTTGAATATGTTTATGTATTACCTTGAGTCATCACGTTAAAAATATTTGGGATGCATTAAATGCAGTGAGTGTTTTTATTGTCGGTGATGATAATAGTGATCAACTGAAAATTAAGTGGTTTGTTAGCATGATACAATCAAGCATTCATTATTGTCATTTTTGTTCAGACTGCTGTTTTCTGTCTAAAACTCATGTATAAGAACCATTTTAAGAATAAAAATCTGACTTTTCACAGTATATGTATGTAATGTGGAAAATAAATTAGCAGTCAACATGCATACTCTACTGAGGTGTTGAACGACTGTCTAGTATAGCTACATATTTGTCCTCTTTGAGTTATGGGTTTTTAGCCAATATGGCCACCAAGTGTCAAATCAGTGCCAGTAATGCAGAGCTTGGTTTACTGAAACAACTATAATTTAGGACTCATTGTAAACCTTAAAGTAAAACATTTTAAAGTTTGCACCGTGGACACCAATAAGAAACAGGGTTAAGTTTATACAGTGGTTTCATAGTATACAGAAGTCTGATTGAGCTCATGTTTACTGTAAGGCGTGCCAATGAGTTTCCATCAGGCATTTCACATTTTGCACTAAGCAGCTGTTGAAAAACTACATATGGTCTCAAAAATCTCTTTACTGTTCAATATGACTTGGGTAAAGCTGAACAAAAGGGCAGTGTATCCAAAGAGTGCTTGGACCCCCACAAATCAACACTTGTAACCATATTTGTTATTTATTATAAGTAGTTATATTACTATATACCTCCCCTTAATAACCATAGAAAAATCATATATTACCAGGAGTTTACACTAAAGACTCACTAATTGCATTTTCTTAGCCAGTGCCAGTTTCCATTTACTGATTTTAGGTCTGGCTGGCTGATACAGATTCTGGCTGATTTTCTTGGTTTAAAAAAAATAGCAGATATTATTTTTTAAAAGAAGATATTTAAGAGATTCCAATTACTGCAAAGAAAATAAAATAATTTTGGTTATTATTTTCATAAAATATTTTTTTTACAAATTTAAACAATGAGTTTATAGAAAATATTTTGTTTACCTTTTTGAATTAAAAAAGTTTCAAAAGACCATGCAGCTTTTTGTCTACAATTTTGTATAAACAAATAAAAAAAAAAAAAGGCCAATGTCTGGTCTCCATGTCCCACATGTTCACATGCACCTGTCTGACTTGACTTTTAATTTTAGCAGAGAAAAGATATCTCACCTCTCACGGATGTCTCCCTTGTATCTGATGGCGGCTCCCGGATGCCAGGAAATTATGTACAATAGATTTTTTTTAAGAGTGTATGCCTGTGTTTTCATTGTGCATGTTATACTAGGAGGAAGCACATGCATGCATTCCCGCAGGGAGGGGGCAGGAAACATTAGGAATATCTGGATGAAAACGGTGTTAAAAGTGGATAAAATCAGCTCATAAGACTGCTCATATTCATGTTGATCAGTGGTCACCGCCAATAAGGACAAAATCCACCCAGTTCTAGTTAGTGGCTGGTCAATTAGTGTATCTTTATTTTGCAGAACTGAAGGAAACTTGCAGGTTTTTTTTCTGGCGTTTAAACTGTATTCATGTTTGGGTTTTTTATTACATGCTAGGATTTGCGTTATCCTTGTTAACAGATTTTTTTATAGAATAGCAAGCTGTACCAGCTTTATTCACATACAAAAGGCAATCTTTAGCCATCTCTGGTACATCCATTGAAGTTTTGTATATTTTCTCATAATGTCTTGGTACACCTTAAATTCGAGGTCCTATATGAGAGGACTAAATGAAACCAATTTTTTTTTCCATCTTTATTTTTTGTGGCAGTAGTGAGTGAAAAAATCTCAACTCAAGTGTCACTTTGGTGCTTGCCACTGTCACTGAAATCGTGTCTTTGTGCCAGTACGCATACACAAAAAATGAATAGCAGGCTATATGATTAACAAGTGAGTAGAGATGCCTTGCCCTTAGTTTCTTCTCTAAACATTTATTTCACTTCACCACATAATGACAAGAGTGTTTTAACTTAAGGACTGTTCAACCCACTTCCAATATGTGAACTTGGGTGGGGGGGAATATTTACCAATTATAAACATTTAATTTTATAATTTTTGTAAGTAATATTAATAAAAGGAATAAAAAAATATTAGAAGGTTCAACCTAAGAGTGGAAATATGGTGAATGACAAAAATCACATTTCTGTTACATCTGTAGCCATGAGCAGCACAGAGTTGTAGTGGTTAGCATGTCCACCTCACGGCTAGAAGGTCCTTGGCTCTAGACCTTGGCTTGTCGATGGCGTTTACATGTTCTCCCTGTGCTCACATGGGTTTTCTTTGAGCACTCAGGTTTCCTACCACTGTCCAAAGAAATGCACGTTTGGCTAATTGGATGTTCCAGATTGCTTCTTGGTGTGAGTGGTAGTCAATTTGTGTATGTTGACCCTGTGATGGACTGGCGAGCTATTCAAGGTGTACTATTGTCTTCGCCCAGATTCGGCTGGGATGGTCTCTGTCCTTCCTGTCTCCTTAGTAGGAGTAATCGATTCAGCAAATGAAGAAATGATTTGATGAATACAATGACAGATCAAAGTCAAGCTAATCAAAATGCTAGTGAATTAAATAAACAAGTGATAAACAGCCATTTAATTTGATTTGATTAAAACAGTGCAGATTTTGTAAAATATGAGCTGTCATCACTTTTCACCACCTTTTTTCCATTAGAGTTTAGCATTCAAACTGGTTAACTAGAAGTCACACAGAAGGATGGAAGTCATCTTTGATTTAAATGGAAGAAAGGTGTTATTAGAACTATTATTTGGTTATCATTGCTCATTCAAATTATTTTGGTTATCTCTGTGTATTTTGTACCATATCATACCTGTTATTTTATTAAATTGTACCTGATCAGCTTTTTAATAATTTGCCTTGGGTAGTTTGTTACTTGCACCTCTTGCATCAGCTGACCTAGATAATAACGTTTATATTCAGCATTGCTGTAATTATATCTATTCTGCACATCAACATTTAGGCCATGTAATTTTTTTCAATTACAAATAACTTCTAAAGTAAAAAGTAACATGTAAGTACTTGTAACAAAAGTATCAGTAATAAAAAAGACCAACCAAAATACCAAACCGATAAACGAACCCGACGTTAATAAAAATAACAACACAATTATTTTTTTCAATGAACTTTTTAACACTCGGCTCCTGCCTGAATGTTAAAGGTATTTTTTTGGTTTTAAATGAAATATGATCATCGCGGCTCATATTTTATAAGATTTTGCTCTAATTTAATTGAATTATTTTTAAGGAATCAAATGAATAATTTTTATTATTTAGTATATTTTAAATCCTAAAATCCTTTGTTGCAGAGATTGACAAGTGAATATTCTGCTTGAGAGAGACTCGTTGACCAGCATCTCTTGTTCCAATAAATTGTGAGTTTGACTGTAAAGCTAATTGTCTGTTTTATCAACCAAAATCTTATCTTGTTTGGCGAAACCTGTCAGTGACATCCTTTTTTTTTTTAAACCCTTGTGCCCTGTAAGGAGAAGTGTTTTTTATGAATTCTAATTTTCTAATAAATAATATGAGCCTGGCCGTCGACTTGATTGCCCGCAGCAGGTTCCCTGGAAGTCGAGTGTATGCTGGGGGGTGGACATTAAGGCAGGGTGAGAATATAATGAGCTCCTTCAGAGCCTGCAGGCAACTGCAGGCTTTTAAGACCTCTATGTCTCCTTTTTTCACCCCAGAATATTCAAGAAGTGTCTAGAATCGCAACGTATTAAAGCTAATGTTAGCCTGGACATGCCAGTATGGGGCTTACAGTAATGGCTAATGTGGAATCGAACCTCAGGGGGGTTTGTGATGATGGATATGTGGTTGGTTAAATGGATGATTCTTGATGTCAACCAGCGAACAAATGTTCATTCATTCAACTTCAGTAACCATTTTGTTATAATTAGGATTGTGGTGGATCAGGAGCATACCACAGGAACATGAGATTTAAGGCCAGAATACAGCTGGGATGGGATCCCATGTATACACAGGGTCGTTTTAGAATTGGCAATGCAATCAAAAGGTTTTTAGCCGGGTGGGGGTAAAGGAGAATCCAGAGAAAACCAACAGAGTCATGGGGAGGACATGCAAAACACTGCATGGAGCGTTACCTGAGATCAAGGACCAATGCACCACCATGTGAGCCACAAGAAAACATTTTAAAAGATTTTTGCATCAGTTCAATGGCTATTTATATTAATTACATATCTTAAGAGTAGCTCTGAGTAGCATTCTTACCCAGCTAAGAGTTAATGTATATTATGGGAATTTCTGACAGCGCAGTGATAACTCAACAGGCATAAACACTTAGGCTCAAGTAGTTAATTTCAGGAACAAGGTCAGATTGACCCCAAACTCCATCCACATCGGTGCTGGTCTAGTTGCTATTTTTCTTTTACATGTGTATATAGAACATGGTTTTTTTCTTGTTTTTATAACCAGAGACTCCTTCTGTGCCCACTGTCACCACAGCCAGATGAAATCTAAACAAAACAGGGCAAATATGTTGGGTTTTTTTTAATTATTTTTTTTTTTACATAAAGTTTTACTCATCAAGATGTAAATTTGAAACGCAGTACTTCATATAACATTGCTTGCTGATTTTAATTTAACATTCCAGTTAGGGAAGCAAAGTAATTTTTTTATTTACTTACTTTTTTAAATGTTTTGCTGAGATTGTACATGTTTAAGATTAACCTTTTTCGTGGTTTACAACTGTGATAATTAGGTAATAACTATAGCATCATTTCTACTAGCTAATGCTAATGTCATGTGATTCAACCTGATGCATAGCATATCCCCAGTTGTCCTCAGTCCTACTATTAACAATCGTAGTTATAAAAGGTAAATGGCTATTAGGAACATTTTTTTTTTCATATTTCTGTGATTGATTGATCGATTGTTGTGATATTATTTTTCTTTTTTTTCCCCCCGAATCCTGCACTGTTAGAAATAGGAATGAAGCATCTGGTTGTCCACCGGACATCATCTTTACAGTAAATACGTTGTCAGCATTGTAAATTGGTTTGTCTGTAATTAAATATTATCATATTCACTGTCTACATAGACCTACAATACCAAATATGTTCACACTACAAACCATGATAGATTATCGTCGAGTAATAACAACTGATTATCTACAAATGTACCCATAACTGTTTAACTCCTTTTCTTTCTGTTTATACTCCACGTTTTGATATTCAAATCATCATGATGAGTCGATTATTGTGCAAATTTGTACGTAGGTCATATAGTGAAATTTAGAGCATGTATTCACCACTTTCCCCTGAAAATAGTTACATGTAGACATATTCGGATTTCCCCGTTTTTTTTTTAAACACAGTGTCAGGGGCGAGAGAGAGAGAGAGCGAGAGAGAGAGAAATTATTTCACAAATAATTTACTTTTTAATTTAAATTACTTGTAATCATATGCATGGTCACCGCATCTATGCTTGCAATCAAGCATTTTTTCTAAACAGGCCTACTTGTGCGCCTCTAAATGACTCCTTGCTCGCAATAGTAGTGCCCTCTGTAAAGTATGAATGTATTCGATACACTAGCTAGTGCATTACTCTATTTGAGTGGCAGGAAATTGAAATTTAGCCTACATTAACGTAAAGGTAACCTTAGCTTGTTAGCATCCTCATTAGGACTGTTGTCTCGGAAACCCATTATTTAACTAAGTCGGGTTGCTTGGACTCAACAGTAAATAAAGTAAAACAGTGCGATGTATTACAGCATGAAAAGCATTCTGTCACTGTAAATGTTTGACAGGTGGTTCTGTATTTTCTGTTTCTGTGTTCAGTCTGCCATTAAAGGGTTAACTATGGGAGGACTGGAGATTGTGTCCATCACTGACAACACGCCGGTTCCACACAATGGCTGTCGGCCTCGTAAAGCTCGGAGGATGTAAACCCCAATAATCCAGTCCGTCTGTGCCGAAAGCATCAACAGCTGAGCCTGCAGTCTGAGCGGTGGAGCTGAACACATTGCTCATTTCCTTTACACAGTATGACGTATCACACTTCATGTAACTATTTGGGGTATTTTGGTACATTTTTCTGTGTCTTCTTTTTTGTGTTTTTTGTTTTTATGTATTAAACCAATGGAATGAAAGAGTTAACTTTTGTCTTTTCTTTTACATTGTCATATATCTTCAGCAGCTGTTATTTTGTGCATGATAAAGACAGTCATCACTGCTGTATGAAGGTGCTAGTTATAGAAAATGGGCGAAAGGCACCTTTTGATGCTCGTTCAGTTCGAACAATGGTACCCATCAGTCTAATGCACACTTAAGAATGTCATTTTTTTTGCCATCACTGGTATTAGATATGTCAGATCCGCCTCTCAAGTCCGTTTTCAGTCACTGTGAGAGGCACAGTGCAGAATAGCTCCCTATAAATAAATGGACTGTTGTAAGGTTATTGCCCTTTCCTAGTGTTACATCAGGTGCTTCGTTGCCATAGCGACAGCAATTAGCAAGGACTCGGGCGGGTGGTTGAATACGAGCCTGTCCCTCGTACCCATGGCAACCAAGGTCAGGCCTGCAACACACATCTGCTTTTCATTGCTAACCCACTTTCAGAGTGCACTAAAGCTAGAGGGTTAAGGGAGCATTAGGCTGTGTGGGAGGCCATTTCCAAAATGTTGTGGCACAGTGAGGCTTATGGCTTCTATTTAGACCCCGATTAATGCAGTAATTAGAAAACAAAGTGGTAGTCTTACTGTCATTGAAGGAAGAACCTTAAGCATGTGCTGCCCTCTTCAATTTATAGCGTTCTTAGGAAGGTAAGAACCAATCGCTGATGACCTAAAGAACCACTTCAGCAACAAGTCACTGGTGTTTTCCAACCTGTTGAATCTAAGCTTGTGATAAATTGGCAAAAATTCATTTGTACACTGTACTCTAATCATAGTTTCAAAATGTTTATTGCTTCCAGAGGAAGAAAACATTATTTTTGATTGTCAGTCCGGAGTTAATTTCTGTTTTACCGGTTATATTTAGGGTTTTGTGAAACAAGTCATTATTATATTCACAGGCTTCTGCATTGCTTCATACTAAGGTACAAAACCATGATAATCTGCTCAATGAATTGTCAGTTCATATATTTGTTTCCAACAGTGGACTCATAAACATACTAATTTGGTTAAATGTTATAAATATACTCTTTCATAATCTGTGTTTTGCCTAATATACTTCATGAGACTGAGACAGTAAGTCAGCAGTAATTAACAATTATGACGAGGTGGATGTTAATAAATAGTTTTGTTTTATGGACTGTTTAGTTTTATGATATCCACCAAGCCTGAGATGCATTATTGTTATTGTATATACTACACAGGAACACAGTGAAATGGTTGCCATTTGTAGTCCCTCTTAATAAAACAAAGGTTTTTTTCATAACTTTTTTGTACGTAATACTACATTTACATACATTAGACAAGTGTCTGCACTTAAATGCACAACACTTAACCATTTTCAGCTTTTCTACATAAGTCACATCCCACTTTTCAAAGTACAGTTGGACAATTTGTTAGGATTTTTTTACTCGTTTTAATTTTTTATGAAAAAGATTTTATTAAGCATAAGGTGTTTTTGTAGGTAGGGACATAAATGTATGTATGCAAGCATTTATTGAGGTTTGGTTTAATTCCACTTTCAGAGTTTTGCCATATACCATGTAAAAACAATGAAAAGAAATTAAAATTTGATTTCTATAGTTTATATATACATATTTTTATAACACTGAGGCAGGTCAGGGGAGCTCTGTTTTGTTTAAGAATGTAATAGGGAAAAACAAGAATAACAATCTAAAACGAGTTTTTTATTGTTTATTTTTCCATTTTAATTAACGGAATTAAAATTTTTCTATCACATGCTCCAAGTGACTGTGGTAGAATTTTAGTATCTGCCATTTTCATTCAAGCATCATCCACTCGGAATATGGACTTTTAATCCAGAGATAGCTGACCAATCATCTTAAACCAATCCCATGAAGTATACATCAATAACAATTATTACATATGTTACAGGAATGGCATGATCTGATTGGTCCACTATCTCAGGATTTAAAAACACTATCCCAAGTGGGGTTTGTCACTGTCATTATGAGGAGGCGGCGTAATCACAAGTTATCACACTTTGAAATGGAAAATTAAACCATTTTTTTTCTTGTCTTTTTTGCCTAGTATATACCAACACACCTTTATAGAGGGTGATTTGCGTTTGTTTCCTTACTTACATAGTGCTTAGCTCAGCTCAGAGTGTGGAGCTCACCTGACCTCCCTATGTCATGGTTAAAATATGTATATATGTATATATATATGTGTGTATGTATATATATATGTGTGTATGTATATATATATATATATATATATATATATATATACTCACTGGACACTTTATTAGGTACACCGGTCCAACTGCTCATTAACACTTAATTTCTAATCAGCCAATCACATGGCGGCAACTCCGTGCATTTAGACATGTAGACATGGTCAAGACAATCTCCTGCAGTTCAAACCGAGCATCAGTACGGGGAAGAAAGGTGATTTGAGTGACTTTAAACGTGGCATGGTTGTTGGTGCCAGAAGGGCTGGTCTGAGTATTTCAGAAACTGCTGATCTACTGGGATTTTCACGC
>JAOUQZ010000004.1:8119626-8129853 GCA_028564935.1 Neosilurus hyrtlii
CCCAGGATACAGTCCATGGTACTGACCTGAGACACTGTCCACCCAGGATACAGTCCATGGTACTGACCTGAGACACTGTCCACCCAGGATACAGTTCATGGTACTGACCTGAGACACTGTCCACCCAGGATACAGTCCATGGTATTGACTTCGACTCAACCTAATACCCCGAAAGCTGTTCTAGTTTAAATAATCCAAAGCCTTTACATGTCTTTACAGTGACCCTCTGTTCACAATAGAAACCCCTCACCAACCTCGACCCTATCTGACGCCTGAAATACGTCAGTAGATCAAAATTAAAACAAGTAAAACGATGTTGCAGAAATATTCGACGCACAAATCACAGAACTTCTTTCCATTCTGGAGCGTGTGGGGGCCAGGCCCCCCCCCACCCCCTCGTATTCTATTAAATACCGTGTCCTGTGCTATGATTGGCTAGAAATCTTTATTCACAAGCAGTTCACCAATAGTAGAGTTGAAACCTGGTTCTTAGCCAATCATAGCAGATGAGGCGGGGTTTTGGAATACGGGTGTGGAGAAAATGCGTTTGTGCTTTTTGGGGGAAAAAAACATGGAGTCGGAAACAGTAAGTTTGTAAATTTATTATAGTCTTTTGCAAATCACAGTTTGCTACACTAAATTAAACGGTAAATCCGACCATTAACAGACCACCAGAACTCGGTTCGTATTTAAAGCCGAACGTTTTAAAGCAAAAGATTAAATCCGTCCACCCTTTTTTTGGTTCTCTGTGTAACTTCGGGTCCTTTTTCCAAGCGACGCTTTTGTAGCATCCGAGCTAACTTAAATAAACCTCTTTATTCCACTGTGTGTTTGTAAAACTCGGTTAAAACAGAGCCAGCGCGCTTCAGGGCGTCACTTGTTACTCGTTGGTGATTCTGGACACTGTGTTGAATGTGTTTTCTTACTGCCTCGAAATGTTTTACACGAAAACCAACAATAAAACAAAGTAGCAAAAGAAACGGTGTGTGGGAAGCTTGCAGCTTGATGAGACATCATTTATTACACCGTAATAATAATAATAATAATAATAAATACTTAATATTAAAAACGACAGCAATAGTGAAGCTGATGATGATGATTACTATTAATATTACTATTATTCTTATTGTTGTTATTATTATTATTACTATTATTATTATTGTTGTTATTATTATTATTACTGTTATTATTATTATTATTATTATTATACTGTTAATTAGTTAGTACACACTTTTCCAACTATTCCCATTGTTATACAAAAGCAACCTGGATATTTATATTCATAAATAAAATTATGTGAATTTTATTTATCAACCCAAACCATAAAACTGCAAGATGGATATAAAATAATCAAAATGATCAGCCAGACAGTTTCTGTTTGGCCTAAAGTGAACTTCTGTTCAATCTTGTTTTGATTACAGGTGAAACTCGTCCAAAAGTTCATTTATTTCAGTAATTCAACTTAAAAGGTGAAACTAATATATTACATAGATTCATTACATGCAAAGTGAAATATTTCAAGCCTTTATTTGTTCTGTATCTTGATGATTATGGCTTACAGCTAATGAAAGTTAGAATATTATGAAAAGGTTCAATACTGTAGGCTCAAAGTGTCAAACTCTAATCAGCTCATTAATCCAAAACACCTGGAAAGGGTTCCTGAACCTTTAAATGGTCTCTCAGTCTGGTTCAGTAGAATCACAATCATGGGGAAAACTGCTGACTGGACATTTGTGCAGAAAACCATCATTGACCCCCTTCACAAGGAAGGAAATCCTCAAAAAAGTAATTGCAAAAGAAGTTGGATGTTCTCAGGGTGCTGTAGCAAAGCACATTAATGGAAAGTTAAGGGAAAAGTGTGGAAGAAAAAGGTGCACAAGCAGCAGGGATGACCTGGAGAGGCACACAATCCAAGATGCTTGAAGTTCAGTGTGAAGATTCCACCGTGTTGATTTGAGGAGCCATGTCATCTGCTGGTGTTGGTCCACTGTGCTTTATTAAGTCCAGAGTTAACGCAGCCGTCTACCAGGACATTTTAGATCACTTCATGCTTCCTTCAGCAGACAAGCTTTAAGGAGATGCTGACTTCATTTTCCAGTAGGACTTGGCACCTGCCCACACTGCCAAAAGTACCAAAAACGTGGGATTGATGTGCTGGATTGGCCAGCAAACTCACGGGCCACAAGCTGATCGCATCCATGCCACTCAGCATTGAGGCAGTATTTCATGCAAAAGGGGCCAAAATCAAGTACTGAGTACATATGCATACTTTTCAAAGAGCTGATATTTATGTATTTAAAATCCTTTTTATTTTTAAAGTGATTTTATGTAATCTATTTTTCTGATATTTTGGATTTGGGGTTTTCATAAGCTGTATATCATAATCATTAAAATGATAACAAATAAAGACTTGAAATATGTCACTCTGCATGTAATGAGTCTATATAATATATTAGTTTCACCTTTTAAGTTGAATTACTGAAATAAATGAACTTTTGGACGATAATCAAATTTTTCGAGTTTATATATTGCACTGCCTCAACTGCTGCTACCCTGTACATCATTTAATTTTTTTATTCCATTTCATCTTTTTCATTCTTTTGGCATTAAGTGTCTTATTCTTGTGTTGTCTTTTTCTTTTTGTACTTTTTTCTTTTTTCTGTCTTGTCTGCCCTGTTTGCACCTAGTTGCCCACTTTGTACTTTATGTTGCTAGGACAAAAACCTTGGTCGTAGCTCGAATTTGATCTTTATGTTGTATGTTTGTGTAGCACCAGGTCTGGGAGAAGCGTTGTTTCATTTAACTATGTCTGCTATATGTGGTTGAAATGACAATAAAACATCTTGAACTTGAACATTATCTTATGATTAATTGTTCAAAGTACTGATCCCATGGTATTTAGTATCACCAGAATAATCTTACAACATTATGATTTTTATCATTCTCTTCTTTGTAGTGAAAAAATTATTAGCTCCCACAGAAATGTGATTTTTTTTTCTTTCAGTGATTTTTTTTGGAGAAAAAGAAAAATGGATGCAGAGTCCTGAGCACTGTTGTGCCTTAGATCTACCGAGTCATGTCTCCCAAAGTAGCCCACCAGCAGGGCAAGGCTGAAGACACGGCGGTGCAGGTGGCAGTACGAGTACGTCCGCTGCTCCCTAAGGAAATTCTGCACAACCATGAGAGCTGCATCACTGCACTGCCTGAAGATAAACGGGTTACTCTTGGCCATGATCGCCACTTCCACTTTGACTTTGTTTTTGAGGAGAGTGCTGTCCAGGAGGATGTGTATGCAGCCTGTGTTCAACCGCTCATTGAAGCCTTCTTCCAGGGTTTTAATGCCACTGTCTTTGCTTATGGTCAGACAGGCTCAGGCAAAACCTACACGATTGGAGAGGCTAATATATGTGAGTAAATTTATTTTATTTATTTATTTTCATTGGCTATTTAGCTGATTCATGCATTTAGCTGATTCATGCATTTAGTTCTCAGTTCTGATTGGTAAGAAGGTGTTGATAAATTTTCTATAATATCTTGGCTTCAACGGTAAGAAAATAACAGGTTTATATTCATTTGGTGAATTTTCTGTGAGGAAATTTTTATATAGACAGTCAGGGGTAAAGATTGTTCTTTTGGATTTTTATGATTTGGTATTGGATTGAGAATGGGGGGCTTTGTGCTTACTGGGTAATATGATGAGATGCTAAATAATTAAGAATTTCAAGACGGAAAAGAGGCTGGTGAAAAACATCTCTTTATAGCAACTGTGGGGGAAAATAATTGTTTGATCCCCTACTGAATTTGAAAGTTTGCCCAGTTACAGAGAAATGAAGGCCTATAATTTTTATGGTAAATAAAATAGAAATAGATAAAAATAATCGATCGAGTGAAATAAGCATTTGATCCCTGTCGACCAGCAAGAATTCTGGCTAGCTCTGGCCAGTTAGCTGCCCATGAAGCACACAGATTAGTCCTACCACTATAGTAAAATACTCCTAATCTATAATATCTATCCTAACAACTATTGGTGTGAATTTTCCAAACTGGAAGAAATGCTAAATAACCATCAGTCATCGTCGGTCTGGAACTCCATACAATATCTCACCTTGTTGCGTACCGATGATGAGAAAGGTGAGGTAACAGCCTAGAACTACATGGGAAGACCTTGTTAATGATCTAAAGGCAGTTGGGACCACAATCACCAAGAACACCATTGCCACACACTATCCCTCAGCCAGAATACTGAAGATGGGTTTTCCAGCATTACAGTGACCAAAAACATATGACCAAGGCAACAAAGGAGTGGCTTAAGAAGAAGCACATTAAGGTCATAGAGTGGGCCATCCAATCTTCAGACCTTAATCCTATAGAAAGTCTCTGGAGGGAGCTGAGGTTTCACCTTAAGGATTTGTAGATGATCTGTAAAGAGGAGTGTGACTAAAATACCTCCTGAGATGTGTGCAAACCAGGTGACCAACTACAAGCATCTCTTGACCTCTGTACTTGCTTAAAGGTCGAGTCTTACGTAAAGTATGTAGTCATCTTTTTGTTGATAATAGTTCCCAGCGGTGTGGACTGTGATATTTGAGTTCAATTTTCGCGCCAAATGTCGTCAAATTGACGGATACTGACGAGGACTCCGAGTCTCACATGCTTGCATGTTGTAAACAAACCTACGTGATCCGTTTCTGACATAGCAGGTCACGTGACCACGCCATGATCTGTTTGTTGCGTTTTGGAGGGCTAATGCTGCTCTCTCAGAAAAAAAGGATTTATTTCTTTGTTATCTACATACTGTCTTGTTCTAATGATTACAACATGCCTAGCAGATAAGATTTAACATATTTAAGCATGCTAATGTCCCACGTAAGAAAATGTGTTTTCCTGCCAAGTATTAGGTCTTGTTTTGCATGGGGATCAAATACTACTTTTACTTAATCAAATGAAATTCAATGTGTAACCTTTGTAATTTTTTTCTGAATTTTGTTCTGACTCTGTTAAACCCACCATAAAACTTACAGACCATTTATTTTATTGTTAGTGGGCAAACTTACAAAGTCAGCAGGGGATAGAATAATACTTTTTTAACACTGTATTATAAGGTACTTGGGGGAGTTATACAATACAGTGGTATAAGACAAGTAACAGTAAGTTGGATTTGCATCACCCCTTTCTTGATTATTTTCCTATAATGGTATGCATTTCCTTGTTTTATTTCTTAAAAATATCTCATGAAAATATATACTGCATCACTCAATTTCATATAGATGTGCTTTATAACCATGCTGTTGTTTCTCTGTGCATAATCCACCAGTCTATAAAGGACCAATTTTTAATAGATACCCATTGCGTTGTTTGTTATTCTAATCAAAAGAAAGTCTATCCACTTTTGTCACACCCACTTGGGGCTGGGTGACATGGACCCTTAATTGATCTCGATATTCTTCCCCTATAAAGTAATAGCAAAAAGACAGTTCCAAGTCAAAGTCCCTAATATCACACAGGCACTTTTATCATCAGACGACTGCACATGTAGGTGAAAAATGACTCAAAAATAAAGTATTGGGATATATTAAATAAAAATGCTCTTTGAATAAAATAAAATAAAATTAAGTTATTTTCCTGCATAATGAAATACTGTGCAAATACAAAGAGAAAAGATTACAGAATAAAAAAATCAAAGGCCGACTTGTTCTTAACCGTTAAAACTCTAAATCCAACTCTACGAATAGCCTTGCGATGGGCAGGTCCTCACTACTGGCTACTTTAAATTGCCCATAGAGTGTGAGTAGCTGTAGTCCCTGTGTCCGCCATGCGATTGGCATCCTGTCCAGGGTGTACTCTGCCTTTCACCCGAAGTCAACTGGGATTGTCTCCAGTTCACTTGTGACCCTTATGGATAAGTGGCATAGATGATTGATGGATGGATTCTCAGTACAGGAGAGAAACTAGTTCAGACAGGCTGACACACTATGTATCATAACAGATGAGCTACAGTCAGCATCTGTATTACAACTGCACTACATGGTTGGTGTACATAATTAAAAGGCATTTCAGTGCCGCTGTATAAGAAGTAATTTTTACACTCATGTATTTCCTGAAAGCAATCATTACGTGTCATCACTTTTAGTCTATTTTAATTTATTTATACTAGTCTTCTGTTTAAAAAGTGTTTCTCATAACAGTTACAGAGTTTTTGTGTTCTATCAAGGCCACTGATTTTCTAGGTTTGAAGATGGTTGCTTGCTTCTTGTTAAAATCTTCCTTTGAGTTCACACACATTTGGGATGCCAGCAACACTTCCCCCGGTGCAGCTGTCACTGCTCGAAAGCACAGCCCCTCGTGCCATCTGAGATCTTGCTTTTTGGCATTTGGCTGTGGAAAGTGATTATGAACCTACTGCTGTTTTTTTGGCTGCAGCCTCCTTCAGTGATGATGAGCAAGGAATTATTCCCAGAGCAGTTGCTGAAATCTTCAAGCTACTGGATGAGAATGACCTCAGCGACTTCTCCGTCAGAGTGTCCTACCTTGAGGTTTACAAAGAAATCTTCAAAGACCTTTTGGAGGTGGAGACAGCAAGCAAGGACATTCATATCCGGGAGGATGACAAGGGCAGTATAGGTGAGGAGTGTAAGTTTGCTCAGGGTTTTCACCAAAATGTGCAAAATGTCATGTTCTTCACTGCCATGTACAGATTTGCACAGCTATTCAAATATGAGTTTGTTTGCAGGTAAAGTTTATATTTTCATATGCGTTCAATAAATATATATAACAAGCGGTCTTTCTAGTTCACAAATAAACAATATTACCATGAAAAGTTTATAATTTTTGTGTTCGTTTTCCTAACAACTGTATTTTTGTTTGTATCAAGTGATAATGCCAGTTTTCACATCTGTACCTGAGGTTAATCACTCAGAAATCATGGATAAAGTAAACCTTCTCGTTGCTGGAATTATGAGCTTATTGCATAAATTCTTACATTTGGTTCATGGGGGAAATTTCAAACGCCCTTGGAATAAGTGGAACTTAAATAGGCAGTTTATGGCTGTGTTTGTGGAATGGATTGTGAATACTGTGTGCCCACGGTTGTCGCTGAGATCTCTGCAGGCAGTTCCTATTTCTTGATACATGTCCAATAAATGGCTCTCAATTTAGCCTGCCTCTATAGAACTGACTACAATTTGCTCATAATTTCAGAGGATAAATGCTAATTATTTGTCATAGGAAATATGAGTGAAAGGCTGTTATTTCTTTCACTTTCACCCTAAACATACAGTCGTGGTCAGAAGTTTTCATGCATCATCGATATGAATGTCATGATAATAATGGGCTTTCACTGATTTTTATATTTTTTTTTAATTGTTCTTATTCTACAAAAGAGTGAGTGTACAAGGCACTGTGTGTTTAATAGGAGAAAGAACCAATTTGGTATATAGGTTTTAATAGATTTAGGGATTTTTTAAACCAGCACAGGGTAAAATTATACCTACATTATTGATTCACTGGTGCTGAATGTTCCAAAATGTATTTTAACTTGCCAAGTCCAAACACAGAATTACCTTCTTGTTACTGCTCATGATTGGCTACAGTTTGTAGCTTCACTGTGCCAACATTAAAAGGGTTTCTTAGACAGCATTCGTTCAGTTTACCAACACACCATACAATGGAAAAGTCCAAGGATATCATGGTTATTTCTAACTGTATGCAGATTTCAGGGTCATCAGTTCAAACAATTTTACGCAAGTTATTCGGAGTTCTCTAAGTCTGTAAAGGGGTGTCCATAAAGAAGGCAATAAGCGACAAGCGACCATGCAAAGACAATGATGCCAGGGAAATGAGCGATGAGAGGCAAAAGTTTTGCTTAACTGAGCTGAACTTTCAGGTAGTTCAATTTGGGCGATTACCAATCAGAGCTTAAAATTAACATTGATTGACAGATAGCGCCAAACACTGAGTCCCCCAAAAACGATTCGCTTATGGATTAAGCACTTGTCGCTGATTGCTTCCTGTGTGCACGCCGCATAAGAAGACCTAAATTATCACCTTCAGTGGAGAGGAAATTGGTTTGGATGGTTAGGAACAACCCAGGAATCAGCAAGGCACAGGCTTTCCATATACTAGAAGCTACTGGAACACTGGTGTCACTATCTACAGTAAAGTGACCTTTACAACATCATGGGCCTTCTGGCTGCCATTGAAGCAAGAAGCCCCTGCATGAAAATTTACATTTTCAAGCTTGACTAGAGTTGTTCACTGACCACATAGACAAAGTAAAAGTATTCTAGAGGAAAATCAGGCCACAGTGACCAGGAGCATGTTAAGAGGAGTAAAAATGGGGTGTTAAATCCCAAGAAACAAAACTGTTACGCATGATGGTGGTAGCATCATTCTCTGGGGCTGTTCTGCTTCCAGTGGAACTGGTGCATTACACAAAGTGTATGGAACAATGAAAAGGGAGACCAATCTCAGAATTCAAACCATCAGTAACTTGGACATAATTTAGTGTTCCAACAGGCCAATGACCCCGAATACTCATCAGTTATCACTAGTCGTGTATTGAATAAAACAAGCTAACATTAGGTTTTTAATTTGATTTTAGGTGTGACAATTTGATTCAGAATCGATTCTCGATTCAAACAGATTTTTGATTCATAACCATTACAAACAAAGGGTGCCAATTTCACGAGTAACTTCATTCTTCTATAAGCTAGGAACAACTCTTCTATAAGAAAAAAAGAAATGATATTACTAGACAGCTGGTTTGTTCAGAGTTGGTTGGAATTTTAGTGAAGTGATGAAGTGTGCGTTGGTCAGGAGTTGGTCGTGCTGCTGCTTCGCTTCTTTTAGCTCCGGGTGATGGCATAAGATGTGTTCCCGTTTATTTTGCACACCGATTTTTTTCAAGCTCCTTCTTACCCGGAAAATTGTAAAATCCGAAGTGTACCCAAACATTTGCCTTCAGCGAAGACGACGCTGGCTGTATTTCTTTTTCCTCATCCATGGCTAAAAGCTAAAAGCTAGTTCTGGAGCCGGCACACACTGGAACAATTCACGATGGAGGCCATGTCTAGACAAATGGTACGCGCTGTGAGTAAAGTTGGAAATGTTCGAAAACGTGTTCTTAAACATCGATTCTTGAAAGTTTGGATCGAATCAGAATGCTAATAAATAAGAATCGCTATTCAGACGTGAATCAATTTTTTTATGGCACCCCAAAATATATATATAGTACTTAATCATTCTTTCCCTGAGAAGAACAGTTCAAAGAAGCTAGAAGAGCTTACCTGTGTGTGCCACAATTTTAATGAAACATCAGCAGGTTTTAATATTTATTTCACATAAAATGCACAAAGGACATAGTACGAATATGTACTATAGTGTGAATATGTAATATAGTACGAAAACGAATAGTGCTAGAAAAATAAAATTTTGTGTAATATATAGTAAAATTAAGCATCAAAGAGCAAGAAAGCATATATTACAGTATTACATTTATACATTTGAAATACTTCAGCTTGAATGAATTTATCATTGGCCAGTCTCATTGCTGGTATTCTATGACTCTCCCCCAGTATATGCAGGGGGTACTTTGTTCCCTCTAGACTCCTGACCATAAGCCTGCATTGAAGGTACAAGAAAGTGTCTTTTTGTGATTTTTTTTCTTTGCAGTTCTGTGTGGAGTGAAAGAATGTGAGGTGGAGGGACTTGATGAGGTCTTAAGTCTTTTAGAATCTGGAAACACAGCCCGCCACACAGGAGCCACTCAGATGAACCCTCACTCCAGCCGCTCTCACACCATCTTCACTGTGCTGATGGAGCAGAGACGTGGTGGCTCTCGATCTGCTAACAGGAACTCACAGATCCTATCTTCTAAATTCCACTTTGTGGATCTAGCTGGGTCTGAGCGAATTCTTAAAACTGGCAACACAGGGGAGCGACTCAAGGAGAGCATCCAGATTAATAGTGGACTTCTTGCTCTGGGAAATGTGATCGGGGCTCTCGGGGACCCAAAAAGGAAAGGCAGTCATATTCCTTATAGGGATTCCAAAATCACAAGGTATGAGGCTTAGTTCAAATTTTACTTCATACAGTGTACTCCAGAGAATGATTTTGTGTAAAGTAATCCTGTCAAATTAGACATTTAAGAATTATTTATTGAGGTCTATAACATTAAGGAATACTAAGATTTGAAAGTGCTAGCAGTGAGCAAGTGGCATTATGGGCCAT
>JAOUQZ010000004.1:8132016-8155068 GCA_028564935.1 Neosilurus hyrtlii
TAGTAAATTAAATTAAGGAGGAATCTAAACATTTTCTCTGCAACCCCTACACATCCCTAATGAGCAAGCCCGCGGTGTTAGTGTTGCTGTCTCTGGTTATTACTGATATCAGTCATGCCCATGCAGAGAAGCAGACAAATTTGTTGCCGTTTGTGTGAAAAAAACATTTCAATGATCTTTTATTCCATACCTTTTGTTTTAATTTGCTGACATGTTTCTGTTACCCAGGAGTCAGATGTGAAAGAAGAGTGGAACAGGGAAAGGGAGAGCTACATTTCCCAGCTGCACGCACGGATCCAGCGATTAGAGCAGGAAAACACAGACTTCCTTGCTGCACTGGAAGATGCAATGGAGCAGTACAAACAGCAGGTTGGGGAACTCGTGTACATTTTACTATATGTTTGAGGTGAAAGATATATTTTTGAAGTTTTTAAAATTGCAACATGGCTAAATTTTGTACTTTCACTTTTCTTTCAGAGTGATAAGCTCCAGGAGCAGCAGGATCTCATAGAGGAGCTGCACTCTCTTCTTGCGCATCCAGGGATGGGACTGCTGCAGCTGACACAGAGACCTCACACTGCACCTATTAACTCATTACAGCAAGCAGGTCTTGGCCCAGGTCATTTGACACCTTTCTGCAATGGAGAGACTGGAGGGGCCACTGCACGAGAGGTAGGGACTTTCCCTCTTCTTTGTTAATTTAATACTTTGACAGTCAAAAGATGTCCTATTTGTAACATATGTTGCGGTGAATTGAGGGAAGCAGTAGAAGTAAAAATATTGTTCTTTAATAACTGTATAGCCCTTTGAAGCATTTTAAAATTTCTTCAGTATATGTTATATGCACCAGCTTTTCTTTTACTTTTTTTGGACATCTTTTTGAAATTAAATCAGCGTCTTCAGGAAAAGAGAGGCCTGTATTTATATATACATACATATATATATATATATATATTGCCTTAGCAATAAATAAGCCATTTTAATGCCGTTAGCTTTCCTTTTGTGCTCTGTGTTGTTTTTGATTTTTTAATCAGTTCAAGCACCTGCTTAAATATCTGCCTTATAGTGCGTATTGCAGTGAAAATAATGTTCTCTATATTCTACGCTTTCAGACTGGCCAGAGTGTTTCTATAGAAAGCCATTCATTTTCTGAACAGGCCCAGTCTGACAAAGAGTGTGAGTCCTGTGCAGAAGACAGAGAAGGCGATAACAGTCCCAACAGAGGAGTCAAAGACAAGCGCAAGTAAGGATGGTACTCTTTTATCTTGCTACTTCTTTAAAAATAAGTAGATTGACTCAAAATGAACAGTAATGTTTACCATCCATGTATTATTGCACATTAGTGCTTGCTTCTAATGGGGTGTCCACACAGGAAGCAGTAAGCGACAAGCGACCATTTATCAAATCCTGTGTTTCCCAAAATATTTTTCCTAGGGAAACAGCAAACATGAATTTAATTGTTCAGTTGCTGTATGCAAATATCCTGTTCTTTATGAGTGCGCACACTATCTTTACAAGGATTATAACCAGAAACATGATGCTTGGGTCCACGTTTTCGAAACGGTTTGGGCATGGTGTGAGTTCTGTGGAATTTAACTTGATGGAAACTGCCATTGTGGGTGGACGATAGTGATGTGATTATTCCATTAGCCATAGGCAGTCATGAAAAACATGGAAACTGCCAGTATAAATAGGATTGCCCACAAGAAAGCAACATTCAGTGACTTGAGTGAAGTGAGGCACATTGCACATGCACACACCATTCCAATCTAATGTTTGGCTGAGTTATTAATTATTACAAAACATTTTCCTTGACAAATACTCTAGTCACCGAACTAAATATAGCTTTATTTCTTGGTAAGTAGCCTTATTGGGAATTCTTGGTGTCTTTTTTCATTCGGCTTTTCTACAGATACATGAATATTACCTGGTCAAAGAAGGATGTACCATTTCAAGGATCACCCAGAAGAGCTAGGGCAACCCTTCCCCTGGTCCTAGGGCCTGGCTACCCTCCAGGATCACACTACAGCAGACGTACTTGTGAGTTCAGCACTGAAATGTTTTGAAGTACTGTCAGCTTCAGAATTATTAGCACCCTTGGGAGAGATGGGTTGAATTTTTTTTAAAAAGGTTATACTGTTCATTCCCTTAATTTCATGATGAACTATAAAAAAGAATCTAATCTTTAAAAACAAACCAAAAAACTGTGCGTTTGTCTAGTATGTCAGTAAGTATTGCATTGAACATGAGAAATATGTTAAGGCACAAAAAATACGGTTTTGTCTTTTCATATGTTCTGTCCACTCAGTACACACAGAAACACAGAAATACACACACACACTCCTTCGTTTCCAAAAACACACTGTGTAAAAAACTCAGATGATTACTATTATCATTTTGGATAAATTTTTTTAGTGGTAAATGGCTAATGGTGAAGATACAAAAAAAGCTGTTTTATTGCCACCAAAAAAAGTGACTATTAATATATGAATGATTGCAAACTTTGTTGAGTCTAGTTTTAAATTCATATGATATTTCTTGTTTTTCATGTACTTATTGTTTGCTGGTAAAGTATGACATTATATAATTTTAGGGACAGTGGTGGCCTGGTGGTAAGGTGCTGGATTACTGCTCACAAGGTCGGGGGTTCAAGCCCCACGATCAACGGGTTCTCACTGTCCCCCCAGTACAGCTAACTGGGTTATCAAATGCCAGCCATGTCTCTCACTGTCTATGGTGGGAGGCATGTAAACGAACCATTGCTGATTTTCGTTAAGAGTAGGCTGCATAGCCGTCAGCGTGTTTCTGCCCTGCGATGGCCTGGAAAGCTGTCCAGGGTGTACTCTGCCCTCGCCCAGAGTCGGCTGAGATGGGCGCCTGCCTCCCCGCAACCCTAATTAGGAATAAGCGGTTCAGAAAATGACATGACATGACATATAGAATTTTAATTAATATAATGTAGAAGTTAATGCCCCTGACTACAGACAGTCTGCCTGTGTTTTGTGTGGATAGCTAACAGCAGTGCTGGGGAGGGCTCAGTGCCGGAGAGTCTAAGAGGCTGCATGTGGGAGATGGGCTCAGAGAGAGGGTTGCTCCTGGCCCAGCAGAAGATCAGAGAGCTCTCTGTCACAATCCGGATGAAGGAGGATCTCATAAAGGAGTTGGTCAAAACAGGTAATTTTGATCTTCAGATATGATGGATATGAATTATCTCAGAAATCTGCTTATTTTAAACACTGATATAAAATCTGTTGTGAGACAACCAGATATTCCTAATAAGATTGTCCGTGGGACAATCAACAAAACATATTGTGTTTTAAAATGTAATAAAAAGTTGAAGTCAAAGGTAACCCATGATCCTCAGATTGAGTTACTGTAGTAAACTCGGTTTTTGTGTCAGTCTTCGTGACTGACCAAGAGCACTTATACATCAGGAAGAATGGGTTGATTTGGGATTTACCTATATCAACTCCTTTAAATTGAGTTATAATGCGAGTATAATGTTATTTTATACACACACACACACACACACACACACACACACATATTTCATTAAGATTAAGGGTAGGTGGAAGAATATGTAAAGTAGAGGGTGGAAAGGGAATGTGCCACAGCGGGTAAGGGGCCGTCCAGGGGCAAAACCTTGGTGGGGGTGCAAGGAGGTGAAGCCCCCTTGAAGCTGAAGGATATATTGTGCCATAATTTGCATTTCTGGGCATCTAAGTGAGCCTTAAGTCTCATTTATCATTTCATAATATTATGCAAGGCACTTCTACTGCAGCACACATGTCAGTTTTATTTGAATTAAGAACACCTCTAACTTTAGTCTGAAAACACATTGTGTATAGGACTGTATATAACCATATAAATATATATAAACCATATATACAAACCATAAAAATATAATAAAACTATAAACATTATTTATGTCACCCTCGTCGGGTCCATGGCTTACAGTTAAGTGTACATTATGTATCATGCATAATTATTGAGATTTTCTTCACCAATTAGTTGCCATTTAGTAGTGAAATATGCAGCAAGCATTGGCTGGCTTGGAGATCTTGACCGCTTTGCCAAGCTGACAAATTCCGTCTGTTATAACTAATCCATTTTCCGCCTAGCATCATAAGGCATAATAAAAAAATGCTGTGTTTCCCCTTATGGGCTCAAAAAAATTAGGGTACCAAACTCCCCTGCATAGTAATTACCAAGCTGTGGGTGTTTGTATTTTAATTTAAATAGATTTGATTACTTACACTTTTCTGTTCAAGCGTGTTGAAAGCCTCTGAACATCGTGGTGTCACTGTGGACACTTGTAGCAATGTAGCATGACCTCTGTCAAACCTGCAGCCATTTTGCACTGAGGTGATCGGGTTGGTTCACAACAATCTTTAATTAAATGGTCACTACAAATGACGGAATGAATGCTGGGTGCTTTCCTGTCTGCCCCTGTTAGTTTAACTTACCTAATCAATTCATCATGCGTTTCTTTTTCATCTATTGACTTTTGCCTTGCTATAGACCTTCAAGGCATGAGCACTGAACCACGACTTAAGCTATTAATAAATTTAAGGTCTTAATGCATATACTGAAATTCTCGTGCTCGCACTGTGCACCTTTGCATAGGAAATACTAGCATGCTAATGAATGTCAAGGCTGAATGCGTACCCCTGCTTACATCACACACATTAGCTGGAACTTCTCAAAACTAAGTCGGAGCGCTGGTGGCTGGAAATTTTTAATAAGCGATATTTATGCAATGGAGTCATATTTAAACAAAATATGTGCACGTGTTACTAAAAAGAATGCTAGTAATGATTTTGTGGACTTGAGGTGCTATGCTGACACGGAGGCTTTAAATACAAAGCTGACTCCGTAAGTCAGTGTCACGTACAGAAGATAACCAGTTGGCAGGTGCTTCGATGCATAAAAAAACTGATCAATCACAAAACTAAGAGGTCGGTCGGTTTAGTTCACATATATTTTTTTCACATGCCAAATAAACCTTTGGGTCTCTTTCTAATTTAAATACAATAGCACAAAATACCTTGCACTGCTTAACCAAGGGATGCAACTCTACAAATTGCTCTCCAGCCTGCTAGCTGTTAGCATTGGAAAACTCCTTGAAGCACCTGTTCACATGAGCTAAACACAAAATATGTTCGTTAACTGTACACAGCTACACGTTCAATATTCTGTGCTTATAACTGGTATATGATACCAGCCACAGCATTTTTTTTCACTGCTGCACATGCATAGTCAAGAGTGGCGTAACACTCATGCATGAGCACACAGACAACCCTGTTTGGCTAGTGATCGCTTAAGTTACAGGGAAGGGAGCATATGCCATCCCCCCCTTAATAAGAGCTCAGCCAATTAGCTCTCATTAGTTCACGGACATAGATGGCTGTGTGTAATAAGGCAACGGATACATCTGAATTCCCTGGAATTAAGTGAAAAATGGATATATGAACTAACGCATTATAAAATTTCTGTAACCTTAAATATTTATGGGCAACTGAATCACTGGTCATTTTTTTCTACTCTGGTCTTATTGTTTCACTGGGTTTCTTTTTAGATTGTTGCACTAGTATGTCTCTACGCATTTTCTTAAATAGTTCTGGTGTGTTGTCAGGTAAAGATGCGCAAGCCATGAACAAGCAGTACAGCCAAAAGGTGGCTGAGTTGGAGCAGGAGGCTGAGCAGGCACGAGCCGAGCTCACTGAGGCCCACAAACAATTGCAAGAGCTGGAGGTGCAGGGCAGCCGTGATGCTGCTGACCGTTCTAAAGCCCAGGAGTGCAGGAGAAAGATTGCTGCTGCACAAAGCAAAGTGCAGGTCAGGCTGTTACATGTGGTTTTGTAAAGTAAAGTTGGCATGTTGCATATGCGAATGTTTGCTAAACAGGAATGACATCATAAAATGGCTTTTATTAACATTTCTTGTGTAATTATATTACATCTATCAAAAATATAACATTAAATTGCAATTAAAATATTATAACCCTGCATTATTGAAGTCTTTATAGTGATTGGTCAGCAGGAATGAGATGCAACATCCATATAATTTTTTTGTCTTTTCTAATTACCCCTTAGGATGTCTGTGTTCCATTTAAGCTTTTTTATTAGAACAGCATTAGACAAAGGTTCATGGATCATTTTCTTGGCCAATGCAGATTTGAGATTTATCACTGAATATCAGCTGCATCTGATCATTGCAGTATTCCATGACTGCTTCTTTTTATCCCACAGTAACCTTGTTTTCATCTGTTCAGGTGTTAGTGCTGGTTCATTTGGCTTTTTTATCTGTACAGTGGCTTGCAAAGGTATTTACACCTTTGCCGTTTTTACTATTTTTTTTGCATCACTGGTGACTTTTTTGTTCCTTTTAGAATTTTCTCGTCTTTTCTTTATGAATCCATGCTGACATTTTGTCACTGACTAATGATTTGTGGGCATTGTCACCCATGTATCTATTTACCAACATAACAGAAATGTATTTTTAAACTAAAGATTACATAGTTTTTATCTTGGCTATTAAATCTGAAGAGAAGATTGGCTCTATGCTTTTTCGTGGAGGGTTGAAAGTTGATTTTCCAGTGCAGCGTGAAGACAGTGGCATAAAGCATGTTAGGCGTGCAGCTATAACCATTATTTCATCATTTTTATTCTTCTACAGATTGTCCTCAGGCATTTGAGCACATGAATATAACCCAACGTCCTTATAATACCTCCAGGAACACTAATATGAAATGGAGATTTTAATTCTTGCAGTACATGTTAGTTACCTTGGGTAAATGCCTTTAGTATTACTACAGCACATTCATATGTATATGTCAGTAATTCTCAATGTGTAATTCTCCACTTCAAACATGTTACAATCCTGTACTAGGATCACAGCAAAGTTGTGATTTTCTCATTTATTCAGCCTCATTTAACACACCTGTTGAAGTTCTTCATGGGACTGAGACCCAAGTTTGACAGCCCAGCTGATCCATTGTACTGAATCATACATTACATCTCAATACATTATGTATTTTAATACATTATGAAAACCATGCATGTCTATGATTGCCAGTTGCAGTGACAGAGGTGTGGCCTTTCCTGATAGCTAGCACTTTCACACTGATTACACATGAAGTCAGTCATTTGCTTCTATATCACATCATATTATGTTAAATCCACCATGAACCATAGATAATCATTGGCAGCTTAAAATTAATTTTTTATTGACATGAATGGATTACAGAGACATGAAACTGACCATTAAAGTTTTTCCAAGGTGTTGACATCTAGCCATGTAATTTAAATGGTTTTCTATCTCTAAAGCAGTTGTCCGATAAATTAAATGTGTAATTCTTATTTTCAAAAGGCAGTTCAGGCAAAGGAAAGCTTTATCTCGAGGTGGAGTTTGTGAGCTTGCAGCCAAGAAGATGAGACTGAAGTCTCTTAAGCTGGTTTAAAAAAGGCATCTAATTATTAAGAAGCAATCACATTCCATTTTTTTTGGTTTGTTTCTTATTTACTGTTGCTTAGAGCACTTATAGGAAGAAAAGAACAACAGCAAATTAGCTCATCAGATTCTCCCAATATGCTGTTTGCAATGTGCTGTACCATCCACTAGCATACAGTAGGGTTTTCTGTTTTATTTAAGATCTTGTTTTTCCTCTCTGCCTGCCTGGATTTACTTCTTAGCAATGTCTGATTTTGTCTATACTGGTGACAGAACGTTTTGATTTTCTGGTCAAAGATTATCCACATGGTATTATTTATAAAAATATTCCCTGTTTCTGTGTAAACACCAGCACCATTGATCAAACTTTAGTTTCTCCATCTAAGCTCCAGCTCTGAATGTGATGTGTTTATTGCGCATGCTTGCAGGTGCTGAAGCAGAGGCAGCGGGACACTGCACAGCTGGCTGCTCTGTCAGTGCAGAGTGAGCGGCGTGTGCAGGAGCTGGAGAGGAGCGTGCACAGCCTGCGACAACAGCAGGACCAGCTACAGAGGCGCCTCCGAGAGGAGAGTCAACAGAATAGAAGGCTGGAGAGTGAGATGCAAAGAGGCAAACATCGTGTGAAGGTGAACACATTAGCCATTGGATTTTCAGCCTTAGGTGTGTACAAGTAGCACTTGTAATTCTAATCTTCAGACAACTGACCGCTCATTGTGAGACTAAGATAGTTAATTAAGCTTAGTTTTACTGAAGTTCGCTCTCTACATCCAATCCAAAAGTGTTTGGTCATTGTATTAAGCTATGTATTTGTATACGTAATGAGTAGTGGCTCAGCGCATGTGCAATAGCCCTCATAAATTTGCATGAAGACATTTTTTGATGGACACTATAAAGTGCTTTAAGTAGTGATTGCTAAGCACTCGAAATACAAATGTATTTAGTATATAGGAGTATATTATCCGTGGGTGGATTCTGAGAAATAAATGAAATACATGAAGTCTTACTACAGTACAAGCACTAGATGGCACTCATGTATAATGAATGATAATAAATGTCCCAACTCCTGCAGTTATGCCCACGAAACTTTTTTAAATATGCCGCTAATGTGGCAAAATATGAGAAAGTGTTATAGGGATGTAAAAAATATATGTTTATGGTGCACAAGCGATGGTCACTAACCATAAACCGTTAAAACCGTCAATAACCAAGCAATCTATACCATCCATCATGCATTCTGTTTGGGCTGTTGAAAAAAAATGTGAGACAGACAGGAGGAGAGAGAGCAGTGGGGAAATGTTTGCCTGTCCAAAAAATGTAAGTAAGTTTGTGTTAAAATTTAAGAAACTTAAAAACCCATCTTGGAATTATTAAATTGACAGCCAATGAATTTGGCTCTAGTTGTGTACTGATGCCCCTATTCCACACAAACTTTACATCAAATAATGTCCATTACATGTGAGATTTTATGGCCAGTTTAAACTTAAAATAGAGTTGTATAGTGTATGCCTGGAATATAGGGTTTCTAAAAGTTTGTATCTGAAGTGGAGAAATGTTGTGATGACAGTCTGTCTTACCTGTCTCTTTTCAGGAGCTGGAGATAAAGAATGAGCAGCAGCAGAAGATTCTGCGGATTAAGACAGAAGAAATCGCTGCCTTTCAAAGGCAAAGAAGGAGCGGCAGCAATGGCTCAGTTGTCTCACTAGAAGAGCAACAGGTACCGACCTGGAGAAGCCTAACCTCAGTGTTATCAAAACTGAATCTTCATTAAAATCTACCATAGCTTGTGTAGCTGCTTTTGTTTGATAAAATGCAGACTTAGTGTAACTATTTCATGGCTTGTTTCAACATGTCTTAAGTTTACACTGCTTTTATTCACTTTTGAACTTGTATTTGAACTCATGTTTTGATAACTGTATTATTTCAGTATGCAGTAAGCATGCTTCATCATGTCTGTGCTTTCCTAGAGTAACTGCATTTTAGTTAAAACTGTAGTGGAATTCAGACTGTATTAATCATTTCGACTGGTGTTGATCTGAGCAGAAGATAGAAGAACAGAAGCGATGGCTGGATGAGGAGATGGAGAAGGTTCTGGAACAGAGGAGAGGTCTGGAAGACCTGGAGGGGGAGTTGACTAAAAGAGAGGAAATCCTGGCCAAGAAAGAGGCTTTGCTCTTGGAACGTAGTGGCCTGGAGACCAAAAGACTCCGGTCCAGCCAGGTATCTGTGACTCATTCAACCGATGTCTGTATGAATTGATTAACGTACACTGATCAACCCTAACATTAACACCACCTGACTGGTCTGCGGCTAGGCAGCAGTGCCAATCACTGTGTGTTCGGACACCTTTGTATCATAGCTAGCATTAAGAGTTTAAGTAGGAATGAGAATCCTGTAGCAAAAATACAAGATTAAATACATGCAGTTAATCTTGTCTAAAACCTGAATATTATTTAGTAACAAAAAATTACGGTTTCAAGTACACTGAATCATACACTTATTACTGAATCATATTGTAATGCTGTCTGAAAGTCCAGTGCTCTCATTTCACTCTGCAGGCTCTGAGTAAGGACCTGGCGACACTGTCGAATCGTATCGAATCACTGGAACAGGAGCTGAGTGAGCGGAATGGCCAGCTGCGCAGCGGCAGTGCTCAAGACTCACAGCACATTCGCCAGGAGATCTCCAACCTGCGGCAGGAGAAAGAGCAGCTCCTCAAACAGAGGGTAGAGTTAGATGATAAGCTTCGCCAGGGTAACCTGCTGTCTCCTGAGGTGGGTACAAGGCATAAACACTGTGTAGTTTAGCAACCTGATAATACATAGTGTCCTTATTTCTTTCTCGCTCTCTCTCTCCAACCCTTTGATATGAAAGAATTAATTTCTCACTTAAACTAGGACCCAACCGTTAATATGAGCTGATATTCAGCATTTTTGGTATTGAACTTGAACTTGTTTTCTTGTCAATAAAAGTATTTTGTTTCCTAAAAGCATCCCTCTGTCGACTGGTGTAGTGTCCCGAAGAACAGTTTATTAGATTGTTTGAAATTAAGATAATGTATCAAGTAGAACCGACCAACCAACACTCCTAATATCTGTCTTTATTATTGTCTTCTGAATTTTCTGAATGTAAGCATCAAATGTATGACAAATGAATACTTGCCCCAATATCAGTTATTGGTCTCCTTGATTATTATTTAATAGATTAACAAATTAATCTGTATCAATATTGGCACAGAAAAAAATACATATTACATAAAATAAACATATTGTTCAATCCCTAAATTGAATACCTCCTTTGCATTGTATGAAGGATTATAGTAATAAACAGATCACATAAATGACAGCATTGTCTGATCTATGTGACTAAACAGTTTATGTAGACATGATGTTAATTTTGCTTGTCCAGTAATACCGATATGGGTACTAACATAGGTAAACCCTTCTGTGACAGAATATTTTAGCCCATTATCCTGCTTATAAAAGGTTTTTGTAGTTTCTTGTGGCTTTTACTGTTCCTTATTTTGGGTTTCTGCTATGCTGCACAGGGGCCTGTCACCTCTAGAGAAACTTCTAAATATTCATGGCACACATCTGTTGTTGCTTGCCACATGCAGGAAGCAATCACAAACATTAATAAATTGGACTCTGTTTGTGTACTAAACATGCAGAATACACTTCTGTCACAAGTATAGCATCACCAACACCTCTGTTACACACTGTTAGTAAGAGTGTCAGGTTTGTGAGGCACATGAAAGTTGACATCAAGCTTATGTTTCAACAATTACCAACCAAGTATAGATCAGGAAGCTTCTAAAGCCTGAAAAGGTCTTGTGTTTTCTGAAGATGTTCCTGTTGTGGACTCAACCCTAAATGCTAACTGTCCTGTAGGAGGAACGAACCCTGTTCCAGTTAGATGAGGCTATAGAGGCATTGGACGCTGCCATTGAATACAAGAACGAGGCTATCACACAGAGGCAGAGGCAGTTGAGGGCATCAGGTAGCATGCTCACACAGTGGGAGATGAACCTGATGGCCAAACTCACCTATCTGTCTGCCTCCGAGACCCGTGCTCTGCTCTGCAAGTACTTTGATAAGGTCTGTGCCCTATCTTCTTTGTTATTGTTGTCCGCTGTCAAGTGAAGTGTAATATAAGAGCTTAATTTCCATTAATAACCATTCTGTTTTTCTTTTGTGGTTAATTTGCATGTTTAATGTGAATTCTTCTGAAGGTGGTGTCCCTACGCGAGGAAGAACGGAAACTGCAGCTGGCCCTGGCTGAGCTGGAGATACGGCTGGAGGAGCAACAACACTTGGTTGGATGGTTGGAAGCAGCTCTGGAGAGGCAGCAGCTGGACACAGACCGCCGGCTCATGCAACAACAAAAAGAGCATGAAAGAAATGTGCAGCTCCTACTACAACAGTGCCGAGGTGATCATCAGACAAAGCAGCAGATAAACTGTGTACTCACACACCTACCCATTTTTGTTATCTTTCGTATATTTTAGAGTTATTTCACAACCTCTGAGCATAACTTGTTAACCAAGTATATATACACTGCCCGGCCAAAAAAAAAGGCACACACGAATATGTTGTTCCGCCTTTAGCTTTACTTAAAGCACAAAATCATTATGCCATGCTTGTTTTACCAAACGTAAGCAACATAACATTTATTTCCATCCAGCATTGGGTTCATTTTTCACAGACGTCTTGACAATGAAAAAATGTAACCACTCCATAAAGTCTCCTCCAGTACATCCCGAAAACTTTCAATAAGGTTAATGTCAGGGCTCTGGGGTGAAAATAATTGCTCATGATCCCTGAACCACTCTTTCATTATTTATTATATATCCGGGCCATCAGGGAAGAAAAAGTCCATTGGTGTGATACCTACTTCTTCAGTACATTCATGTCATCAGCTGACTTCATATAATGTTGCTGAGGCTCTACCTGATTACATGCTGTGATCATGGCTAAATGCACTCCATAAAAATATTAAAGTGTGACTTTTTTTTTTTTTGGCCAGGCAGTGTGTGTATATATATAAAAGTGTGTATTTGTAAAAGGCGGTTAGCACAGGACCAGTTCTTTTAGCAGTCCAATATAGTCACATTTATTGAAAAAAGAAAGTTTAATTTTTAAAAATAAAAAAGGTTCTTATTATAAAATACATTAAGTTTATAATTTGTTGCTTTTTGTGGAAAGACGGTTTGCACTTCACTGCCTGGTTATCACTTTCGGTTTTAGAAAAAGTCATAGTTGGTGAAAACAAAAAGTCTAATTCTTGAAAATAAAAATATGTTATTATCATGAAATACTTGGCGAGTTGCAACCATTTCTGTTTTTACCTCTCAGCCATTTATGGCTAGAGAGGTATTGTTGCTGGCTTACCGGGCGGGCCGCGTGACAATAACTTTGTCCGGGCTATTGCTCGGCTCATATGCATGATAGTTTTCTGAAATTTTGCATAAGCACTCTTTATGACCTAAACCTGTGTGTAGGGTGGCTAATAAAATGTTGATTGTCTGAAACTGTTCATATGGGGGATGGCTTTTGTCCTCCGTGCGCGTGAGGGGTTATGACATTCTATAGAATGGCTATTTTTTTATTTGTCTATGGTGACATTGAGGTCACCGTTTATGAGATGATATTCTAGGAGTAGATTAGTCAATCAGCATGCACAATTGCTAATATCTAGTGGTCTAGGATAGAATAAATTGTAGTGTTCATAGTACAATAGACCATTTTTTATTTACAGGGATGGCAAGTATAAAAATATTTATATATGTTTCCTTTATTGGGTGGCACCGTGGTGCAGCGGTTAGCACAGTTGCCTCACAGCAAGATGGTTCTTGGTTTAAATCTCTCCTAAGAACCCTTCAGTGTGGATTTTGCATTTTCTCCCAGTGCCTGTGAGATTTTCTTCAGGGTACTCTGGTACTCCAAAGAAATGCACATTAGGTTAACTGGCTACTGTAAATTGCCTATAGGTGTGGATGTTAGAGTGAATAGTTGTATCTGTCTTAGCCCTGCAATAGTTTGGCAACCTGTTCTGGTTGTACCCTGCCTCTCGCCCAAAGTCAGCTGGGATCGGCTCCAGCTTCCCTAATCCTGATGAACAAGCAATAGAATAATAGATGAATGTCTTCATCATACAAAGGCATCCAGAATTTGAAAAATAAAACCATGATATTAGCAATGTTTTAAAAAAGACTTCCGAATTTGCTAATTAGGCAAATGTAGCATTTATTTGAGCAGAACCTTACATTGGATTGGGATTGATATCTTGCTGTCCTGCTGTATCAATTAGCTTTAAAAATGACCCAGTTGTTCACATTCTTATTACTCGTCCTTTGAGCTGCATATTGTTTACCATAAAACTGACATAATTAGAAAGTACTAAACATAATTGAAAAAACACTTTTACTTTATCTTGGGCTTTAAAGATGATGTTTAATTATAATCCCATAAATATAAAGTAGCACAGAGATCATCTATACCATTACATGCAGAGACTTACAAACAAAAACAAAGGTTTGAAGAGGGTTCAGGATTCTGATCCGGTGTAAGCAGCAGAGACCAGGCTTTAAGTTGCTGTTGTTCTTGTGGATATGTATCATTAATTGTTATACAAGTATACTATACAAGATTCTAAAACACTTTTCTCTTAATGATTTTATCATGATTCGTATCTGGGCTTTTTTTTTTATTGTTTTAATCAAACAGTATGCTTTAATTAAATACTTTGATGACTTGAATTTCTTTTAAAAATGTGCAAACCTTTTGACTTAAGTTTTCTGTTTTGTTTTATAAATCAGTCCCCAAGTCATTAGTTGGAATGTGTTGTAGATGTAAAATGCATATACACAAGTAAAATAAGCTGGGTTTCTTCCACAGATCAAATGGATGAAGGTTTGGCTGGTAGACAGCGACAGTATGAGGGATTGATCCATAACTTGAGCAAAGAACTGAACCTGTGCAAGGCAGCTAATCAGGAGCTCAACAACAAAATTAGGGACATGTGTGGACTGGGAGATCAGAACAAAAGTGAGCCTGTATATAAAGGTCATAATGACTACAGTGTACTTGTTCAAGGTTTGTGATGTATTTTTCCTTAATGTAGTAGTCACATAAATTTAAAATCTATTGCTCTCCAAAACTCTATACTGGATACTGCTTATATACTGTCCTTAATGAAAAATAGTATGTAGTATGCAGTACGTCAAACCATTTTGCTACTACTGTTTACTTCTGTTACGTATTGTTCAACACCCTCGACTGATGGATGACACATCCTTGATTGTCTGGTATTGGGGCAGTATATAGCGTGTAGTACACCAGTACAGAGTTTTGGCCGCAGCCTAAGTTACTCATGCTAAACAAAGCGAGTAATATCTAGGTTCTTGAGTCTTAACTTGTTTACACATTTATCCAATGCATGGATTTTATATAATAATTAAACTTCAGCTGTCATCATCTTAATCAGGTGAATGTCTGATTTTCATTCCAGGTGGAGTAGACAGGGTGCAGTGCAAAGCAGCTGGAGACAGTACAAAATACAGTCCTGAACTTAACAAGGTTTACAAGTCAAGAGAGGAATTGCGGGAGTTGGTGAATGCACCGCTCCCCCCCACATGGAGGCGTTCTTCCCTCCCAAATGAAGACCAGCATGTAATGGAAGACCTGAGGCAGAGTGAGCTGCCAGCTTGTGAGCTGCCAGCTAACAGAATTGTCCAGCCTAATATAACCATGAACACAGCATATTGGAGCGGAACAGGCTCGTTGTCACTTACCAAACCACGGAGAGTGAGCCGGAGATCAAGTCTTAACCCAGGACTCATTGATTCAAACTCTGCAACCATTGCCATACGGAAAAATCCATTATAGCAAATTAACCATTGGATCGTTAAACATGTATGCTTGTATTTCTGTTGTGCGTTCATTTTTTTTTAATTATTAGACTGCATCTCTACATTGTGTACAAATCGAGGGCTAAATGTATACTAGGAATTTTTTAAATGAGTAATATCACATTTTGTGTATAGCATTGTAAATAATGGCCAATTTGTTGAGCAGATTTTTTTCTTGTGTCTGCTCTTGGTGAACATTAAAAAATGTTACCTAAAAAGCGACTTAAACATTTGTCACACACTTAATATATTTATACACAGTGGTGATATCATTAGGCCTCATTCACCAACCGTTCTCTCAAAGAAATCCGTTCTTAAATCTCACTTATGCACTTTTCACAAAGATTCTGTCATCCACAGTTATTTTTTTTATCTGAGATGTGTTCTTTGCTATGAACAGAATCTACAAACACAGAAGAGCACTCTTGTGCACATATATGTGATGAAGTGAAGCTGCGAAATCGCTACTATTTCTTATCTTTTTTATTATGTTCAATATTTCCGATTTATTATACGTCAGAGACTGAATTTTTGTCCATATTAAACTTTTTAGATAATTGTCATTGTTACAAAGCATCATGCAAATAAATATTCATGACGTATCAATGATGTTCATTGGAAATCAGGTCTTATTTAATAATTGATAATGCTGTTTACATGCGCAACCATAGACCAGTTCTTTCAAGACTGACATATTTATTGTGACTAGAAGTAACTATAACTTATAGTCTGTACACTCAGGAGAGAATGTATCTTCGAAGTCCACACGGATTTATCATCAGAGACCTGATCATGGAGATGTGCTTGAGTCAGCACTCCGGCCAATACCCAACACTCCAACCAGTTACCACCAGATGTTCAGGTACTGACTGCCTCTGGAATTTTTTTGGCCATAGGGACATTTCAGAGGGAACTTGTACCCAAGTGGGTATAAAATCACAGGCATCTCCCAGGCACATCCTCTCATGAATGCTTTAGAGTATAAATCTACTGGCCAGATGATATATTCAATTTCCCTATTCTGAACATAAGCAGCTTCTTATCAAGGCATTTCTTTCTGCTGCTTCTTCAACATCGGTGCAGTAAACCACAACATTTTGCAGTATTTCACTGAATCTGAGCAGAAAGTATAGCACCTCAGAATTCATCCTGTTCCTACCAGTTGCGTCATTAATAAACAGCATTTAACCAGTTCCACTGGCAGCTATACATGCTCAAGTCCACCATGCTTCATAGATGATGTGAAATGGTTTATATATATATATATATGTGTGTGTGTGTGTGTGTGTGTGTGTGTGTGTGTGTGTGTGTGTGTGTGTGTGTGTGTGTGTATAAATTCATTCATTCAGCAGCCTAAGCAGTGAAGTCCAGGCATAATTCTGACATGTAGTGACAACCAGCAACTTCATAACCAATTAGCATGTTTCACCTAAAGTTCTGATTCCCACAGAATCTGGAGAAAAAGATTACTGTTAATGATAGAGGCCAGGGCATAAGTAAACATTTTGGAGTTAAATAAACGACTTTAAGTGTCAGTGAGAATGTCATCCATTCCTATCTGTATCTTCTGTTTTTAAGCAGGGTGTCAACCACACAGCCCATGCACGTTGTGTGCACACCTTCAAAATCAAAAGACTTGTATTCTGCTCGGGGTATTTTTACCAGCTATTTGTACTTCACAAGACCAGGCAAAAAAAATTAAAACGCACGAGCCAGCCAGGAGTCGAACCTAGAATCTTCTGATCCGTAGTCAGACGCGTTATCCATTGCGCCACTGGCCCAGTAATTTCAAATCAGTCACTGATTTAGTTTACTAAGTGGTTTAGGATATAAATGAGAAGGACACACTTAGCCCAGATCATTTAAAGGACACGTGGGGCTCTGACCACAGTGAAAAGTTCAGCTTGTGTTGGTTTGTTCTGGTTTTAAAAGCCGCATCCACCGTGATCACTTTATTTGATATTATATCTCCAAATGTATCCCGCAGTCGGTTCCACACAGTGTGGGAACAGGTAGCGGTAATAACCAGGTTCTCTCCAGGGAATCGGATTGAAGTGCGTGTTTATATTACGAGTAAATCTAGTTAAACACAGTAACCAGTAAAACACGCACTTTACAATCAATCTGAAACTGTTATACGCTCATTTGATTTGTACTTTACATCATTTCTTTGAAACAGTTTTGTGAATGTGGCCCATCTCCTGGTGTTCAGTTTCTCAGAAGAAAGTATTTCGACTCTATTTGGGTTGGACTTTAGATTTAGATGTCAGATATTCTTGAAGAATGTTCTACATGTTGAAGGTCGGTTATTGTAAGAAACACCGTGTTCGGAGCAGCTTCCGCGTTGAGACTAGCGGTCGTATTTAATATCACTTTATTCCTTAAAATATATAAATATGTAATAAAAATATTATATGATTTCCTTGAAAGACACTTCATGTAAAAATCAAGTCGTGTCCCTATTAGTTGCACAGGCGGCCTCGTGGCCTAATGGATAAGGCGTCTGACTTCGGATCAGAAGATTGCAGGTTCGAGTCCTGCCGGGGTCGAGATTTTGAGCGCTCTTGACAGTGTAATTAACACAAGGCTACGAAATGTAGCCAACAAGCAGTTTTAGGTTTACTAACTCAGTATTCCACAAGAGAAACCCAGCTGATGTCATGTGTTTGTGCTAACCTTGAGCTGTGCATCAGAGAGAAGGTTCACGCCCTCTTTTTTAACAGTTAATTTCACTCTTTCTCACACAGATCACAGGCGGCACCCTGTGACCTACAGCTTTGGAAGTTGAAAATGATTCAATAGCTACTCATCACTTTCTCTTACTTTACAGGTACATGGTGGTCTTTTAATAACAGACTCAGGTGTGTCATTACTATGATGACCACAGCCACATATTCACACACACACACACACACACACTCTCCCCCACCCTGCTGACTCTGACGCAGACATAAGCGCTCTGTAAAAGGACATTGAATCCACAAACTCTATGACTGTCTTGCACTGCCATACTTCATTTACATTTACACGTACACCCTAGTTTATATCCACTCTGCTGCTGTTATTTTTCTTTTGATCTATTTCATCTCATAGTGCCTTCAATGTACATACTGTATATCCCAGTGCTCAGTTTTTATTCACTGGTGTTTAAAGTGTTTAGAGTTTATATTTCTATTTAATATTTCTATTTAAACGTTTCTTTTTTTGTGTATATAATTACTTGTGTTTTTCTGCTCTTGATGGTGTTAATTGCAGTTTATGGCAGTGATTGTACCTTTTAAAGCTGAGAGTCTCATACAATATTTCGTTATGTTTGAACATAATGACAATAAATGCTCTTGAATCTTGAAGCTTGAGGACTGGCAAACTTCCTGGCTGAATAAGCCTATCGCACTGCAAATCAGTTAGCATTCCCACTGCTTTTAACAGCCTAATTTTTATCGCTTGTAAGTATGTCAGCAGTAGATTTGCCAAAACAAACAAACAAAAAAAATCAAGACAGTGAATATGGCAAGCCACTGTAGACCTATAATTGACTGATTGTTTGACTGATAGATTGAATTTTAGCCTGCACATCTGGATGACTAATTCAATCGTGCTTTCAAAATGTACCTTGATAAACTGTAAATTTTCATGACCTTTATAAACGTCATCACCTCTACTTAAAAAAGGAAAAGGTAATCCATTAAGTTTACTTGTTAAATCACAGAGCCTTGGATTTTCAAGGATTCATCTACCAGATAATAAACTAATAAATGAAGCAGTATAAAGGCGAAAGAATGTTTTTAAAAACGAAGTCGCTAATGGCGAGGTAAATGTCTCTATGGTAACCAACTGCTATTCATATAAGATAATGATAAATACTACTGCAGTTACATATTCTATCCACTAGATGGCACTGTTCACGTATTTACTTAATAGCCAATCGCCGGAATTTCAAATCCTTCCATCCATTATCTGTATCTCTTATCCGTTAGAATAGCAGGGGAGCAAGTACCAATCCTATCTGATTTGGGGTAAGAGGTGGGGTACACAATTAACAGGTAACCAGTCTATCTCACGGCTAGCACAGACACAAACAACCGTTCACTCACAGTCACATTTATAGGCAGTTCATAGTAGGGAGGTGACCTATTTGCTAGTCTTTAGACTGTTGGAGAAAACTGAAGCACCATGAGGAAACTCGCGAAAGCACAAAATCCACAATTTTTTCGAATGTATTTCAGAGCATAAAAACCACAGCTGTTTATTATAGCCTGTATTGCTTCCTTATATGGACTGCTAACTCTGTTATTGCCGATTTCCCATCAGAATCAATAGTAGTCCTTCACAAAGCAGGCAGATTGCGAAAGATTAAAACGAGACAATTAAACTATTTATTTGAACATAAGGTTTTTTTTAATGAAATTATAAAATCCAACAACAAGAAATAAAATAAAACACAGAATGATTTATAAATAACCAGGTGAAGATTTATAAATAAATAGGTAAAGACCGATATCATTTTCCAGGTTGGTCCATTCCTAATCCATGCAAACAATCAAAGTCTGAAAAAAATAGTTAGCAAAAATGTTTACTTTAAAGTAATATTTATTTCTACTTACATTATGAAAATACTTGCTGCAAATTTTTCTTTCAAAAAACAGCTTTCAGTTCTAAAATAAAGCACAGGAAATTAAATTATAATCGACCTATCGACCTAATATATTTGCTTAAAATGAACGGGATAAACGTAAATGAAAATTCATTGAAAGCCCGTAAAAAGGAAAAATGCTACAATTAAAAACAAGGCAATAGAAGTACAAGCTAAAATGATCTCCCTGGAAAAAGAGCAACTTGAGGTTTAAACTAGTAGGTTTATATAAAGTAGTGTGTATTTAATATTATTGTGTGTGAAAATATCAGAGTCTATCAGTGATTTTTCATAACATTTATCATAGCAGAAAAATACAAGAATTTAATTTAATTTAATTTAACATTCTGTAGTAGCAGTAGAGCACTTTCGATATCATTTTTTTTTTAAACGAAGGGGAAAGGGTGGCCCGGTGTTAGGATGCTGGATTACTGATCCCAAGGTCGGGGTTCAAGCCCCACTATCAACAGGATGTCACTGCTGCCCTCCAGTGCAGCTAACTAAGGCCGGCCATGTCTCAGTGTCCATGGTGAGAGGCATGTAAAAGAACCATTGCTGATTTCAGTCGAGAGTAGCTGCATAGCCGCCAGCGTGTTTCTGCCCTGCGATGGCTGTCCAGGGTGTACTCTGCCCTCAGTCGGCTGTGATGAGCGCCAACCTCCCCGCGACACTAATTAGGTTTAAGCGGTTCAGAAAATGAATGAATGAATGAAAAAGAAATCTGGTTATAAAAATAATTAACTGATCTCTTCTGACTTGTTACCTTTCTCTGAGTATTTTTATATACAATTATATTAAATTATACATTAAGGGAAGGTCTGAGAATCAAATATAATTATTAGTATATAATGTAGATTGTGTGTACAATGTGTTTATTGTAAAAATAAATAAATAAATAGATAGATAGATAAATAAAAATGTGACACAATCAAGCTGTTTGTAGCGAGTTTTCGCCACTAGAGGTCAGTGTTGCTACAGCAGGACTCGCAACACATAACAGTTACACAACAATTTATATGTTTGCATCCCTGAATATAATAGCCTTAATAGGCTTGTGACAAGATTTATGATTATTATGATTCTCAGACAATTGTGCAACAGTTATAGATTTGATCTTGAAGCTAGTTAATTAAGGTCAGTATACGAAAAAAGATAAATTGACACTTGCATAGCCTTACTGTTTCTAATTTATCTAATTCAGAAGATCTGCTAAAAAAACAGATAAATACGAGTGTATAGTACTGAAGACTAAAATACAAAATTGTTTGGATTTGGTGTAATGTATTGCTTTGCTTTCTTTATCTTCTGTCAACATCTTTGTCTCACATGGCTTATTTCTTATTATAAAAAACTAGTCTACTATCCCAACCACCATCCACCATCCTCCAAAAACCCCAAGGAAAGTAAAAGTGTACAAATGTACACTTAATGCGTATAGGCTACACTTGAAGACGAGGAAGTATACCCTGCCTGTTTAACCAGATTGCGATAAACCACTGAATGCCAGCAGTCTGTAGGCGATTGTGTACGGTGCATGGCGACTGATTAAAAGCAGATCGAGGGTCAAAGGACATCCAGTGTCTTCATTTCTGATCCCCTATAAACTAAGAGGGTGGACTCTTAAAGTAGGCACTTTAGAATCACAAACACTAAAGGCAGGGGGTCAAGGACTTCTATCAGACTGGTCAGCCAGTCTCATTGTAGTTCCTTTAAGATGAAGCCCTATTGGGTTTTTTAACTCGTAATTAAAAGTGGATAGTTAAGAGAGATTATGAGCGTGCGTGTGCATGTTTAGATGGTGGATTAAATTACACTGAGAGTAATTATGAATTGTTATAATGTATTATTGTTGGGTGTTTTGGGCTGCAGGTCTAGGCTGTAGTGTATAAAAGCCATATACTAAAGACTGAAGAAATATTCCAGTGATGAAAAGTATTTACAAATCCAACATACAGGAAAAACACCACGAACGGTTGAAAATATAAAACGAAATTCATCGACAGTTCAGAGGCCCACGGTCGACTTGTACTTTTACATGACATCTACATTAGGACATGCCACAGTCAACGCATTCAGCACAGTTCTCATTGCACCCATTCCTACACCGTTCAACAAACATCAAAAATCGAATTTATGGCTCAGAGACAAAGGCTGAGATAAACGTTATAACAACATCCACAGCTCACACTTTTTATTTAACTGCGTGTCACAGGAAAATGTGCTTAAAACCGCACTTTCTTGGTCGAAATAAAAGTCCACAGAGCCAAACATGGGAAAGATGTGGACTGTGGATCACACAAATACACTCTGATAGCAGGAAGGATTAGCCAGCTTTAATTTATGCCACGTCATCATTTAGACAATAAATAAACAAAAATAAAAACAAACAAACACATAAGACAGACAGACATAAAGATAATAAGTAACACTATTCTTCTTATGGCTGTTTTTTTCCAGAAACACACAATGCAAGCGGCCAAATATATCAGGTTCATTATTTAAACATATTATTTATTGTTGTCTGAGGGCTTTATTTTTGGGAATTTGTAGACTCGAAGGGTCAGGTGTAGAAGAAGTTATTTCAAAATATGTGAAACAATTATACATTACAAGCTAATAATACATTATATTAGCTTGAGCTACATTTATGCTACTCTTCTAGCTGGCAAATATTGTGGAAATAATGTTAATTCATCCGTTCATTCATTTTCTGAACCGTTCATTCATTCATTCATTTTCTGAACAGATGATCCTAATTAGGGTCGCGGGGAGGTTGGCGCCCATCTCAGCCGACTGTGGGCGACTGCAGAGTACACCCTGGATAGCTCGCCAGGCCATCACAGAGAAAATCTAATCAGATAATGATCAAATTGGTATTATGCTGTTGTCTTGAACCCTAATAACAGATGGAGAGAGGAGTACAACTGCTCCTAAATGCCTCTTCGGCTAATGTATTTATGAATGAATGAATGAATGAATGAAGGGACAGACAGATAGATAGATAGATAGATAGATAGATAGATAGATAGATAGATAGATAGATAGATAGATAGATAGATAG
>JAOUQZ010000004.1:8181712-8196909 GCA_028564935.1 Neosilurus hyrtlii
TGTGTGTGGGTGTGGGTTTGGGGGGGGGGGGTCGTAATGAAGTCTGCTATTTTTTCCTTCACAAAAATAAAGTCTAACTTAAAATCTTGAACTTAGATAATATTTACGGGTTAGCAACATTAAAGAGGCATGACAGATTTTGTGTCTAATGCAGTAGATGTAACGTTTGGATTTTATCTATGGTAAATAACCACGTGATTACTGATATGAGAAATATCTGTCATGCTTCTTTAAAGTTCTTAACCCGTAAATATTATCCAACGCTTACAGGGGAAACGATGCTGAATCATATTAAGCTATATGGGTTATGAGAGTACTGCAGTCTTTGAGGTGGAAAGATATTTATTTATACCACATGGCTGTTGAATTCTTGGTTATGTTCTGAATCTGACGATAATTCTTGCTGTTATAACACTTTTATATTAAACTGTTCATGAGTTTATCACTTAGTAACAGTTTATTCAGGGACTTGTATGGAGTATACTGGACATACTTGCTAATAATAAACAAAGGTTAAAATTGTAGTCTTATTATCACTAATTAATTACATGTGCCAACTGTCTTATTACTGTCGAAGTTGCAATCCCAGTTGACTTCTTGTGGGAGTTGGGGAACACCCTGAAAAGGTCACCAAACTGTTGCAATTCTAACACAGACGCAAACAACCATTCACACTCACGTTCACAACTAATGGACTCTTTAGAGTAGCAAGTTAGCCTAAAATCTTTGGACTTTTGGAGGAAACTTGAGTACCCTGTGAAGGGGCTCAAAACCAGAACCTTCTTGCTGTAAGATCTAATCTCTGTACCACAGTGCTGTCTTTCATGCTTTTGTTTACTCTTTTCATCTCATCTCATTTGCCAAATTGCTTAATCGTACTTTTTTTAGGGCCGCCGTGAGGCTGAAGACTCACCAATCTCACCAAACACTGGGTGTACCCCACATCCTAAACATCTCGCCAGACTGGGCACAGCAGGGTAACACACAACTATTCACACTCAATTTAGAACTGCCAATTGGTCTAATGTGCATGTCTTTGGACTTTGGGAGGAAACCAGAGCACCCAGAGGAAACCTTCACAAGCATGAGGAGAACATGCAAACTCCACACAGAAACGCCAGTCCCCGAAACCTGAAGCCAGGACCGTCTTGTTGTGAGGCAGACATGCTAACCAGTACACCACCATGCTGGCTGTGTTTTTATTTAACAAAACAAAACGAGAGATTTTACTTTGCAGTTTGAAGGTTATGTAGCAAGATGAATTTTTATTTGTTTGTTTGTTTGTTTGTTTTGTCTTATGAACATAAAGTGAAAGAAAAGACAGATGGATGAGAAAATGACTATTTCTAGTTTAGATGCTATAGTCTAAGTGATAACAGGAAGGAACTTTTTTCACAGATATTGCACATAATTAAATGAAAATATAAACTATTAAACAGTATGAGTATAAGTAACAAATGAAAATGTGCAATAGCTAGAAAACTGCTGTGGTATAAAATGCATACAACATTTTGTGACATGCTATTACTACTAAATGTGCTTCATGTTGGGCCTCATCACTCCACATCCTTAGTGATTAGTTTTCTGTCCTACATGCCCTCTGATTTTTGATTCCTCACTTCCTGCCTGACATAGCTATACTGAAAGAGCTGAAAGATTTGTAATCAGGCTCTAGCAGGGCAAATTGGCAGAAATATAAAGCACACTTCTAATTGCATTAAACTACAGGATCAAAGTTCTGGAGTATCCCTTCTGGAGTATTCCTTGTCAGGTTTCAATACATGGGACAAGTAGTTGAGAGATGAGTACCTAAGGCAATGTTGAAGCAATGATGAATCCACATGCAGTCAAACTGTAGCTTTTCTTTTCGGGCTGTGGGAGTTTGAGGAATGTATAAGAACATCACCAACAGTTGTTCATGAATTCTAATAAAAATTCTATATTACCAGTGTTTAGTCCATTATTAAACCTAAATCATATTTGCAAACCCTGCACTGAACCGTTCAGTGATTCATTTTGGGCATGGAGTAAGGGATGGTGTTTTGCTTTTCTAAGAGAATGAGGAAATGTTTAAAGAAGAGGAAGTCGCACAGTGGATTCATTGTCTTGTAGTCTGTCACAGTCACAGAGAGGTTCAGCATCAGTGTTCAGTGTTCGGTGGCTTGCGCAGAATGTTAAAATAGCCTGCCGTCAGGTTTCTTTCACCAGCAGGGAATGCAGTGATTTGTGAACTGGGCTTTTTCTTGCTTCGTTAATGCTTCTTCCTGTGCTGCATTGAGAAAAGAGGGAATGAAAAACAGGGAAACATTGGCTGAAAGGTTTGGGATTTTGCATGGGGTGGGGGTATTTAAGACTTGGGGAGAAAGCCATAACTCTTGTCTCAGTGGGGTGAAACGTTGCCTTGTGCCACCCAGGTGCCTGGCACACTGGGCTTTGTCAAGATGGAAAAGAAGAAAAAAGGTTGGAGAAAAGATAATACTTGTACTTTACAAATACACTGTACTTAACAGCTTTTTTCATGCACCTTTTCTCAGATATTTCTTAATATAACACCTCACAGCTCTACCTTCACAGATCCACTCCCTTAACCGCTATCTCACGTTCCTTCAGTTCACAGATTTAGATTCTATAACAGTTAAATTAAATAAATGAACAAAGAGTGTGACTGAACATACACACTTACTTTTATATATATATATATATATATATATATATATATATATATATAAATATATATACACACAGAGGGGGAGGAGTTAACTACTGCTTAAATAATAACATATTTCATTTTTAGTAGCATTCCATCAATATGAGGAACACATTTTTTTAAATCTGTTTTTTTTTTTCAGATCTGTTCTGTAATTTTAAAACATACTTAATTTCTACAATAATTTCTAATACTAGCTAGATATTTTATTTCAGGCACCAATACTGTAGAACAGTCAATTTTTAGCACTACTAAGAGTCAGATTGATCTCATTTTACTTTATTTAAAAAAAAGCTCTAAAAACATCTCATGCTGTTTGTCTTTTGGGAAAATGACAAATGAAAGCATTCTCTTTTTAACAGTACTGAAAAGCAACAACCTACTTCAGGCAAATAGCAAGCAAACTCCACACAGAAACACCCCCGCAAGGGACTTGAACTCGGGAACATCTTGAGGTGAGGCAACTAACCAATATGCCACTGTGCTGCCCCAAAATGAAACTCGGTCATCAGAACTCATCTTGAACTGCACATCTGCCCTGGTCTGGAAAAGCCTAGTAAGTCACATCTACTAGTCACAAGTTTACTAGGTTTTACATGATCAAACTGATGCAGTTGTGATCAGGTAAAACCTTGTAGGTCCCAATTAAAAATAAATAAACAACATAAATCATATAAAAACATATAACCCATAAAACATATCACATATAATTAGCATCATGCTCTAATATCAGCATTAAAATAACTGAGGTCTAAATCCCTTGTTTAATTATTTTTTTCATTTGTTCTTATTTTCTTAAAATGGCCAAGTTGTGACTTTGATTTTGAAGACCAGGGTAGAGAGTCATCTGCCATGTTCTATACAACTTACATAACCTAAATAACTTAACTGGATAGATTACTGATAATTACTATTTACTATTAATTAGACCAAGAGTACAGAAATGTGAGACTTAAAAGTTCTTCCTCATCAATATCTTGGACGTTTGTGGATATTTTAGCTATGTTAATGTATCTTATAGAGAAAAAAGTTTTTAGTTTGATTTTGCCACAATTATTTCAATTTATTACGATATTACACCATTCGTGATAGAATGTGGAAATCATAGAGTATAATAGAGTTTAACGGACCTTAACAGAGCATAACAGACCTTGATGTGCCATCATAGAATATCTTGATGAACATGGAAACACTATTCCTTCAAGGTTCATCTCTTGGATGCATGGTTCCTCTTTTTTGTGACTCCTGCCTCCTTTTTATAATTCAGTCGTGGTCCAAGCATGACAAACTTGCACAAATCATGGTTATAAATCATAGGAGATCTTAAAAAAACTTGATGAGGGTAAGAGATCTAAACAGAACCTAAGAGAACCTGACAGAACGTGAGAGCATATTATGGTGATTGTAAGAGATCCTGAGGGAACATGATGAAAATCATGGCAGATCTTGAACATATTCGTTGGCTTTAGAATAAAACATTACAGATCACTGAGAGCATATGAAAGCGTATGAAAGCATAGAAGATTGAATAAATCATGGAGCGTCACGCTTTTTTGAACCGTGGAGATTGTGGACTTCATGGCCCCAGTGTAACCCCAGGGTTACCAAAGATGGTACAAATGACATCCAGTAAACTGGCAAGAGTGTCATGGATGCCCAAGGCTCACTAATGTGTGTGGTGAGTGAAGGCTAGCATGTCTGGTCTGATCCCACAGAAGAGCTCCTGCAGCACAAATTGCTGAAACTGTTAATGTTGGCTATGACATGAGCTTGTAGCCAGTATAATTAAAATGTATTATAGTATATTACATTGCATCAATACACAAAATAGTATATGATTATTTAAGGTTAGTCACTAATATGTTTGGAGTATACTTTAGACAGAGTTCTATGGTGAGGTGCCAGTGTGCACTGTAGAAGTCACAAATGACAGGCTGGCACATAATGCCAATCTCTAGCCTTGGCATGCCACTGTGGCACCCTCTGGTGGCAGCCGAGACTAGACACTCATTCTAGCTGTTGTACTGCTTTCTGTCCAGTGCATCCTTACAGCATGTGACAGAAAACTATTATTCTCTGAAATAACCTTTCTTGCCAGTATTCTTATTTTATTAATTTTGATGTCACATAATCAAACAAAAGAAGGAATGTTATTTTCAAATACCCAGCAGGAATTAGAAAGGGAAAATGCTTTCTTTTCTTCTGATAACCATTTTCATCAAAAAGTTTGTGGGTTGCCTGGGTTGAACAGTAGAACAAGGCAGCAGTCAGGAGGCAGGAGAAGAAGGCCAGAGTGCACCTCAGCACCTCAGCAAAGCTATCTCCAAGCTTTGTACAGTGAAACAAAGCACAAACATTTCCCTTCTCATTGCCCACTTTGGCCATTCAGAGCCTCCAATTAACACGGAATGTCCTTAGTAAGAACAAACGTGCAATTATCTGCAGGGACTTTGATGGTGCAGACTCTCATCATTTCAACTGGCTGCACCCTGAAAAACATTTTTGATGGTTCATGCACGGCACAACAAAACAGGACAGTGTTTCATGTCATCCCTTTCGTAATGCAGCACAGACATAATGAGAACTTGCTCGAAGGCTTGGGTCGTTTCACACACATTTCAATATACAATACTGCCTGGGCACTTCTAATGCCCATTGGAGGTATGCCACTTTTCACAAGGTGGACAGTAGCAGGCAAATCTGCTCTTCCAGAAAAAACATGTCAAGCTAGTTAATTGACATTAACGATATTTGGTAGATTTACATGTTTTAATAGATTTCTGTTGAAACCACATGTGCACATGTATGGATCCTCAGGAGAAATACACATTCAGCATAACGTAAGATCATTAATTTTCTATCTAACTAAAATACAAACCAGGATTACAGGATCAGGGGTATGCTAAATCACAAGGGTATACTGTCTTGCAGAATGCAAAGCAGGCCAGGTTCAGACATCAGCATTTGTGGGCTCTTGACATGATGTGACAGCCCGACTATAACTCACCAAATGCTGCATTTTGGGCCACTTTCCTGCCTTGCCCATTTACAATGGTTCAGTGGAGATTTCTTTATTTCACTGTAGACAATGGCCCTTTTCTTTATAGTTCCCTCAGTCTCTTTTTTCCTCTCACACAGACACACACATGCACGCCTGCATAAGCACATGCACGCACACTCACTCACTGCCGTGCACATTTTGATGGTAATTAATGACATCAGTGAGAAGCAAGATGAAGAAAAGCGAGGTGCGTTTGTTTGCTGCGCAGACCGTGGGAACCTCGAGGCTCTTGAGGGTGGCGAGTCAGGGGGCCTACAACAATACCCACGCTGTCGCCTTTCACCCAAACACCACCCCCCTCTACACACACACACACACACACACACACTCTGCCTGAGATTCTCCCATCCTCTCCTTCCTGTCCTAGATTCTACATCGATATACTGTATACATTATATTTTCTTGTGCTGTGAATTCAGTGCCCTCTTTCTGTCTGATGCTGCAGTACAAAACCAGCATAATTATTTTAATCAATTCATTAATTTAAGGAAAATCCCATGATGTCACTTTAGTTTCCATTAAGTTGAGAGTTTAATTGTCCTATTTGTGGAGCACAAATGAAGCAGGCATCATCCTTTTTCCTCTTTTGTCTTGGCTCCATCACAGCCTAGCTGTTTTTTTTTTAGCTACACTGTGATCTTTTGAACAGTTATAGGAGGAAAATGTCAATGCTGAGAATGTCAATCAACAGCTGTTCTGTGGGTCAGCTATATGAATAACCTCTCAATTCACCTGAAGGTGCATTGGAGGATAGCAGTATTTCTCCACCCCATCCCCCATGATCCTAATAACAGGGTCTGTACTAGTGCAACATGGCACCTATGTAATCACTTCTCACACTTCCTTCTACAGTACCACGCTGATAGCTGTAATTACACCCTTTCATGGGCTTTGCTACTGAGATGGACATGAATGTGTATGATAGTTTCTATAGATTACACAGAAGAATCCTTGCAAAAAATATATTTTACTCATGGTATTTTCCATGCTAAAGGTGTCCTTGCTGAAGAGCAGAGGAAATGGCGAAAATAAAGTGAAATTGTAGATGCTGATGTGGCACTGTGGTGTAATGGTAAGCATTGTTGCCTCAAAGCAAGCAGGTACTGAGTTCAAACCTTATAATCAGCTGGGCCTTTCTGTGCATTGCCTGCGTGTTTTTCTTGCACCTACATAGGTTTTCTCCTCCCATAGGACAAAGACATACACATTAGGTCAACTGGCTATTCTAAATTCCCCAAATTTGTGAATGTGAGTGTGTATGGTTGCTTGTCTCTGTGATAGACTGGTGACCTGTCCAATGTGTACCTAGGCCAGCATCAGCTGGGATTGGCTCCAGGCCCCCCATGACCCTGAAGAATAAACAGTGCAGATAATGGATGAATGTGGTTTCCCTCCAGGTACTTTAGTTTCCTCTTACAGATTAAAGACATAAAGACATGCACATTAGGCAAATTGGCTGTTCCAAATTGCCCCAGGTGTGAGTGTAAATGTCTGTGTGTGTTGTCCCTGCATTGAACTGGCAAGGTGTTCAGAGTATTCCACACCTTAGTCCAGAGTGGCTGAGATAGAGTCCAGCCTCCATTCAACCCTAGTGGGATTAAGCAGGTCAGCAAGTGAATGAATTAATTTTACAAAAATTACACCAATATGCAGAAGCCCTGTGTAAAAATTAAGTACAACCTTACTTCTTCCATAAGAAGTAAGAAGGTGATCATCAGCCAGGTAGTGCAGCTCAAATGCACCTGATTAATTGACCATCAGCAATATTGAAGTATCCTAGAGTCAAATTTGAGGCCATCTCTTTGACTGCTTAAGCTTGGCCGCAAATGGATCATGAAACAGGACAATGTTCCCAAGCAGACCAGCAAATCTACAGCAGAATGGCTGAAAAAGAAAAGAATCAAGGTGTTGCAATGCTGCGGCAGGACCTTAACAGGGCTGTGCATAAATCAATGTTAATTAAAATTAAAACACATATTCATTAATTGATTTGCCAAAGTTGCAGGGAGGCTGGAACCTATCTCAGCCAACACTGGGTGGGGTACACCGTAAACAGCTCACCAGTCCAACACACCCACAACCATTTATACTCAACAATAGGGCCAATTTGGAACAGCCAATTGCCTAATGTGCATGTCTTTGGACTGTGGGAAGAAAGCAGAGTACATGGAGAACATGCAAACTCCCCACAGAAACAGAACCCAGGACCTTACTGTGAGGCAGATGTGCCTACCACTATGCCACCATGCCCACCAGTATAAACTGCAATGCACTGTGTGTTCTGACACCACTATTATTACATTCAGCAGTTTGTGCTACAGATGCTCTTCTGTGGAGACAGTCCAGAGGTATTAGCCCTCACTACCTATGGGCAACAATGAGCTTTTGGCACCCATGACCCTCTTTCCAGTTCACTGGTTGTCCTTCTTTGAACTACCTTTCGTAAGTACCATTCCATTTGAGTAACACCCCACAAGACTTTCTGTTAGTCATTAAAAATGTTATGTAAAATTGACAGGGGAAGTGATTTAAAGAATGGGATCAATAATTACACCAAGGTCTTTTCTGCTGCACATGATGAAATTGAAAGACCAGTCAGAATTACTATGTTCCTCATTAGAGACAGAGTTATTACATTTGCTCATTAGGGATGTATAAGGTTTACAGAGAAGTGTCATATAATGAAAAATTATAAGATTAAATTTAAATTAAACAAATTTGTTTACTATGTAAAGTTGCTGTGTGATACTGTCAATTGTAAAAAAAAAAAAAAAAGTGCTATACAGATTGAACTGAATGGAATTGATGTGAAGAACTCTGATTATCTTGTAAACATCTTTGATTATTAGGGAAGAACAAACAGTGAACTCCCAAAGTGGTACAAAGGTATAGTGTTTAGCACTCTCACCTCACAGCAAAAAGGTGAAAATAGAATGACATTGCTGGCAAAGGCGTTTCTGTGTGGAGTTTGCACATTTACCTGTGCCTGCATGGGTTTCTTCCAGGTGCTCCAGTTGCCTCCCACAATCCAAAGAAATGCACATTATACTATTTGGCTATTCTGAAATGCCAATAGGTGTCAATGTGAGCATGAATGGATGTGTGACCTGCAATAGGTTCTGCATGGGGCTTGCAACCCTCTTAGGTAAAAAGATTGCAATTGAAATCACAAAAAGTGGTCGAATGCATCATGGGTGTGGAATGAGTATGAGGAGGATGAGAATAAGGAGGATATACAGTATGCATATGAACATTTTAATTTTACCTGTATATTTTCTCTTTTTCCTATTCTTACCTGTTTACCTGTATTTCACCTGTACACGCCATAGGCATAGCAACAGGCTTTTGCTTCACCTGTTTCTTTTAACCTTGAAATATTGGTTTGTCTAAATTAACTTGTTTCAGAGTCTTTAGCTTTATTACAGTAGTGACAAATAATGCTTTTATAACTTTTAAGGTTTTGCATTGATATTGTGTATCACTGAATATACCAGAATATACAGATGGGATAAAGAAAGGATGTTTTCAATCAGAGCAAATGTTTAATATGTTGCATAAGTGTAGTTTGCCTAAAGTTTTAACGATACTATCAGGACTACCTATACTTGGCTTTGGCCTTTATTGTCTGGAATACTTCTCAATGCACCACACACAGACGACAGACAGTGACTGAGACTAAAAAACAAACCTGACCAGACAGTGGCTACCAGACAGTCGAAATGTGGAACAATGTAACCACTCCACCCATCCCCTTCTGACACAACTGGAATGTAGTGGCTGTGCGTTCCCAGACGTGATGTGCATTAGCTGGCTGTCGTGGCAGTGTTACCCCCTCTGTGGTGCACTTATAGTTCAGTAAGACAGTGGAACCCCCTAGCATCACTCCCAGCAGCCCCAAGGGGCCCCATGAGTTCTTCACAGTGCTGCATGTGGCGGTATGAATATGCATGCAGTGATAAATGGAGGCAGGCCAGCTCTTGATTGTGATCCATGGCTAGAGCACAATGGTCCCCAGTCCTCGTGCTTTATAGCTTTGCTCTGTGAGTATGCAGTGGCTTCAATGCATACTCTGATTTAGATGCATGGGAATGGTGCAGCCTCTCGTTACCCGAGACATTTTCTGTCTACCTGGGTGGGTTTATGTCTCTTTGACGGTCTAGAGATACTTACTGGTTAACCCGTTTGCATAAAAGGAAGGGGAATGTGTTTGCACTTCATTCTGCTAGGCTGTCTGATTTGTACCCTGGTATATTCACCAGGCAACAGACAATGACAATATAATCAAAAACATCTTATTATTTAAACCTTTTATCAGTTAAAAACATAATTTTAACAAAAAATAATTACAAATGTGTGGAAACTTGGATAGTTGTAGTTTGTTGTTCAATTTATGTATAATTTTGGTGTATTTACATAGAGTCATTCATATATTTTATTTATATATGGATTGTATTTATATGGATCATTACTGGAATTTTGTTAGTGACTATGATACACATCAGTGGGATGGGCACTAATTAGGATTCATTTGTTTCAGTTTACCATCTATTCCAATCCAATTATTTCGGTTTACCATACCATACAATCCAAGTTTATCACTGTGGTCAAAAGTTTGTGAATGTCTCACCATCATGCACATGCTTTCAGAACATCCCATTCCTGATTTAATCTCACCTTTGATGTTATAATGGTCTACACTCTTCTTTGAAGGCATTACACTAGTTTCTGGCACATGACTCTAAGGGTTTGCCCATACAGCAACATGAGCATTAATGAGGTCAGCCACTGATGTTGGTCAAGTCAATCTATAGCACAGACATTAACGTTCATCCCAAAGATGAGCTCTGTGAAAACTATTTGAGCACTTCCAGTCCAACTTTTGCAGACCTTGTCTTTATTACTAGGGTCTCAGTTGACTCCAGGTGAAGACCGGGTACTCTGAACTCTGAACAGCTTGCCAGTCTATTGCAGGGCCAACACACACACACAACCATTTATACTGATGCCTACAGGCAATTTGAAGCAGCTAATTAGCTATTCATGTTTTTGGACTGTGTGAGAAATCTGGAGAACACAGAAAATCTTTTTGTGAGGTAGACATGCTAGCCACCTTGCCACTCCGGGACAAATGTATCTTTCCTAATTTGTGGCAACAGTTTTTGAAAGAGCAGTTGCAACATTTATTCATATCAAATAAGCAATTAATGTCTGTTAAAGGCTGTTTCATTCATTTTAAATGATGAATTCCTGGATAAGTACAGGACAGCACACAAATGGGTGTTCTGTAATGAGAAAATAATATTGATTTTTATGTCTTTCGTGAGTAAACATGTTTTTTAAAATTAGTTTAAGATTACATGGTACATTTTCAGTACAAGACCTTGTGCATGAGTTACTGCAGGAATAATTAAGTTAACAGCATAATACAAACTTTTTACTGTATGTTACACCCAGTCCTACAGTCAGAGTGATGCAGTTAAAGAAAATTCATGCATAGCTTCTGACTTGAGGGTTCAGCAGTACTATGGTGTAATAAATATTAACTAAGGGGTATTTTGTAGTGGTTTGAGTAGTAGATAGAGATTGTTAGACCGTACTGAATTAGTATCCATCACTGCCAGAAGCCGTCAGCGAGGATACAAATTAGTCCTGTCATCTGCCTGCATAGACTTCTGGCATGTATTTCAGGCAAAAAAAAACGGAAGTGATGAAGTTAGACACACCCACATTTGGCCTGCCATATTTTAAGGCATCTTAAAGCACAATGTCTACGCAGTGACAATAGAGATCCCGGTCTCATGCAAAACACATGACCAAACTGTCTATGAGCTGCTGTCTGAAAAAAAATGTCTGGAAATATGCAACAAAGCAGTCATAAGGCATAGCATGCACTTCTCTGCTTGCTGTCCTGCCTAGCAACCACCGAGTGACACAGAGGCTTCATCCCTAGCAACAAGAGCAGCAACATGGGGAGGTTTCACACCTAGCAACAAGAGCCCTGCAGCTGAGAAAGGCCCTTCCATGGGTATCTGAAAAAACACCATCTTCTTCCACCACCCACCTCCCAAAAAGCCCCTTTTCCCCCTTGGTGTGAAGTTCATCTGAAAAGACAGCCTTCCCCCAACTCAGACACTTGTCCTATGAGGAAAAGAAAGGGGCAGATACTTGGTGGATAAGATCATGGCTAATGTGTTTTTCTTTACTGCTGAGATCCGACAGAGTCTCTAAAACAACTTACTGGCTGAGGTGCATACAGATGACTTCCAAATAACACCTTCATGGAATATGAATAACAAATGGGGAAAACAAGCACAGGGATGAATGTGAATCCTTTATTTAGTACAGGAAAAATGTGGGAACTTTTGAGCAGGTTGTTCCAATTAAGTCATATATAAAAAAATATTATGCAGTAGTTGAATGGCTTCTCTTTATCTTGTACACTTTTATTATCCTTTGATTTATAATCAAATATTCAGAAATAGAGGGAAAAGTGAAACATAGAAAAAGGCTCCCATACCTAGCCCAGACTTAGTACTATATTATTCTCACACCATTCTAAAGACCAGTTCTTTGTTATATTGTATACTATTTCAAAAAATTGTATGGACAAAACTCTTATACAAACATTTCTGAAGCATTTTCATTGGTGATTTTTAAACATAGTCTCATGACCGAGGTAGAGCTCACCTTGCATGCTGTTTTAAAAATACAAACAAAGCAACCAGGTGGTGAAACAGAGGGAGGGGTGCAATCCATGTCTGCTTCCTTTTGTTTCATTGCCTGCGCTTTTTAGCCATCTCAAGCCTCACCTCCTTACTTTTCTCCATTCTGTCAAGCAACCACCCCTTTTTTCTGGCCATTGAAGAAAGCTAATCTCTGCCTGTGTCTGTCAGAGAACTGAGTGGATTGACTAAAAGGGTCAGCCAATCATTTTATTCCAATCAATTAGGCCCCTTTTGGCCAGAGCACTGGCTTAGCAGAACTAGCCATAATCAGTGGTTTCACCTTGTCATTAGCTGTAATTCTAGCCCTGATGTGGTTTCAACTCCTTATTCTGGGGATCTGTCTTGACTGGGGGTGGGAATGTAGTGCCTTGGGCAGGAAAGGCTGCCTTCTCTTTATGTAGAGCAGATGCTTTTCTCTATTGATTCTATCCATCGTCACCTCAAGATCTCTTGGGTTGAGAGAAGACCTGAGGAACAGAGGAACAATCCTGTGAAAGGAGGTGTGAGACCAGCAGTGGATGTGTTAATGAGGAAAAAGGAAGTTAAATTAGCACAGTCTACCATCACTGGGCAAGATTATATCTTGTATACCACAAGCATTTCCATGATGACTTCATACAAGGCATCAGTCATCTCCACACTACAGATTTCAAATGCAGACCCTCTTTTGAGTGCTTTAAACATTCACTCTGCTTCATCACATGGTTGAACAAGTCTCCCTTTCTTTGCTCTTTAAGTTGTCAATCAAGTTCTACAACTGACTGAAAAGGCAAATAATCAGCTTTTTGAAATTAGTCACCATTATATAGAGTCCTGTTACATCCCTCCCACTCTTTTTTATGCAAGATGCAATGCAGGTGGATCCTCTAATTAGATGGATCTTTTAATCCAAACCGCACACGTTCCTTCCCAATTGTTCGACCCCCATTCCTTTCATTATAGGCTCGATAGCTCTACTTTTGTTTCCAAATCAACAAGACCCATGCTCCTAATGATTCAACTATTTCTTCTGACACATTGCACATGGACTTACCCCCATCATTGTCCATAGGGTCATGCTCCAGTGTGCCAGATCTGGTGACCCTTACAAATGGATTCATGTCACATCAGGACAGGCTTGATTGAGTTTTAACAAGGACCAAAGTTCCTGAGTTGAAAAGAAAATGAATGAACATAAAGAGAAAGTAGAAGTAAAAAGAAATTTGAGAAAACCAACACGCAAAGGACAAAAAGGAAAGCGTCCTTAATGAGTGAATATACCCATTAGTTAAGTATGACAAGATATTGGAGGCTTTAAAACAGCATACTTCTCCATGTCTGTTGTACCATACATAAGTATGTAAATCCCGAGAAGAATGTGAAAGAAGAAAAAGGTTTAAAATGTAATTGACAAAAATATGGCTCTGAATCTTTGTCCAACTCTTTGTTGGTTAATTTAATAAATTCACTGGATCCACTGATCCAGATTTACATGCCTCAAGATTTACATCTTGTAAATGCACTCTATAAAAAAAAGCTATTTCTATATTCGATAATTTTGTAAAAAAGTCTGTACCAACAAGGATCACTGCCCTATTCTTTGCACAAAAAAAATAATAATAAAAACAATCAATGACAACTTAGCAACTTTTTGGTGCAAAATAACCAAGCATATCAATTCTATGTCAAAAGATCCGTCTGAACAGATGTACCAATCATCCTATACCAATCAAACCCTCAAAGTGATATAATTATCAGGTCAGGAGGGGAACGGCTGGTGCATAAAAGACACCACCTTTCTCCCACCCCCTACTCATAGCCCACCATTATACCCCACCAACAACAGGCCAATTTGTCCGCGAGGCCCCTTGTGCCCACACTCCCTGCCGAGTTATTTAGCTCCTCTCCTGCACTTCAATGGCAGGTACTGATTAGTGGGGCTGCAATCTCCCTCCCCTTTTCCAAAAAGAGAGGGAGAGAGGGAAAAAACTAGCCCCCTTCTTCGGGGCAATCTTTAATCTGATTACAGGCTTTCTACAGCTTTTCAGACAAGACCAGCCTTGCGGGACAATGGAAGACCAAGTAGTTTCACACACAGCATCTGAGCTATGTGATCCAAGTGTGGAAACTCAGGGTGCTCTCCCTTTGCTAGTAGTCTCTTTCAGGTTACACTATAGCCGGGTCAGCCCACCTGTCGCACAGGGTCGGGAGGGGGGATTAACGAGGACATCTCTGTTACAGGGTCAGCCCCTGCCTTTCCATGCAAAACTTGCTCTCCCTCCCTCTCTACATCCCCTGCAGACATGTTTGATTAAGGAGAGGAGATTTGACCCAGACTCCTTCGCTTTTTGCCCACTTGATTTGATGCTTCATGTTCTTTCTCCAACCCATGGGAAAGAAGCAAAAAAAAAAAAAAACAGTCCAAATGCTGGCCCGCCCAATGCAAACTCCCGCTGTCCATCTCATTTGTACCCTTGTAATCCTTCCCAAAAACCAGCATATCCTCCCTGTCATGTTTTTTTACTCTTGCTTGACTTTCTTCATGAGAGGCTCACAGTTGGAGAATTCTTCAGAGACCCACTGTAGTATGGTTAACAATCAGAGAGAAAAAAAGGATTTTGGGTATTTGCTCTTTGATAAAGGCAATTGATATATATATATATATATATATATATATATATATATATATATATATATATATATATATATATATATATATACACAC
>JAOUQZ010000004.1:8259649-8285733 GCA_028564935.1 Neosilurus hyrtlii
AGAGAGAGAGAGAGAGACAGACAGACAGACAGACAGACAGACAGACAGACAGACACCCACCACACACTAAAGTCTTTCAATAGCAACTTAAGCTGGGCACAGAAGTGCATGGTTTCAACAGGGTGCCTGAGTGTGTGGGTATGTGTATGAGACACTACTGAATCTGACATGTCAACTCACCCATCTTCAAATCTAGAATGAAAATATTCCATAAGTCTATCCTGCTGCTTTTTTCACCTGTGAAGTGAACACGTGTTTTATGTTCCTGTCTTTGGTCATGCTTTCCACAAAGCCCAATAATCCTGTGGGACTCTGCTGGTGCTTAATGCTTGTGTTCAACAAGAAGACCTCCATTTAACATCAGACCTTGCTGTTATTTGGGCAACAATGTCTTCAAAATGCTTCAAGCTGCCATCACCACTGCAATACATGTATGTAACGGTATTGAAAACAATGAAGGAGTCCCATCTCAAACTACATCACATTAGCAAGTGATAAGTTGCTAGTCATTCCAAATTTTTCTCTTAGAAAATGGAGTGACTGCCACCACTACTGTTCATAGTCCTGATAAATAATAGTCAAAATACAGAGAACTGTTCGATTCAAATACATCATGTATTTAAAGTGAGATCTAATCTAAAAAGTAGTTTAATTGCTACTGGTTCTTTTATTTTTTCAGTTTTTATTCAAAAACAGGAACCAAGTCCAGATATAAAATTAAGATAAAAGTAAGCAAGTCAGTACTTCAACAGGTTATAAACCAGGGTCATAATTTATATAAATGAATGCATGTCACCTCGATGCACTTATTATGAAATGTCTCTTTAAAGGCAATGTAGTGCCCTTTTGATTTGGCACTTGCTAATGTGAATGTAGGATGAGGCCCATCAAATCTTTAACTTTAGGTTACTTTACAAAGTAATGAATTAAGTTCCAAGAGATAGATCTATAGGGATATAAATTCCTACCCCCCCCATAATATTTAACAATTGGAATTATAATTAGTGTTCATTAGCTGGATACTGGTCCTATTTAATACACGGAGACATTCGGATTCCTATAAATTAATGCACTGTGTATAATTGTTAATTTAAGCTTGACAGAACAGATTAATGCAAAGTAAAAAGAGAAATTAAATATAAAGGGAAAAAAAAGTGAATATATACATGTCATTTACATTAACCCTTGAAAAAGGAAATAGTTTTCCCATCAAAGGAAAAAAGTGAATGAAAAAAAAATGATCATTTTGAGGCAATAAAAAGCAACAAGTAAACAATATTACAGTTTTAGTAAATTATAAATCTCCAAGACAGGGTTTAATTAATGAAGATTTCAAAGAAGGGAAGGACATATTTCCCCAAAAAAGAACATTTACTAAAAAAAATAAAGACTGACCTGGGTAGATAAAGACTTTGAGAAACATCCTATTGCCTTTAATAATAATATTATAATTGAAGTCAAGCACACACAGTTTAAAGGGGGAAAATAAAGCCATCAGAAGAGAATTACTGAGGTGTGATGGTAATGCTTTTGATTTGCTGAGCATTTAATATGCAAAAGTCCCAGCCTGAAGGAAAAGCTAGTTTAAAAAAAAATCAATACATCTCTATGAATTTGATATGATACAATCATCCACATCAGACTGGGGAAGAAACAGGATTGTAACGCATCCAAACTGCAATCTTACAAGATCCCACCTTTAAAAAAACAAAAACCCTCCAGGTTTATGATATCACTAGAGGACTCGAAAAGGACTGATGTTAAAACTGGTAAAAATGGCATCATCTTTTAATGCTGCAATAACTGCACATGAAAACAGGTGTGGAATCTCAAAGATCCATCCATGATCACACTGTCTTCTGCACGTACACACAGGTCAACTTTATTTTTTCTGCTAGAAATCTGAAACCAGGCTCACATCACCTGTTGAATAACAACTGAACAAGCCCAGATCATTAGTGGGTTTGAGAAACCACAATATTCAAGTCAAGCTGAAATAACCCAATGCGTAATAATTATTTCTCCAATCAGATTCACCTAGAATAATCTACTCAGAGTCCCTGCCTCACGCAATAGATGCATTAAAGTGAGCCCTTGTAGTTTCAATCGCCAAAAACCAACGCCACCCACTTTCTCTTTCTGCCAAAACAGAACTCACCATGTCCACATATGCTATTAAGACACATGAAACTAACACTGGAAGGAAGTTCAACTGACTTATCTCCACTCTGGGTTGTCAGAGCAATCATAAGAAACCCTGCTAGAGTTTCTCCCAAGGCTTCAAATAAAGTTCATTTCAGATCAGTGCTGCACATTTAACTGCAAGAAGTCAGAAAGATAGTAGCACAAGGTTACAGAGAGTGTAAACTGCCTTCAAGAACAAAAGAAAACAAAATAATGAGCCCTGCATTTGAAATTTTCTGTAGGAGAATTATGCTTGGGGTTTGTGTTGGGAATCTGGTAGTGCATGAGAAATGAATATATGCTAGACATACTTGCAGTGTCGTTCTTAAAAAAGGCCCTCAGCATTAGAATAAGATTCACAAAGATTCTGTTCACAGTTAAAAGAAAAAAATATCTGTGATGAAAAGGTTATTCGGCCAGACTTTAACAATTTGGTCTTCCTTAGATCATACTGGGCAGCATGTAGTGGGACTGAAAAGAAGAGGAAGAGACTATACATCAATCAATGTGTTTATTGTTTCTTTTTTTTTTTTGGAGTGTCCAAATGGCAAGCCTAGGACAAACCAACTTTTTTTTTATCTCATCCTCATCCAATCAGCCATGGAGGCTTTTTTTAGAGGCACCAAGGCCAAGTGAATTAGAAAAGGTGTGTTCAGAGTCACCCTGACATGACATAACTAATCACTATGCGAAAATAAAGATAATAAATTAACAGCAGTTTTAAACCCAAAGAAAGGAGAGACAAGCCCATGAAAGACGGTCAAAAAAGAAAATGAAGAAAAAAATTGGAGAGAATAGAGAGAAAAAGTGTGTTTGTGGGAAGGAAAAGGGTTAAAGAGCACTTTGTGTTTTGATGAAGGCAGTTCTCTCGTTGTGGACGTCAAACTCATCATTATCAGATTCTGAATTGCCCCCGTCTTCGTTCCACACACTTGGGATCCCCTTGTAGGAAACAATACCACTGCGAGCCATGCCCAAGCCTAAGCCAACTCGCACTGCGGAGCCCACGCTAGTATCAGAGCAGTACATTTTAGTGAGGGTATACGAGTGGAACTGGAGCAGGCTAAACACTACTACAAAGGTGGCTGCTATAAAGGCACAGCAGAGCACTGCCACAGTGGCAGGCAGACTGGACGAGAGTTGGAAATTCAGGATACCAGAAGAGTCGCCAGAGTGTGATGGAAATAACCCTGAATCGGGTGATTCACGCTGAATCTGGTTCTGGTGCTGGCAGGTGCCAGCTAATAGGTGGCTGTGTGGAGGGCATGAGAGGCATTCTTGTGGCCCTGTGCCACTGCAGGTAAGGCAGTGCTCATGGCAGGGCATGCAGGCAGGATGCAGGCTAGGAGCCACCACATTATTGGAGACAGGATCAGAGTGAGTGACTGACGTGAAACCTGCTGGACACTCACGTACACAACCCTGCTGGTACATGTAGAACCCAGGGTTGCACTCTGCATATAAAGAGAAATCAATTAAAAATGCATAAAGATGGAAACCTTGAAGAATTTACCCTTTATGAAAATGTACCTTCAAATATGCCAAACACTAACAGTAGAAGAACAGTCACTTGGTATACAGAATTTGAAGAGAGCCATTTAATAATTCACATAGAAAAATGTCTGCTAAATATCAGGTCCAGATGAGCGCTAAAGGAGCTGCCTGTGTACTACAGTTGAACGCTGTGTGCCAGGTTAATTAGAATATATGACCTAGAAACGAAAGCCCCTTTAGGATCATTATCCTTGTGAGTAGTATAATTTCCTGGTGTCTAAAATAAGTAATTTGTGTTTAACCTCTGTGACGTGTCATAAACCCATCTAAAGAAATACAGTAAAGAAATAAGGGGGAAGAGACGTTTTAATCCCAGTCCCATATTCACGGAACAATAAATAATGAAACAAATGTAATGTGAAACTTTAATGGCTTAGTAACTCACTGCAATTGTTAGTGGCACTAACAGCTCCAGACATTTGTAAAGGATCTTAGAACAGCAAAGTGGACACATCTGACACCTACTATCCCTGGTTTTATTTGGTTAAAAAGCAAAAATGTGCAACGTCTGTCGGTAAAAGACACTCTGCTACCAGATAAAATGGGAGACAATCAGTAATTAATTATTCATATATTCTGCCTTGACAGTTCAACACTCACAATTAACAAACTTAAGTGGAATATGTACATTTTATAGGTTAACCTGAAAGTGCCCCCCCCAGCTTTTATCTAAATACTTATTCAAACTATTTAATCATCGTTCCTCTTCTGTTCATTTTCTGAACCGCTTAACCCTAATTAGGGTCGCGGGGAGGCTTGTGCCCATCTCAGCCGACTCTGGGCGAAGGCAGAGTACACCTTGGACAGCTCACCAGGCCATTGCAGCAAACAATATAATATTAATTTTATAGTAAATATTTTATATATTAATTTAAAAAACAAGGCAAAGTTTTACATAATTTTCAAGTGTGTATTGGGACACCACCGAGAAATGTGTGCAGTTCTAAGCACTGCACCTACAGGTGCTGGGCTACAGGGGGCACCCTTAAATCAGCATTGGAGCTCTTACCTGTGCAAATCTGGCTAAGGTCATAGGTTTTACAGCCATCTTCAGGGAGTGGGATGGAGTCTGTCATGAACAAGTCATTGGATGTGGAGGCAGTGCCATAGAGAACCAACGTAAACTGAGTCAGAGTGCCTGAGACAAACAAATAAATAAATAAAATACATTAATTCAGATGAAAAACAGTGTAGCCTCATCTATTACACAATAAGTTTTGCCCAGTCTTATTATTTGTCTTATTTTTATTTATCAAGCCGTTTAAATTGTAAAACAGCTTAAGATTAATATGCAGCCGTGTGAAAGACTATACTACAACTTTTAAAATGTTTATTCAAGAAAACAAACTGCTAATGTCAAGTTGATTCATCCGCTCACTTTAACTTGGCACCATTAAAATCGGTTAAAAGAAGCTGTTAAAAGTCAACAGCTTGCTAAATTAGGCTAATACAATCAATGCAGCTAAATAATTTACACTATAGATGGGTGCAGTCAAGTAAAACATAGCAGTTGAACAATGTAAGCCAGGGCACAGTGAATATTTACAGTCTTCACAATGATCGGGTGGACAGTCTTATAGTAAAGGATGGGGAAGCCCCAAAAACATAATTTACTTTGCTATATTTAATTAATACGATTTACGATCAGAACACAGAGAAAGCCAACCACTCATAAACCAAACAGAACCAGATGACAGGAATTAAGGGAGGAGGATGCAGAGAAAGACACCCCTAATTTCCTGTGAATTCTACAGCACATTGGGAAGCTAATTTCTCAGAGCATGATTAACTGCTGGCCTTAATCGCCCTCGCCTAGACAGCACTTTCAGTGTAGAAACTTCCTTCAGACGGCTATCAAGTTAATGGTAAGAGCTTTAATCGAGTTTGATCAATAGGCATTAAAACTGGGACAAGCCTGGTGAAAGATATTCAAAGAACATGAGGGAATGCAAAAGGTGAAAGCCCTGTTCAGAAGTGACAACAAATAAACTGGTAGCCTAATAAACAAAGATTTGTTAATTGTTCCTATAATAGATGCCCAGCACTCAGTTTCACCAAGACATAGGCTTTTCAAATACTGCAACCTCAAAAATAATAAATACATTTATATATATATATACACACACACACACACACACACACACACACAACTAATAGATAGATAGATAAATGAATAAATACCATGTTCTACTAGAATCTTCTAGTTATAACTGTAAAATAATGAAGAGAAAAAGAACTCCAGAAGTGACACTCCATGCTTGAGATAAAACGCCTACCCTGCTTTCCACATTGATGACTGTATAAAATAAAGAACCCTGAAGGGCAAAATATTCAGGCAGTGTTACCATAGTCACTAGTTCCAACCACATTCTCAATTTCCAGAGTCCACTCGCCCCGGGGGTCTTCATCCCACGAGTGGGTGGTCATAAAGGCCCAGTCATTGAAACCTTCAGAGGAATAATCATGAGGCCTGAAGGATAAAGATAAAAAATGTTAGTCTTTAGCTAGTGTGAGGGTAACAATCAACATACAGCCCAGACAGCAGCAGGTCTGCAAAGAGGCAGGTAGAAAAGTCACCACACTACTTAGAAACTTTACTCATGAAATGAAATAAAGGGCAGGGAGAATAGCCCATAACCCCTGACCTTTGGGCGAGCAGAGTTGAGCGAGTGCCCTGTGGGCTGACCAAGTAGATGGCCAGGTTTCCACGACGGTTGTAGGACAGTGTAAGCTGAGCCTGGACATGTTCCAGAGAGCTCACAAAGTTGTGCTTGCCTAAGCACGCATCTACATGACTGGTGATCACCAGATGGCTCCCAATGTTCCTATATAAAAAAAAAGCACAATCTTTTACACAAGTGCATTCTGCAACAGTAACTCAAAATAGTGGTGAACTGCTGGATGCTGAAAAAATCAGTGACTTGCCTTTTCTCTATTTAACTGAGGCATGCTAATAAAATTAACACAAACCTGTTTGCTAATTGCTAAAAAGTCATTTATGCCCTATAAGTTAGTAATGTGATACAAATATGAATTATAATGATCACAAACACACAAACAATCAGTGCTCTAATTTCAGAACTATATACCCAGATCAGCTCTACCGTTTCCACCACATTATTGTTCCGCGCTTAAGCAGCCTCATACACCGCAAGCTATAATGCAGGGTGTGTTCTGACTCCTTTATCATAGCCAGCATTAATAGTTTGGGCAATCTGTGCTACAATAGCTCTTCAGTAGTATCAGGCCACACGTATTAACCTTCGCTCTCTACACACATCAGTGAGCATGGGGCACCTAGCACTTTTGCTAGTTCACTGGGTGTCCTTCCTTGGACCACCTTTGATAGGTACTTACCACTGAATACCAGGAACACGTCACAAAACCTGCCGATTTGGAGATGAACAGAACCAGTCGTTTATCCATTACAATATGGCCCTTTTCAAAGTCACTCAGATCCAACACACCAACTTTGAGAACTGACTATTACCTACATGTGATCCATCTAGTTTTAATTAATTAGTTTGAATTTACAAATTGCATGTTTTTAGCAGCACATTTGATCCTTTCCTTTGTTGGACTTCCAAGGCAGTGAGGTAAATGCATTACTAAAATGCTTCAAAACTCATGAATATAATCACTAAAAACAACCCATTACTGGTTCTTTGGAAGAGCTGAGTTAAACAGCCTGAGGGGTTTTTGTGTTTTTGAAAGAAGTAGATAGGGGTTCAGGATTTGTGTTAAGGTCTGCATCAACATAATACTTGTGTCATGCAGTCCACAATAAGCTGTATTCTCAGCATGACACAAAAACATTTTCTCCATTCTGCTTTCACGTTTGTAACACCAAATGGCAAAGCTGATTAAAAAACTAAGTGTAACTGTAAATCTCTCCCAGTTATCAGCACAAAATCTAAACTGTGTCTCATCGGACCACCAACTGATATTTTCCGGAGCCTGGGGACAATCCAAGGGTTTTCCCATACCTACCATGCCCATTGCTCAAACACTGTGACCATACTAACCAGCATGCTCAACTAGGCTTCATTCAAAAGCGCTCTGATCTTTTTCTGTAATATGAGGGAACGAGGGGGAGATGGAGATGAAAAGAGCAGGAGTTCTCAAGAGGGCTTGTGTACATAAAGAAGGGGGCATTTGCAGGAGTGTGTGATTTTCTGCAGAGATGCGAGTGCAGTATACAAGCTCATCTGCAAGTAATTATTTCCTTTAGAAATGCACTGTGGGCGAGCCTCCCCCTCATGACAGAACATTAAACCCAAGCAGAGTTCGCTCACATGGACTGTGAATGAGGCATGCTATCAAACTTGCTACAGAATCACTTGTCAATACAATGCTCACTTCCCGTTAAAATCTGGCTTTTATGAAAAATTCCAAGGGCAAGGATGCAAGGCATCTCAGACTATATTTTCGGGTACCACAAGTGAAGTCTGTGAGCCATATGTTAGCACAGACAACATGCTAATTCCAGAGTATCAAACTTATTTTCGGTAATGGACCACATTACACTTCTTAGTCCACAGTGAAAGGACTGTACAAAGCAAGATTTTTAGCGTATCTTTTACATTTTTAATTGATTCAAGAATTTTCCCCAGTTTGTGGGGCGAATAATGTCTATAACCCAGAGATAATAAACCAATCAGAAGGCACCATTCATGTGTAGTACATACTAAAGTTAATTAACACCCTCACCACTATAAGCTCATCTTAAGGAGACCTGGTTACATCCTAAAAATGTTTTACTCTTGCTCAAATGTTAATTAAAAATTACATTAGCATCTTCAAATTAGCACTTTTGTCATTCAAGGTCCTGCCCTATATTTATTTCTTAAGGTTGCCCCCTAGTGGAATAACAGACCAGTTCTATTTCAAATCCTTTTTAATTAAATTATGGTTCACAGCATGATTTTAATTTAGAATAAAAATTCCAAATCCATCTGATGGGCCAAATTACAAACTTTATTTGACCGCTTCTGGGATGTGAGCTGTAAATGTGACACCAGTACATATTTGTTATACATATCTAGGGCAGAGTATTGCTTTGAGTGAAAGACTAACCTGGGCTCAGACAACATGGAGATCATACATGTCTGCTGGGGACCCACATTGGTCCAGTTCTTGGCCAGGGTCACCATAGCAGCAGCATCCAACAGACCATAGCCATACGAGTGGCTTACTAAAGAATAGACAGCAACAGAGATGTACAAATAAAACCATATTATCACAGCAGGTGCCGAAAGATGGACAAATATAAGACAAAAGAAATGGCCAATATGAAGAAGGAGAGACAAAGAGAGAGAGAGAGAAAGAGAGAGAGAGAGAGAGAGAGAATCAATACTGCTGACAGTAACCTGGCAGTTCCATTCAGAGCAGTTTAATAGGGGCCCAAGTATAGAGTGACATTATGAGACAGACAAGGAATTGAAATGTACTCTTGATCGGTATAAGGAACATTGCTTCACTGAAAGACAGCACATCATACCTGGATTCAGAGCAAAAGCAAAGAAATAACAGCAGTCTGTTGAAAAGCAGGCAGCAGACAAGAGAAAAGAACAAGGTACCTTTGCGTCCAACTCCATTCGTCTTCCAGTCATTAGTGATCAGGTGAGCTGGATTAGATGTTCTCACAACCAGGTGCTGCATGTCCCTCCATGTCAGGTTTTTACTGTCAAGACAAAAAAAATCCATTTGAGCCAACTCATCTCTTCCAAATAATGATCTAAATATCACCAGTCTAAGGCTCTCACCAGTAACAAAAATGTTTTACCCATTAAAATCAACAGACAACTACATATAGCAACATGGTATGACTGTATTGTAGCTCGCAGGCAGGAAACTGAAAAGGTCAAGTCTGAAACATAACACTGGGATCAAGCAGCTACAGGAAATGATCAGAACTTCAGGTAAAAAGAGTCACAACGGCATCACAATCCCACTGAACCACCCTAGTCACTTAGGGTGTTCAGATAGTATTGCAACAGAAGCTGAAATTATGTAAAAATCCAAGCTACAAAACATAGCACCTCGTAAGAGGTAGTAACACTGTTTTCTGCATTCTGCTGAACTCTGAACACCTCGGGAAGGAACTCTGCGGTTCTACCAGTCAACAGGGCAGCGTTAGAGCCAGTATGTGATAGTCAGCATAAAATATTACTGCATGGGCAGTTGTACAGGATCTGTACATCCTTTAAATTTCTTTTAAATATAAAGTATGATGTAAAAAAAGTGCCTTGCCTATATTACTAACAATGATGTGGTTTGCAGCAAGTGAAACCTGACAAAACCATACTCAAATGTCCATATAAGGAACTGCAAAGAAACAATTTCCTAGAAATGAATTATTTCCTATTTGAAACACCAACAGTCACTCTGAAGCGTCACACAGTACCTGGTGAAAGCTTCATAAGCACCTTCTCTGGAAACTCTGTGCTAGTGTCAGCAATTTTGATGTGTGCATCTATATTCTTTGCATCTACTTTTATCATTAAAGACACTTCCAAAAACAGTTTCCGAATACTGTATTTGTACCCAGTAACTGCTACTGTATTTAAAAAGACTGCCCTGTGATTATCTCAGGATTCTTATTCACCACAAACTCACACTAAATATCCTTTGCACACTTAAAACTGTTGTAGAAGAGTAATGATTTATATCCCACATATCCTCTATCAGCTAGAAGGGGACAGGTTCCTTTCAAGCCTGATTCCTCTCAAGGCTTATTTCTCATGTTGTCTGCTTCCTTTGGTTTGCTTATTAAAAATCTAAACTTGAATCCAGATTTCTCTAAATCTGCTTCATGGCAAAATCAATTCTTAAAAGCTGTATACAAACGTTACATTACACTGAAAAGCTTAAAACAGAATTAAAGGCATCTGAGGCGACACGGTGGCGCAGTGGTTAGCACGTTCACCTCACAGAAAAGCAAGAAGTGTGAATGGCTCTATGTGTGTTGGCCTACAATGGCCTGGCGAGCTGTTCAGGGTGAACCCTGTCTTCCCCAGAGTTGGCTGAGAATTAGGATTAAGCAGCAGAGAAAATGAATGAATGAAGGCATCTGAATGCTTGATCACCACAAAAGCCATTGCTGAATGACCAGCAGTTGTGCTCAACTGCATACACCACTTCATGGAAACACTGGCCTTTAATACAATGCAATATGGCAAAATACTCTAGTGACTTCTTTGTAAAGTATAAGTCCTGGCCCTGCCTTTTTAGAAGGCACTAAAATAATAATCACAACAAAGACCCAATCTCATAGTTCATAGATTTTGATGGTGTATAATAATATGGTCAGGATTCCAGCTGTAATTAGCTGAGGTAGGTCTCACTTACTTGGCTTCCAGGGCGAGGGCTATGATTCCTGCAGCAAGAGGAGCTGAAGCTGAGGTGCCTGTGTGGGAGTCTGTACACTTTTGTCTCAGGTCTGTGGTAATCTGTGGGAAAAACAAACATAAAAAAAAATTTTCATTTTATAATCAAGATCTCAGTGGGCAATGGTTGAGGCTCTAAGTTACTGATCAGAAGGTTAGTGGTAAGTTGCCACTGTTGGCCCCTGCGCAAGCACTTTAACCCTCTCTTCTTCAGGGGTGCCACCTCCTGTCTCCAACTTCCAGACCACAGCTTCCCAACAAAGCTGGAATATGTGAAGAAAAGAATGCTTCTTATGAATTAGACTGTAAGAACCAGACACTTAACCAGAGAAGTTCACAGAAAGACTGCTAAATTAAGAAAAAAAAAATTAACTCATCCTCTTTGACTGCATGCAGATGGTACCTTAACTTGTGCAAGCTCTGGAACCTGATACTTGTTTAAATACTTGTTTAAACATTCAAGGCTAGAGGCAGCATAATTAGCCGTTAGGATGGAGCTGACAGGGTGTAAAGGACAGAAAAGGATGAGAAAGTTACGACAGACAGAAAGTAATACGGAGAGAGCGAGAGAACGAGAGAGAGCGAGAGAGAGAGAGAGAGAGAAGGGGAGAGGGAGAGAGAGGGTGGGAATGGCTTAAAACAGAGAGGCATCCCGGGAGGTTCACCGACTGAGACGGAGCAACTCGGATTGAGGCTAAGTGCTAAAAATTGCTGAGCAGCTGAATGACAGCTCGGAGTGGAGAGAACATGGCAATTCACACTTTTCTATTCAAAATGGGGGCATTAAAAAGCAGGAAAGGGGGGAGGATTACCTGTCACTGCATGAAAACACGTGTTCATGTCAAGCTAAATCCTACAGAAAAATGATTGTTGAAATCTACGGAACAACCTAGTCAATTCGTCATTTTGCATTTATGGGAAAATGCATGCACTCAGAGTTAAAGTAACAATAGACTGAAAACAAGCTCAAAAGGATGACTGTGCAAAAAGGCACAATTACAGTATAAAGTTACTGCTTTGTCTCAAAATGAAAACTTACAGTACAAGACTTCAGTCTGAACACAAAAGATGTTGTTTGGCAGTGGATAAGCCATCATGAAACTTAATATAGAGCCTTAGGGCAAATGCACCCACTGTTCTTCAACTGAGGCCACCAAAATAAATAAATAAATAAACAAATAATTTAAAAAAGGGAATCACGTGCTTTCCTCACTGCAGTCCCACTGTGCAACGCTCCACCCTTTACAGCCCGCATGTCAACCATCATCCACAGTTTTCCCCCACAAAACATAAGGATTTCTTTAATTTTGACACATGGTATACATTTAAAAATCCTGACCACATAATTTAATGTACACAGTCTGGCTAAATTTTCTATATTTCTATATAAGCAAATACTTAAGAGACTTTAATTGGTTAATTACTGCAGGGAATATTATGCTTCAACTGGGAATAGCTCTTTTAACTGTAACTGAAGTACTGAGTAACTTCACATTTCTTGTTGTCATATTAAAAGACCCATGATTTGGTTGTGTAAAAGATGTTCCTGTTTTAGAAGGCATAAATTGCTGGCTTGTATCAAGTAAAGAAAACAACTAGGAGGTTGTGGAAATTACTGGAACTGAGTTAAGAACTGTTTAGTGCATTATTAAAACCTGGAAGGACAGTGCGGAACTGTCAACTTCACTCAAGAAATGTGGTTGGAAAAAAATCCTGACTGACCACAATCTGAGAACACTTAAACGATTGGTAAAGCTGAATCATAAAAAAGGACAGTAGAATTCATGGCTGTTTAATAGTGAAAGAGCATTTACACAAGAACTATGCAATAAGAACTCAAGGATTGTGAATAAACAGCTGTGAGACCATATGAAAACCACTCAGTATTGAGAATAATCAGAAGAAAAACCTTTAATGTGCTAGAGAACATAGAGAATAGACTCAAGAGCAATGGAAAAAGAGAGTGGAAGGCCAAGGTAAGAAGGGAAGCACACAAAGCTATCACGCATAGGTGGAAGTGACATGATCAGGGATTACTTCAGTTGGTCAAGTCAAGGCTCAGCTAAATTATGTGGCAATAAAAAGAAGTCAGATGACAACCTGAATGTACTGAATAATCAGGTCATCCCATCAGGAGTTTTTTTTTCTTCACTAATGCCAAGATTACATTCCAGGATGACAATGCTAGGATAAAATGAACTCAAATAATGAAATAGTGGTTCAGGGAGCATGCAGACTCATTTTCACACCTTATTGGCACCACTGAGTCCTGACCTTTAAGCCCAATAAAAGCCACTGGGATGTGTTGGAGAAGGCATTACAGAGAGGATTAACTCTCCCATCATCAATACAAGATCTTGTTAAAAGATTACACTACTCTGGATGGAAATGATGGTGATGTTGCCTACGGTTTCAATACAAGGCCACAGTAAATGTGCGTCATAAACAAAACTAAAGGTGGTCCAATGGAATATTACTGTGTAACATATTTTTAGTCAGGCAGTGTAGTATACAACCACAGGCATTAAAGACATCAGGTCACTGAAAATTCAGTGCTTTGTATATTAAAGTACATAGGCTACTACAAAGGAAATACACCTGCATTACTGCAGAATCAAAAGAACTGGGCTGGATCAGAGGAGCATTCATTGCTATGTGGTGGTGCAAAATGATACTCACAATCTGTTTCTCGTTGAGTCCTCCGCTGCTGTAGGTGGTTGCGAGGGTGGAGGAGCAGGCCTCGCTATACCATGGCACATTGCCATACTGTGTGCTGCTGCTGATTGAGAGTGTGTAAATGCTGTTGGTGTAGCCGTCACAGTTGCAGCTGTCCTTCTCCCGGCCACCGTTACCAGATGCCCAAACAAATATAGAGCCCAGCCCACCTCGACCCTGTAAAAAAGGTCAGGACACACTCAGCACAATTATGTTTAAGGTTTCGACCACGAAGCCTATCTGATGGGGTGTTTTGACAAGATAAAATACAGTATGGGGGCACTGGTTTGAAGCTGTTTGGAAGACTCCTTCTAGCAGGCAGCTATCAAACTCAGTAGGCGTTGCCATAAGAACAATGCAGATGTCCTCAGATGAATTGTGTCTGTTCATATATTTTTAATAAGAAACTATGAATATTCTACAAGCAAATAGCAGGTGATACGAATACTGAGAGCGACAGGAGAAACGTGTGAGGCACGTTTTCTGGGTATACTTTAATATCCCACATGGCTTTCATTCAGCGTGCTCTCCGGCAAAGGAAAGCAGTGTCTGTAACTCAATACAGGTGCAGTTTGCTCATTAACTTTGATAAGGCTTTGTTTATGCAGCCATCTCCTGTACGTCAGGTTCTTAACAATAAAGCAATAAAAAAAAAAAAGCCTCCAATAAAAACAACTCTACTCAAATTCAGAGAAAGTGCACTGAGCTCTCTGTCCACATACACACCTGCTGGAGCACAAGCCTCCTTTTGCATGCGTTTGCCCAGGCTTCAGGCCTGTTTGCTTTAGGATTTATTCTGCTATGCAAATCAATTTTCTGAAACAAATCCGAGTGCTGGCACAGGGCAGGGTTCATGATCTCGCCAGGCAGAGGAAATTCGCAATACAAAACCATCCTCGTGCAAAGGACCACGACTAAAGAAATTCTGGATATCTGCTAGGGTCTCCTGCATACTTCAGTCACTACGTATATATTTTTCAAACCAAATATGTGTGTTTGAGGTTCCTGAAATCATATGGATAGACAGCTTGTGTAGACTTCAGATGTTTTCCAAAAGCCTTAAACCTAATAGGACCAAACTCCCATAAAACACATCAAATACGGAGCATGGCGTGTAATGGTGATAAACGTGAAATCCATATTTAACCCCCATTTTTTTAAAAACCACAGGAATTCCTTCTATGAATGAGTTAACAGATGCTGTCATGAAGGGCATGAGAACATTGTGATAAAACAGGCGATGTGATCATTTTAACACTTTAAAAATGGAAAAAAATATGGCTTTACAGAGAGTGCTTACATGCCACATAGAACTTACCTGACCTGTCTGTCATGCTTGAAATATGTAAAAAATAAACTACAAAAATGTTCAACAAATTTTCTTTTTATGTTCCTGTGTAAAATATATTAAAACAATTGGACGTTGCTAAATTAAATAGTCCAATTCAGCAACATCCACCAAGCCTTTGGTGAATAACTTAATTACTGACACAGTGTTACAGGTTCTGAGGGTTTACTCGAGGAAACTTTTATGCACTCAGTCTGCACACACAATGGAGGACAGTACAACACCTTTGTTTTTTCATAATTCAATACTACACTATTGCTTTGAACATTTTACATGCTCAGAGTACAAAAAAGTCTGCACTGAAAAAACTGGCCTCTCTTCTATTGTTTGTCTGTCGGCTTGAGGCCAGTTACACCACCCCAAAAACATGGCTGCTTACGTGAACAACTGCTTTAAAGAAGAGGGCAACTGAAAGGGATAGGCATGAGGGTATGCTGTTGTTAAAAAAATTGGAACAAATAGTTTTTGCTTCTTTGTTTATGCAAAACCAGACTGACAACAATTGACTTAGAGAAGAAACAAGCTCAATTGAGCTGCTCACTGAAGGTATACCTGTGGTGCATTTGGATACAGATATATAGCTGGTAATGCCAATAATTCTGTTTTTGTTTTGAACTGCACAAATCTGGCTGCACAAATTTAGGGGACAGGAGGCAGAACAAGAACCAGAGAGTAGAAGTCAATGCCACTGACCTCAGTTACTCCTCGTAAAAAAGCCTCCTTTGCCAGCTTGGCAGGGCCGTCCACAGTTTTCCCATCGTCCTCGGGCCCCCAGCTGGCACTGTAGATGTCTATATGCTGAGGGTTGAGGCTGAGAGATTGAGCCTCCACCACATCAGTTACCTCTCCATCCAACATCCGCACACCTAACAACAAACATGACCCATTAGATTTCAGAAACATGTATTACCTTAAACATTTATTTCATAAGAAGGCTCAATGGTGGTGCAGTGGTTGGCTCTATCACCACACATCAAGAAGGTTCAAACCACTTGACTCACTGGGGCCTTTCAACGAGAATTCTGCACATTCTCCCCTGTACCTGGTTTACTCCACGCACTCTGGTTTCCTCCCACAGAACAAAGAGACACCTATCTGGTTAAGTGGCTGCTGTAAACTGCCCATAGTTGTGAATGTTCATCTTTGTGTTAGACTGATTGGCAACCTGTTCAGAAAGTACCCCACCTTTTACCCAAAGACAGCTGGAACTGGTACCAATTTCCCTATGAACCTGAAGGACAGATTTTTTCATAAAAGAAGGCCCAAGATTACAGAGTTTTTTGTGACAAGTGAATACTTGTCATGCGTTCAAACTGCCAGAAAATGAGTGTAAGTTCTTCTCTTTTGTTTTCCATATCTTTAATCATGATTACATGACAGGAGAGAGAAGCTCTGATGATACCAGGCCAGCAGTGTTCTTTCTCAAGAGGAAAAAAAAATATAGAGCAGACAACTGCAAAGACAATTCCTCATTGCTGCTTAGAAAGCTTAGAGAAGCAGGTTGTGGTCATAAACTTTTATAGGTTTAAAGTTGTCACTGCAATATAAGAAAAACCCAACTTGGTTTTGGTGGAAAAGAGACATAAAATCAGCCAAACATTAAACTACCCAAGGGTTCAGCACTTGATGAAGATGTTCCAGACAGAGGCTTAAAGCAGCTCCAGTACAACGCAAAGACATCTGAAGAACTTGTAAAGATTATAAAGCGAAATATCTTTAAAATAGAAAAGGATGGGGACCAGAGCTCTATTCAATCCTCAGGTTCGTTCAGAGGTGATAGCCATCTTCTTTCCTCACTGCTGTCAGGTTCCCTTTATAGAAGTCAAACAATTAACTATCTTATCAGTTTCCCCTTCTCTGTACAAATTGAACCTTAATTCATATGGGACAAATGGAAAGAAGGCAAGGCTTTGCAGTCTAAAAATGTCAGCTGCATTTTAGTCAAATTGATTTTGGCTCAAATATGTAAGGTTTACCCTGTAGGGTAAGAAACCGTAACAAGCCCTCAGTGGCCATAAGTTGAAGCACATGGAAAAAGGGAAATCAGTGATAGTCATCTTTAAAACAATGCAGCTCAGCTCTTTGAAAGTCATGGAGATAAGGTCACACATACTTTGTTCATCCTGGCTCCAATGCAAAGAAAACAGAACTTTCAAGTTCTGAGTAATCTTAAAACCAAGAGCTGCCACTGCTACAGAGAAACCAGAAGCTGAACTGAGTATCCCAGCCAGATATCAGGAACAGACAGCCTGAGTTGTGTGTCTAAAAACCAAAAATTTTCAAATCCCTCAAGCACTTGGAGGAAGCTACAGAAACACTACAGAAAGCTAGAGATACACCTTGGACAATAAAATGCATGGCACTGAAACATAGCAGAACTGTTTAAATCTCTTTTCACACGAACCTTCCAGAGAACAAGTTATCTGTTACAAAGTCACATGGAACAGAAGAAGTCGTTCAAGATAATATGCTTGCTTAATGAGTGCTGGCAGTGAAGTGCCTTAATCCGAGTGTGGCCTACTCGTGCTGGGGCTTCCCTTAACAGAAGGCAGGCTGAGCCCATTGCTTTGGGTCAGTTCTCCAAAGCCTCCCTTCAATTTCCCTCTGATCTTTTCTTCACATTCAATTTCCTTTCCTTACCCAGGCCATTTAGAAGAGAAGCCTATTAGCTGAAAGTTTTCTCTACAGATGAAATAAAGGAACACAAAGTATGGCTGCTAAACTGCAGCTGATTCTCATTTGGAAACTAAAAGGAGAAGGATTTGTGCAGCATTTGAGCTGGAGTGAATAATGGAGTGAAAGCTTTTTTTTTCTAAACAGTTTTTTCATAGAGGCATTAGGACACTTTTTGCCATACAAGTTATGGCTAAGCAGGAGCGTGAACATATGCACAAGCAAGAAAAGTGAGGAAGGAACCATGACCTAAAAGCAGACTGAAAGAGGATGACCCAAGATATTCACCTGCAGGAGAAAAAAATATTGCAAAAAGTCTCAAGTGGGGTATTAAGCAAGGACATTACAGTGTAGTTGGTGGGGGGATGCGAGGGTTGGGGGAGATCAGGCATCCACAGAAGACCGTTTTAAAGCCACTTTGCCAGAGTGCTGCATAAATTCTTTAGCCTTGATTACTGTAAGTCTGGGCCTTATTTTTTCTTAGCATATTGAAGCCCTGTCTATTGTTATGCCTTGCTCAGTCACAGTGTGCCTGTATTCTGCATGATGACGTGTTCAGAGCTTATCGAGCTGACATTTATGCATCGTTTGGGAATGAAAGAAATTTGCATATGTGGAGTTTGTTTTGTAAAAACAGCCTATATATAACATACAAAAAACCAACATTGCCAAAGCTGTACTGTTTATTTTGTAACAAAGTTGAGCAGTGACACAGTACAGGGTGGGACATGAATGACCTCTTCAAACACCCATTGTTAAAGTAACTGAAACCTGTGGAACCACACAGTTAACAAATGCCTGCTGCTCTTACATCCTATTCATTGTGACATGACACACCTGAAGTGGTAAAAATAGGCTAAAATCTGCTTAAGGATTACATTGCTAAGCTTTACCAGCTGCAACTCAAGATCCAGAGGGTAAGCTGTAAACAGTTTCACTCTCGTCCCTTGTGAACACAAACAACTGGATGCCATCTGAACAACTGAAGGACTGTGCCAGGTTCCACAAATAATGTACAGTGAGGAGTAAATAGATAAAATATACACAGAATTGAATTAAACATTTAAAAGGATTCCACATGCGTACATGCAAATCTTTGGCACAGATGGGTCAATGCTGAGGCCCCACAATAGTAAGTTACAAGGATGCACCAGTGGAGCAAGGCTAATGCCCAAAATAACTTGTTCTAGATTCGGTGCCCTTGAGTTATAATGAAGATTCAGGTGTTTCAAACCAAAATATGACGACCACATTAAAGAGAAAATCACCTAAAGTGGAAATCCCAGCACATTAGTGGTGAGGCTGATTGTGTCTCTGATCACTTCACACAACATAGATTGATCAGTTTATTAGAAGTATTGGTACCTATAGTACCAATAGAAATTTTTAAAAATATAAAAATATATAAATATGCAGACTCACCTCCTATCTTAGCGTTGTAGGCTACACCAACACCGCAGACACCATTGTTGGCAGCAGCAGCTACTTCTCCAGCACATCGTGTTCCATGACTGTCAAATGAAAGATGTAACAAAGAAAAATGAGTTTTAATCATTCCATAAATTTTAAGGGCCACTTACAAAGGGGACTCAAAGGCAGAGTATACAACAGTTATTCAATCTTTGACTTAAGAAATACATTCGATTAGATTGTTGTGCCCTGTGCAGAACACCATTAAAACTATCATCCTAGTTATTTATCAGATTTATTGTAATGTTGTTGGTTGGCCTGATGGAGAAAAACTGATAAACCTACCCTAACACCCAAATTAACAGCCTTTCTTTTCTTAAGTCATGCAATGATAAAGAGTAGCTGCTACAATCTGCAAAAATAAAGCAAAATAAAGCAAAATTTTGATGCTTTTCACAAAGATTTTAATTTCCCTCCACCATTACCACAGGATCTGTATCCCTTAATAGACAATAGTGATTTATTTTTTTTTTTGTCGAGTTGATAGTTTTATTTTCCTCTGTCCTAATGCGCACTGTTTCTGCACCAAACTGATCAGGGACCTGCTAATGAAGAGATTAGTACATGCCATACTTGCTGTGTTCTAATGGGACTCAGTAGAATTCATTGTACGGGTCAATGGACTTGCTATTACATGACCCACTGCTGTGACAAGATGCCCTGACTGACTAAAGCACATGGCCAATCTGCCCTGACTGATGTACATTGTGGCAAGGAGGTACAACAACCAAAAGGGGAGAAATACTGAAATTCAACTGGCGGCAAAGGTGTGAGAGCAGGAGAACAAAATATACCAGTGGAGCTGGAATTATTGGGAACAGGAATAATACTTTTCTGATGAATTCATACACCAAATCACTGCCAGGATACTTAATATCACTCTTTCTATAGTGTGCATCAAATGTGCAGGTTAAAGGCTAGCAATATTATTGATCAATAAGGCAAGCTTTGAAAATAATTCATGTTCCTTTAAAATACAGCTGTAATCCTATACAGGGCTTGCAGGCTCCATACTGGGAAAGCAACTAAGGCAGCAGATATTCTGAAGAGGAAACCAAGGTTAAAATATGGCATGCAGCTCAGCACAGTCAGAGACTACAAGACTATGCAAAAAGATATCATCCCTGAGAACCTTTACAGAAACCAGTTCTGATCAAGATCAAAAGGTCAGAGGTTAATTCCAGTGGTGTATTCACTTCACTATGAACCCTTTTAAGCATTTTAAGCATTGAATAGAGAAAGTAAAATCCACATGACTAAGGCCTAGATATAGCACTTTGGGATAAGCAGAACGTCAATGAGACAATCGTCAAAATTTAGTTTAGTTTCAGTTCAGTTTGATAAATGAGCAAATAATGTGCATTAAGGTGTATATTCTTTCTGCTTTGCCTTAAACAAGGGTTTTCCATTTCATAAATTAAATGAAATTCTCCAGTAAGTCAGGCTGAATCATCAATCGTTATATTTGTACAGTGTAGATCTTGTACTACACCAAGGCTGCTACTATCTATCAAGGTGTGAATTAACAAATTTTCAGTATAACGAATTAACCCACACCAGTGTAACCTTATAGAGCTGCTGCTGAACAGACTTGGGGGAGAGTACCAACTGTCCTATTTTGCGAACACAACTAGCTTGCGTCAAGCCATCATTTCCATCCAGTAAGCATGGCAGATTATATTCTCAAGGATACCAAGCCACGGATGGATACATGACTTTCAAGAGTTGAAATTGCATTCTGCTGACAATGGGAAATGCTTCAACAGCTGCACCCCTTGGGAGTTCCCAATGTCAGTTATGAACTCATTCCATATTATAATGAAACTCTCTTAACTGTTCCCACATTGTATGTGGTGAATATGTGCTTTATCTCACAATAACAGACTAAAACTGTACCCCTACTGTTTGCAACGTGTGTGTCAGATTTAGATCTATACATTTAAATCTATAGCGTATAGCTATAGATTTAAATGTATAGATCTAAATCTATAGCATATGCAAGTTGACATTTTAGGAAAGTTACAAATTCTAATTTGAAATGATACAGCAGTGCATTAACAATACATTTTTAATACAACAAAAATGTGCACTGTCTAAATATGTGCTTTAGGTTTCAAACAAAAGTTTATTAAAACATTCAACACTAGAAAACTGCCATAATATAACCCAGGCCTTCAAATTAGTGTCAGCAGACTGACACACAAACTTGCACATGCTCACTCTCCAATTCCATCACTAACAAAAGAATAGCGAATCCAGTTCAAAAGTGGTTAAAGGCTTCGTCTGATAGAATGCATTGACCTAATAATTCAATCATGCCGCAGTAACAGCATGAAACCTATTACACTTTTGTGCTTTGCTTAATAGGAGAAAATCTGTCTTCTGAACCCACAAACATCTGTTCCCTAATAGTGCATTTTAAAAGAGAACAAATAAAAATTTTTGTTTGTTTAATCCTAAGAGAATGGAAACCAGCAATGTTTCCAAAGCCTTGCGTTGCCGGTTTCTATGCTTGACAATTCAAACCAACAAAAATGGGATCATTTTTGCACATCTCTGGAAAACATTGCTTTGCTATTTTAAAGTCATCCACCATATAATAAATCCCAACCCATTCTGGAACACCGTGAACTCTGCAAAGCAGAAAGTTGTGTTCCAATAAGCCCACCACTATGGATGGAAACAACCAGAAAAACAACACATTAGCAAAACAAAGCTCTATCTGGAATAGCAATCAAAAGACAGGCCTGATGTTCAACATGCAAAATGCATGAATGGGGAGAATAAATGATTCATAAAATGCGCCAGAGCGCTTTTTCATTAAGAGACTTGGAGTCAATGTAATACTATTAAGTTTTCTCGTTATGCTGAAAAGACACAGAACAGGTTTGGTTATGTTACTTAGCACAAGCCGATAGATTTAATACAGACCCCAGGATTAAATGCTGATATTTCTTTATTAAAGCAAATAAAGCAAAACTCAATGGGCTGTAAGCCATCTGCCATTGCCAACTGCAGTAGGTACATTCGCATTTTTTAACTCTTGAAATTGCAGTCAGAGTGCAGATTCAGGCACACTGCTACAGTACAGAGCCCACAAGTGACCCATCATTCCTTGTCTTTTTAGGCTGTTTAAAAAGAAATTTATTAAAAATAACGCTATCCTTTTTTCCATTCCTTGTTTGGTGTAAACCCAGTAGGAAAAAAAAGTATTTTATTTTTTCTTAAAAAAAAAACAGAAGAAGAAAACAAGAAAGGGTAAAATATTTTATATTCCCCTTTCTTGTTTTCTTAAAGAAGTCCACTAATGGTTTGAATTACTTTTAATACAGTAGTCTGTCCTGAGCTGATGGCATGAAGATCTTTCATATGATATGTATGTACTGTGTTAAACAGACCAGTGACACATTCTGTCACAACATTTTAAAAGGCATTCAAAAAGAAGGTTGACCCTTTTAAAAAAAACCCTTTATAGATCTGCGGCCAATGGCCCGTTCACGCATTAGGCCTACTGAGCTGGGGTCTTCCGTGGACGACAATTAGGCAAAGATATCACCTTCGCACAAGAGATTTGCACTCAGAGTGTGAAGATGACTTTTCACTGCAGGTGATAAACTCTTTTGCCATATCGGTAGGACTTAAAGTTTCTTCCTTGTGTCAACTGAGAGAGTTTAACATTGCCATGATTTCCATGGGTTTGCTCATTGGGGATATGTAGGGGTTGTAGAAGAAATGTTTAATTTAAATAAAAAATTTGTTTTACTATGTAAAGCTATGTTCCTGGAGAGCTACCTTCCTGAATAATTTGGCTGCTAGCCTGATCATGAACACCTAACCATATGATTATTGTCCGACAAAGTTCTTGACCAACTAAAAGAGGTGTGTTTGATTTTGAATGGAGCTAAAAAAGCAGTGCAGTGTTTTCCTTACTCTAAACATAACACATAAATAAAAAGGTTCTATTTTAGTTTCATAGGTCTACAAAACGTTTTTCCAATATCCGGTCATGTCCACATGATCTTTGGCAAACTGCAGAAGGGTGGCTTGGAAAGCAGTGGCTTGGAGAGCAGAACCCCCCCCCTGGTTTCTTTGTGACTTAACTGACTTTTACACACATTGGTCTGGAATGACCTTTGTTGGTCGCCCAATCCAAGGGAGTGTGACTGCAGTCTTGAAATTCTTACATTTGGACACAATCTGTCCAAACTGGAGTCCAAACTCCGTAGATGTGGTTTTATAACCCTTTTCAGTCTGAGGAGCAATAATGTTTTTTTTAAGTCCTCAAAAACCTCCTTTCTTTGTGCCATGACAACCTCTAATCATGTGAAGATCATATTTTTACAGATCCCTGTTCCTTAAATAAAACATTGCACCCAATGACACCTGACTGTCATCTAGTTGATTACAAACACCTGACTGTACCTTCAAATTTACTGCTAATCCTAGAGGTTCACATACTTTTGCCACTCAGATGTAACATTGGATACATTCATTTCCCTCAATAAATAACAGATCAAGTAGAATATTTTCTTCTCATGTGTTTAATTGGGTTCTCTTTATCTACTTTTAGGACTAGTGTGAATATTTAATGATGTTTTAGATCATTAATTATGATGAAATATAGAAAGTTCCAAAGGGTTTACAAATCGCACATGTATAAATCTAATTTACTGTTACTTTTTATATATTTGCTACTATGTGTGTTGAGTGAATTAGGTTATGCTTATGCAAAGTCAGCAGAGTCTGTAAGGATCAATATTTCCATCTTGTGTGCCTCACCAGCTGAAAGAGAATAAGGTCAAAGAACCTTCTCTTTCTTGGTCCAAGTGTGTTTGTCTTACATATCCCCTTCTTCAATTAATTAAAAAGAAAAGATAGAATGAAATAAATTTAGGGTATCATGTGTTACAGCTCTGATATTCATTATGTTAATCATACCCTTCTTTTCACTGGTGGCAGAGGAATAATAAAATATAATTATTTCAAACCAAATCCTTCCATGACATGCTAAAAACATAAAGGTGAAAAACATCCGTCAAAAGCCCATTTGGCAGCAGTAAACTCTACTGCAGGCAGCGATACAAATTAATGCATAGACAGACTCTGGCAGAATGCCTCCTGTACAGTGATCTAAAGCTGCTGAATGCGCCAGAAAACAAATTCATACTCACACTGTAGCTCAGTGCTGACTAAATGGGCTTTTCTTTTGATTGTGCCCTATCAATGTCACCAAAGAAGAGATGCACTCAAAGAATCCATTACAAATATTTTAACATATACTGGACCAAACATCATGGCACTTCTGGCAAAGGCATTCTGACTCACCCAGTATTGGAGAAAGAAATATTTTTTTATTTCCCAAGAAGAGAGGGAGACAGACGTTTGCATATTCATCAGAAAGTTTTCCGAAAGTAGCATTCCCTTTAGATAATGGATGCCAAGCTCTTATAAAGCTACTTAAAGTCATTAATAGCTCAGATGATCTATTTCTTTAGAAAAACGACACTGACAATCTGTTCCACCCAAAGGATATTTAAATTCAAGAGTTTAATATGCTAGTTGCTAATTTTGCAGGATCCATGTAGTAAGCTTGGCAGGAAATCTGGATTGAAGAACAGTAAAAATGGCTTGCAAGTAAATAAGATATTACCTTAAGTAAACATAGGGGTTTAGCCAAACTCCTAGCCAAGGTAAATGGGGGCATCTGTAGTAACTACATTTTTGCTGTTGAATCAGGAACTGTCTTGTGCTTTCACATACAGTATTTAACTTTATGGCTTGCAAACAGGAAAACGGTCCTGGATCAGTTCAAAATGCCAAACTTGTCTATGTATGGACTGGTTGATGGATGAAAGAAGGCCTTATATAACCGAACAGAGACGAGTTTTATAAAAAAAAAACAAGCAGAGACCTAAAAGCCCCATCGACTACTTCATCACTAAAACCAGAAAGAGCAAGTCGTGCCAGTTATCAAGCTTCACAGAAACAGAAACTTTTAAGCAAAACATTGAAGGTTCACAGTTTTTTGTATTATGAGGTCCCGTGAAATTCATAGGTTGAATTCCCTGCATATAAATTTCATTCATTCATCTTCTTCCACTTGTTCCAGGGTCGGGTTGCAGGGGCAGCAGCCTAAGAGGTGATTTCCAGATGTCCCTTTCCCCTGCCACTTCCTCCAGCTCTTCCAGGGGGACGCCAAGGCATTCCCAGACCAGCCAAGAGATGTAGTCCCTCCAGCATGTTCTGGGTCGGCCCCGGGGTCTCTTCCTGGTTGGACATGCCCGAAACACCACACCAGGGAGGCGTTTAGGAGGCATTCTAATCAGATGCCCAAGCCACCACAACTGGCTCCTCTCAACGTGAAGGAGTAACGGTTCTACTCTGAGTTCCTCCTGGATGACAGAACTTCTCACCCTGCATATAAATTAATTTAATATAATGATAAAACTATCAGATTATTCTTAATGTTTTATTTAAATACATTGTATTATACTAACTCTCCTATTACACAAAATATATGTATATTTTCATCATCAGCTAGTTTACTTGCATACAAAGTTGCAATCTGCTAAAATGTGTTTGCATTTGGAGGATAGGACGTAGATGCGTCAGTTCCAGTAAGGTAAGATGCCAGCAAAAATAACAGTGTGCATATATCAAATCAGATATAAACTAGTAAACTTTGTGTGTGTGTGTGTGTGTGTGTGTGTGTGTGTGTGTGTGTGTGTGTGTGTGTGTGTGTGTGTGTGTGT
>JAOUQZ010000004.1:8292258-8316177 GCA_028564935.1 Neosilurus hyrtlii
CACTTTTTGCACACAAACATTTACAGACTTTTACTAGAAAAAAAAGTATCCTATATTTTATCTTATATGTATATTTTATTTTATTCTATATATGTTCCTATTTCTATCCTTTTGCATTTTATATTTATCTTTATACTTTAACTGACCTTTACATCCTTTAAAGATTTCAGTTATTGTTCTTTTCTTCTTGTTGCTTTGATAGTTTATTCTTTAGATTTTGGACAGTCCTACTTTCACTACATATTGTACTGTGTATAATTTGTATGTAACAAATAAAATTTGAATTTGAATTTGACTGGACTGGAATGAACACCGCCGCTCAAGGCCTACTGTTCTCTCCATAAAGACACCAAACAGAGCAGTTCTGAGGCTGGTCCTCAATTTCACTAAGTTGACCAGAGGATCTTTTAGGAATGTTAGTTATGGAGTGATTTCCCGCAGTCCAACATCTTGGTGTGAGCTGGATGTCTCTCAACTTTCCTGCAAATGAATGGTTCCATCCAGATGCAAGTGGTGACTCAGAGGTTATACTCATGTCTGCTGATCAAAGGTGCCAGTGCTGAGCCAGTGAGCAGAACCCACAACCTTCATCTGCCCCAGTTTGCTCAGATAAAAGCCAAACAAATATGTACATGTGGATTTTTGCTGGACATGACAAATGTGCATATTATTATTGCAATACCTGATAGTGATTCATGGATCAGAGGCAAACTATCAGAAACTTGTCCATCTTAAACCACTTACAAAAAGCAACAATATTAATTTTCCTTTGCAAATGACCAGCTAATGGTCAAAATACACCATCAAACAAAGTAATTAAATTCATAACATATGATATATAAATGTAGAAGAATGACCTCCTACTCAGATCTGAAACCTATGCTCAGCACATCCACCTGAGTGTGTATTCGGGTGTGACTCACCAGGTACCACTGTTGTGCAAACTTAGGGTCAGCTGGCTCGGAGTAAATGTCCCGCTTCTTCCTCTGTTTCACCACTTGCTGCTCTACCCATTTTACCTTAGAAAACACACAGTCTTATTACAAACATGTTTGAAACAACAACACAATGTTCAAAATGCAGTACTAACAACCACAGCTCTGATAATAATTTGATGTTAGTTGAAAACAAAATGCCAGATTTGACTGTAGCTATTAGTGTAAACACACCAATAACCTTTACTCCAGTGATATTACTGTAGATGAACTTGTATATGATCATGTCTAGCTTATTTTGAAATAATCCTAAAACAGGCATTAGAGTTTTTTGGGGTTTTACATATAATCTGCCACACTAGAGAAAATTCAGTGTTATTTCAGAAGTGAAGAAAAGTGTTCATGGCAAGAGTGCTTCAAAAAAAAAAAGGGCACGTGTCCATCAACTAAAATAGCATTACTATTATCAGAATGACTTAAATTCTGGTTTAGTAATCATACGCCTGGTGCGAAGCAATGAACGACAGTTTTAATAGTGTGTTTAGCATGTGTGAACACACATCACTAAAATGATTATTGGATATTAAACAGCTTCAGAAACCAGTATAGCATTTAAGCCAATCAGGCCAGTTAGGAAAGAACATAGGTAGACAAACTCCTGACTGAAGCGAATCATCCAGCCTCCTCTGCTCAGCAGTAAAGTGAACGCCCCTCTGAAGTGATCAGAGCACCCGGAGTAAGTCACCCTTGACAAAGCTGCAAGGGCAGCCTGAAACAAGCACAGCTTCATCTTTGTGGTTACTTCAGGGAATTTCCCAGGTACCCAGCACTCGGGTTAAGTATGCACTGCTTACCCCACAGGCATGTACCGCAAAATGAGTCGACCTTATTTTAAAATGAATTAATTTTGAAAGTAACACCCACAAAAAAAAGAGTAAGAAACAGTTTGACGTCAAGCATCCTGTATCAAAGAGACTGACATTGAAAACAATGAGCAATCACGGGGGGAAAAAAAATAAAAATCACAACACACAAAGGGATTGGTCTGCTTAATCTATTATGTGGTTTTATAACATTTTAAATAAATCACTATAATTATTTTAAACAGAATACCAAATAAGATAAGATAAAATGAGAAGTCCATGTTATGTTAAAAACTCCAATCTGTATCTTTCTTTTTGTAGCATGAGCAGACATTTTTGTGGGCTAACACTCGTAAACTTGCAAAGGTGCGCACGCACAGATTTATATATGTAGACTACTACGTATGTATACAGACGTACGGACATACATAACTTATGCATACTGGTCAGGGACAACCAAATGGCCAGATGCGGCCCCACATTGCCCAGGTCTGATCTAGGAGAAACACCACAAGAGGCCACCCATAGCTTAAAGCTATTAAACTAGTTACAGAAGAATAGGGAGAGGGATAAATCCTGAGACTGTGTAGCTTAATATATTTAATTTTTTTCTTTATATTTTTAGTGTTTTCTATTTTAAGCTTCTTTTCTGTAATTAATAAAGCCAATTAGTCACAAAATAAAAAACAATTTTATTCAAGAAATAACCTAAGCGAAAAGGATAGCTTGAATGTTGCACAGGTACACTACTGTATTAAGTGGTTTAATGTGTTCAGACTTGTGCAAAGTTCAGATTGCCATAAAACTGATCTGGTGCTTTCTATTTTTCTTTTTTTTAATTATAAGACATATTGATAACATAGGCAACCTTTTGTGATACACCATAAATTTCTCTATCATCACTTTGATAATCACCTGACAAAGCCAGAAAGAGAACCTCAAAAATCCACTTTGGCAGCATCTGAAGATTTTTCCGTTTGGAAGTGTATGCTTTTTTGAACTATGAATATGAAAATTGACTAACATTTCTAAAAGATCATTTTAATGCCCTGTATCTTTGTTAAAAAAAAAATTAAGGTCATGATGTATTAAGAAGCTCTCTAAGCTTACCATCCATCTACAGAGATTTCCTGAATAAAGGAAACTAATCAGTGTTAAAGTGCAACAATACAAGAATTGTAACTAGCTGGTCATCACAGAGAAACTATACACTGGCTTTTTTTGGTTACACTGGTGTAAAAAGCTTTCTGTGAAAGAAGTACACTAAGGATCATAAAATCATTTCAATTCCTCTCTAATCCTGTAAAAACCCTCACAGGCAAGAGACATCAAGTTTATCCCTTCCACTCCACTGAGAAGCCACTGCATTCTCCATCAGTGTACAATGACAGGCAGAGTTAATAACGTAAACCTGAGAGCATTGTTCTGACAATCATTTGTTAAGATCACGTCGAGTTTCTGCCAACAGAGATGGGATCAATGCCAATCCAACCCAGAGCGTAGTGTTAGGTTTATAGGTTTCATGCTGAACTTTGTGATTAAGAATCTCTTAATATTTAAGACTAGATGCTAACGGTGTTATGGATGTACACAGTCCTGAATATCAACAGGGTTCTGGTCCCTCTTTAGACATATCAATCGATGCAGAACATCAATTAGAAAGTAATTAGATGCAAGTTAGTAGTTATTGAATGCATGCCACTATTGCAATACTTGTGCAAACCATCTGATTTGCTAATAAGTAATGTTTCTGATCTGCTGAAGCATCTACTAAAGGCCAAATTAGTGTCTGCAATAAAACCGATGCAAAATAAAAATGTTAATTTTAACATGCCAACATTATTTGTTTAGACTTCGAAGCAGATAAAAATACTGGCCAATGCATTGAGCAGTGATTTTGCTAAGTAATGGGGGTAGGACTGAAAGATTCAAACCAGAAGCTGCAGCAGTGGAGATAGAATCTCCAGTATAAATTAGTCTGAAAGCTTGTACACAGGAAAAGTTTAACTGACCGGCCACTCTCCAGACATTTCAAATACAGCAGGCAGTGGTGGGTAGTTTAGATGTAAAAGAGGTATTTGTCCAACTGGACCACAATTACTGTAATTTCCTCAAGTCATGATATGAAATGGGAAGCGATGATGGTGGCATTACAGGTCTAAAAATCCACCCAATAAATGTTTACAGGGATAAAACTGGGACTCTTCTTAGCCTCTAAAATTTTTTTTATAAGTGCAGTTAAATATTACCACAAAGAAGCAAAAGCAATATATAAATAGTATCAAGCCTCCATTTCTTCCCAAATGTCAGTCCACAAGTTGTGTTATTGGTGATAAGGACTGTTTTAAAAGTCAGGAAGGCTCCCATTTCAACTTGGCGCTAAGGGAGAAAAGGAATTCAACAACAGGAAGTAAAGCAGGGTAGCCGGAGGAAATCTCATCAAGTTTTGTTGTGAGGGTGGTCAAAGGTATTTGGCACAAATTTCACCAGCTTCATTGCTAAAGAGTCAAATCACCTGCCTAAAATGATGTGGCTCCACTGTGGCTACATAAACTTCAGAAGCAACTTAATCTCTATCTGTAACGATGAAGAAAAACATCTGTAACCAGCTGTCCCTAGCTGTTTCAGGCCCTGACATGATTTTGGTCATTGTTTCTGAATTAGCCCCATCTTTCCACAAGTGTTCAGTCCCATCTTGCCCATAAGTGTTTTATTTGCTCCAAACCCACATTAACCTCCATAAACCTCATGGGCTACATGATGACGACCTTAATCATTCGTGTTGGACAGTAAAACCAAGTAATGGGGAGTGAAAACCTTTTTAAACGGGAGAATAATTTTTTATTTTTTTAGCCCTCAAATGTGACTTAATGGCTGTCGGACCGCTAGGGCACCTCTGTGCTGTGGGTCTGGGACATTCACATACATTATAGAGACTCATGCACATCCCACCCTGCGTGCACTCATTGTGTCGATGTCCCAGGTGGCCTCGTTATTCACACACCTCATCACACACAGACCAGAGTGTTTTCGCACCTCTAGTTAAGCCAGCCTCACTCCTATAGGTAATCCAGCACAAGGTCTACAAACATGCTTTATCCCTCCACCAGAAGGTGAGCAATGGCACATGCTGATCCACTCAGTGGTTTATATTAAGGAACCTTCCAGTCTCTGGAACTGATGGTGTGCAGATCTCATTCCATGTCGCCTCTGATCCTGCCATCTGGATTGAAGCTGATGGTGACAAGCACTCGGACAGCTCTGAATGGCTGCAGATGTTTGATTAAGCCACATAAGGTAGCTTTATTTCAAATGCCAATGTTTCAAAAAGTTGTTAAACATGCAGGAAGGCAGCCTTTATTCGGTTTAATTACAAACATGGGAAGTAGTGGTGGGAGTGGCCGGAAGTGATGGCACCACCAGAGAAGTGTGTTCTTCATACAAGTGTGGTGCATCAACATGAAGCATCAACAGGAAGCTGGTACAAGCCAAAGATGATGTGGACCATCAGAACAGGATTCAGGAATGCTCAAGGGAGATATAGCTGGTTTTATCACCACAATGATCTCACAATTAAAATCAATTACGAAGAAGGCATACAAACCCTTATAAATATTATGCTTTCATGCAAAGGTTATTGCCAGTACAAAATTAGTCCTGGTTGCGAATGTCCGACGAACTGCTTACATATATCGTAAACTGGTCATTGTGTAGACAATTATTTATGTGCACAGTATACATTACCCACACCAGCGTTACATATATGCAGAGGGTAAAGTTTACAGGCACCATTACCAGAAGTCTAATGAGTGCATTTTTTTAAATAATTTGTAAATTATTACAAAATACACACACACACACACACACACACATATATATATATACACACACACACACCCCACATAAAACTAAATTAGTTTCATTTATTAATGTTTACTGTGCTTTAGAGAATTTTAATGTATAGATCTTTGATTTCATGTCATTATTTATATGTATATCTAGGTATCATTGTTCTACACCATTCCTGTGTGTACAATATCTACCACGTGTCTTACAGAACCAGCCACAGTTCTCCTAGAAATGTTGACTGCAACACTTGTTTCTTTATTTCCATGTAAATCGCAGCAGCCTTCATATTTTTGTCTGAAAAGTGGCCTCTTAAAGTCAATACGCTGCTTTCTTTATTGACATACTGTACTAACATTTTTTTATGTAACATTTCATTATGTTTTATTGTACTAACTTACTAATATACAAATTATAAAATAAAATGGAGAATCTTGTGGGAATTTTTTATTTTATGTTACTTCACATCTTTTTTTTTTTTTGAGAATGTGAGTACGTGTGAATGGCCATCATTCAGATAAAGAACAGAATAGGCCGCATGCAAACGTAAAGTTATTATAATTAAAAGATGTAAAAGTCTTAAAACAAGGTGAAAAAGGTTGCTAAGTGTTTTTAGAGATAATGTTCAAAAAGCAGGACAGGCTTTTTTCCTATTTCATTAGATTCAGTATTCCTTAGCCCCTTAAATTTCACTGAATTTTTGAATCCGAAGAGAAATATATCAGCCTACAAGCCCCAGTAAACCTATTTGATGTTCCCAAAACGCCATCCAACTTTTTCTAGTCCGACATGAACTGTAGCGTTATTAAATTTTAACTAAATTATCTACACAGGGGGGAAAAAATAAAACTTGGTAACTCATATTGCACAGAATAAACAGTCAGTTTGATCGCACTGGAATTAAAGTCAAACACTGCAATACTGAGTCATCTTAAATGCCTGGAAGTAGTGTGGAACATTTTGCGCATACCTGGGGATCTCCCTGCAGGCGACCATGTGTTCCTCTGTTTTCAGATAAAGACCTTTTCACCACCTTGGGGTGCCGAAAATGGTAGTACTCTCCAAAAATCTGCAAAAATACACACAGGGAGGAAAAAACATTTAGACTTGTATCTTAAAGATATGCTTGGTAAAACAGAGTTGTTTTGAAATGTTGTAAATGAGGCGGCATTCAAAAAGAATATTCTTCAAATACATGGTTGTGATACACTGCAAAACAAAACCACATCACAAAGAGAATACTTCAGGATGTAGACGGATGAGTTCAGAGACACTAATGAAATATGTGGCAAGATAGATATAGGAACAATAAAAGAAAAAGATCAAAAGAGCAAGGCAGAGACAGGAGCCCTCTACACATGACATGAAATAAAAATTTAAGAGAATTAGAGCCACAGAGTAACAAAGCTACACTTAATGAAGCTGCCAACTAAGGCTGACTTAATGAAAAGGGGCAGCATAGATTAAGCTGCACCAGTATTACAGGTCATCTCAGCGCATTCCAAGTGCCCCGACTATGACCTCGTTTTCAGATAAAAGGCACAGACACAACGATGAACGCATACGCCTGATGTACGAAGCTGAAGTCAGCCAGCTTCACATCCACACAACTGCTAAGCTTTAGATTTTGAGCAGATCGATTCTCCCTCTGATGAATGAGAGAAAGCCGAAAGTTCTTGCGCTGCTAAGCTCCTGTTGTGTGCGCCAGAAGCCTCGACTTGTCTAACTGTGACATAAAAATGCTGAAAGGCAGGATAGGGCTTAAAACATTACTCAACCCCAGAATCCTTGTAACAAAAAAAATTTCTAATGGCCCCTGAATGACAAACTGATAGTTTCATTAGATGCGGAGCAGCTGAATACCATCAACTGGAGCAAAAATGAGATCATAAATGCAAAATGAAAATGAGCAATCTTAAAATCCCAAGACAAAAAACCAAAGTGATCTGAGAGACTTGAAGTTATGGTTTATAATACTTTAAAAAGGCATTTTTCCCCCCATCATTAGGATGAAATTCCTATTTTGAATACTCTCCTCTTGTAAGGACCCTTAATGCCACATAAACATGTTAAGCGCATACACTACATTTTGTGGCTTGGGTACTAATCTGCTTGTGTAATATGCTTAGATGCATTACAGAACATGCAATAGAAGCTTTTGGTTTTGGCACTAATTTTAACGGAGATGGAACCGGTGGGAGCATCCAGATCTGAGGTTTTCCAGTCTTGATCTTTTCCCGTGTTCTTCTCTTTAATCTTGAGTAAACAGCTTGGATTACAACATGTCAACACAAATACCATAAGCCAAATAAAACCAGTGTGGCAAAGAAAAGCAGAAAGTGTTCTGAGAACAGATTTGCTTCGAGGCAGTGAAGCAGGCGGAGAAGCCTAGCAACCATAAAGAGAATCACAGATTAGAGAACAGGGAAGAAATATGAATAAAAGGATTACAGCTCAATGAAATAAGGAGGGTACAAAAAAAACGACAAAGTGTGTGTGATGGGTACAATTATAAGCAGCTCATTCTTAATCACTCTTTTTAACGAATTACAGAAGGCAATGTAGTGCCAAGAGCAGGTGCATTCTATTCAAGCCAAGATAAAAGACTTAAAATGCTGGACGCAAGTCACAGCTGGATTCTGAGTTTCTAGCTTCCGGCTTAGGCGTGCATGGATGAAAGAATCAGATCAGATCTTTCAATATCATATCTTCCTTCATCATGCTCAACTCCCCTGGCACACACAAGGCAACTGCATCTTCCACATGGCAACAAAACATAGTGGGGAAGTCTGGAGCAGACATTTGTCTTTAGCCTCTTATCCATAATCTTGTAATTGAAGCCAAAACCCACAGAATACAGAGCGTATCTGAAAAGTTTCCAATGCCAAGTCTGGGAGGGCCTGCACTTGCACTGCATCTCAAAGGAATGCAGAAAACGGCATGGAGAAATATATTTATGGACAAGGCTGAAAGCAGACCTTAAAAAACAGGCAAGACTGCACTAATGCTAGCCTGTCAGCGATACAGTGCACTAACATCTAAAAGCAGCGCTTTGTGTCGTGAGAAATGTGCAGGCGGCCTAATTATCTCCCAGTGTACCTTCCACTCATCGTGTAGGTTTATAAAGGAGAGCACTACCATTCGGAATGAGAGCCCCACATTCCCACACAAATTAGTACCATCATCTACAATTAGCTTCCACCTCACCTGACATGTACCACTACAGCTCCTAACTATCTGCATGGCAATCTTTACAACCACACAATCTCCTCCATTTTAATTAGGGGAAAGATCTCATGAAAAGCAAAGTGTGTTCCAGGGGTGGAAAAAGCAAAACAAAGGAATGCGTAATGCTGACAGGCAACACAGTGCGTGTTAAATTTGCAGCAGCCTCTAGGGATAATTATTGAAATGGACGGGTGATCCAACAACTTCGTTGAAATGCAATGCCATGCAGGTTTTAAAAATAATCCAGCGGATGTTTATTTTCCAATTAAATAAGTGTCAAGATTAACTTGGGGTAACAATGACAGCAGACCACCTGAAAACAAAAATTCATTCTGCAGAAAAAGAGAACTCACACTCTTGGGACACTTGAGTAAGCCTGGCTTATAGTAATGCTCTCACACACACGCTACAAAATCTCAAGTGCTTTACAGGATATATAAGGCCATGAAAAAATAAATAATATGAATGTCTACATATATCTATAACATTTTCTTAAACGCTACTGTCACTGCTTGTTCAGGCACATAAATGGAGCATCAGCTTAAGCCTAATAATATACATCATACACAAAATACAGGTCTGAAATATCTACGGTAGGAGTTAAATATACAGGCCCGGGTTTACATAAAGTCCTAAAGAAATGCACCCTATCTCAGTTTGCCAGACATGGAAACCCACATATGCAAGCAACAGATAATGAAATGTTTCCCCTCTCAAAGTTGTAGCCTGAAGCAAAGCAGCAGAAGATGGCCATCTGGGATTTTTCACCCAGCATGAACTTGTCCTCGGTCTCTCCCTGACCCTTTCATCTCAGAGCTGTTTTGCTTCGTCAACCTTATGTTGTCCTCAAACATCAGAACCCTACATTTCTATAAACTGTTTTCCTTTTTTAGATGTACACCACACTATCACTGTGTTCTTCACACTCACTAAATTTCACCACCTTGTGCTAAAGCTGTGCAGCAAGACTGGGATCCTCTTTGAACTCAACCCCCCAATTGATTTTTTTTTTTTTTTTTTTTTTTTTTTTTAATAAATAAATAATTAAATTTTGTGGAAGTGTGAGGAGGCAGTCAGAAGCTCTCAGGAAAAGGAAATGCGATGTTACATGAAAAACATTAATAATGAGTGTGTGATTAGTTAATTTGCCTGCAGGGGAGGGTGGAAGCAAGATTAAAAATCAGTCCCACACACGCCTCAACACTAAGGACACTGGAATCAACATTCATTGCACTGTGTGAAAAACAACCTGAACGCTGCAGAATGGTTCAACCTCTGGACATTTTCACACAGAGTCTGAATATTTAATTCTGCCTGGAGCAGATTTAAGGGAGGGGCTCAAAATCACAGGTTAGCTTTCACATACATACAAGCCAGGAATTAACTACACCATTCCATACATCAGGTTTGGACAACTGGGAGGCACTGGGTTAATCTTTTTTTTCCTGTTTTATTATTACTTTCCTACCACAACTGAAAACAACAGTCATTTTTGGATGCATGACATTTCATCTTGTAATAACGGCAAACATTTTCAAATAATTTTTGCAGGCAGACATGAGCCGCACGTTTATCATCATCATGTTCTTTGTGTCAACACTTCAGCCACAAAGGTCAGCCAATTACACCGCTCCAGACCTACGAAACTGTGGTTTAGTACATCAATGATCATAATAATCCTTACCCCATCATCTCAAGAGCAGAAAGAAACATGACAAGAAAATCACATCACTCAGTATGTAGGTAATAGTGAGCTTCCTCACTTCATGTCAATGATATGGGGATTCAGTGATTGTCAAAAGGATGAGAGATCCATAAATCTGGATTCCCTGGACCTTTCCTGGGCTCGAAATTAGCATTCACCATCAATACCTGTGCTGAACTCTGGGCTCAAACAACCCTGAGTCTGAAAAGTGTGGTTTCCACATTTCCAAGTCAGCAACTGTGGAGTGCTCTAAGAATATATGAAGAATTTACACACATTACACATTACAGGTAATTCCTGAAAGCCCTTTAATTGTTCTCAATATAAATACGACTGCAGTACAATGTCATGGAGCGCATAGACAATGACCAGTTAGACAGATGTCTCAATTTCAAATGAGCAGCTGTGCCAAAAATTTGCAAGTACCATACTTACTCCGAGAACACCTAATGACTGCCTAACAGCACATTTTTCTTCATTATTCTCAAATATGAGTCTATTAGTGTTTTATATACTGCAAATGAACCCTCAAAAAATTTTGAGCTAATGTATGATGGGGACCAGAGGAAAAGGTACCAGATGCATGCTAGCTTTCTCAGGGCTGAGAGAAGGGGGGTGGGGGCTTCACAGTCTGCTATGGTTTCTATCAGTGGCCTTTCAGTTAAAGCAGAGCTGTTTGTATACTGTTCATGGAGTACATTAAGAGGTTATGTATCTTACAGCAGCAAGTTCACACTGATTTAAGAATCAACACACCACAAAGTCTCAAGGTTTTTTTCCTCCTCTTTGAAGATGTCAACACTATAGAAGGAGTAACTAGAATAGAATGCAATAGCACACACTTGAGTGAACACTGCAAAACTGTAAGCCTTATCTGCGAGTTCTTCAGAATCTATTAAAGGCACATCGATCCGATGCCAAGCGCAGTCCTCCACAAGTCAGCACCCGTAAACTGATCATTCTTTCAGCAGGCACTCGCCGCTCAATAAATTCTCTCAATCTAAATGAAGTGGAGTCTTCTTAACATAGTGAATCACACTCTCCATAATCATGTAACATTAGAATGGGTCGTTTGCAGTGGGTCACAAAAAGTCCCAGGCAGATTAATGGAGACTGCTGGTGTGAGAATGGATGAATAGGCCAATGAAAGACCACAAAAGGGCCCCAAACTCTTGACAGTCCATGGTTACTATAGAAACCCTAGAGAGCCAGCAGTGAATTTGACAGTTATAGCTGCAGAGATGAGCACAGTACGAGCAGCGTGGCGGTTAGGATGAGAGCATGCACAGCCTTTCCTACACATCGGTCTCGATTACTGAATATATGACAGCAGTGCGTGACAAAAGGAAGCAATCTGACTCTGACAGCCACATCTCAAAACTATCCAGCAAAAAAATAACAGCCTTTCTGCTAGTGATCAAGCCAAACCATGAGACAAAGCATTATGATGCATGGTATGTTCGTTATCAAGGCTACAATACCATGACTGATTAGAAGATAAAAGCTAGTTAATTTTCTTACAAGCATTTGTAATCCTCTGGAGTAGTAATGGTAACATGACAAGATCCAGTTCTTTTCCTAGTAATTTCAAGACATAAAAACAGAGAGGATGGTATAGATAGTATTATCTGTAAAGAGTATTACACAGTTATACAATCTACTCTTTCATAAAAAAGAAAAAAATAACAGTACGCATTACAGAGCACTGTGATGTAACCGGGACCCTTTCGAGGCCTGGGTACCCCAGATGCCAAGAGGCATGTTTGTTGCCACTTCTCACTTTGAATATACTTGTATATTATACTTTTTACCTCTGCCAAATAGTTCATGGTTTACCCTTCATTTAAGTGTTGATAATACAGTTATTTGTGGATTTCATTAATTCATTTATCAGAAGTGGGGTTCTGTACTAGAAGGAGTATGTACGGGGAGTTTTCATTTGGTGTTAAAGTCATATGAAGACAGGAATCAGCAAAAAAAACCCTGGACCTTTAAAAGATACTGTTCACCAAACTATTTAGGGTAGTTCATTGATTCTTTTAATGAATGCAGGAAAGGGGCTGGACCTTTACAAGAAGAACCCTGCATGTACTACAAGGTTAATGTATTCAAAAGAAAATGATTTAAAAGAACACATGTTTGCTCAACTTGAAAAGTGTGTCATTAGTTACTAGGACACAAATCTAAATGTGACTTCTCAATGCCACAGTGGAGGGCAGATCATTTCCAGGATGCCACCAAAATAAATAAACCCTGCAGGAGCTCCATGTTTTGAATACCCATTTTAAAATCAGTGAAGGAATCCATGTGTAAGTGCTCCATTAGTAATTATGAGGAAAGTAAAATATCATGTAGGTTTTGTGGAACAATCCATCAGAAAGCATTAGCAAAATCATTAATCAGAGTGTGCAAAAAAAAGACAAAAACATAATCCTAAGCTATTATATGTGAGATATACATATATATCCTGAGATACAAACTGAAATTCATGAACAAAATGCTTTAACATTCATAGGATAAAAATTCTAAAACTTGTGCACTTTAAAATTGGCATTTAAAAATAACAGGGGAAAAGGGTAAACAAGCCTGTATGCATTTATACTGTACACAAAAATATGTACATTTTCATTATCAGGTGGTTTTAACTTACATTCACAAAGTTGCATTTATTGCAAAAATGCATTTAAATAGCTTCCATTAGCCTGTTTGAAAAGGCAATAATTTGTAGTCCATTTCATTTTGCAAGTGTGCAAAATTGTGAGGATAGAACGAAGGCATATCAGTTCCAAGAAGGCAAGATGCCAGCAATAAATATACGGGTATTAAACTAACAAATCAGTAAAAATTGTGATTTGTGACACGAAAATATAAAGGATAGAGAATAATATAAAACAGGAAAAAAAATAAACAGCTGGCAAAGTCACTCAAGTTTCGCCCACTGTTTCCCGTGTGGATGCGGCTTTAGGGCTGCATGGCATGTTATTTGGACCATTTCTTGACCCTGCACAAATGTAATGTTTATTACCAATGTATTCATCAAAAAAAGATCTGAAGTTGGTCTTAAACACAACTCAAAAGACTGTGACCTCAGCTTATAAAGGGGAGCAGAGCTTACACATATAATCAGACACAAACAAAATGAGGAAAGTTTAGTATCGAGAGGTTTTTAAGTAACTGGGGACTAAAAAAAGTAAGTAACTGGGAAAAAAAAAAAAAAAAAAAAAAGTAACTGGGGACAGAATACATCAGAGAGTCACAAGAACCATTAACTAGAGTCTGGATACTAAAGCAGTCTTATGTAAAACCCACTTTTAACCATCGATGGGAGGAACCTCCTGGCAGACATTACCCTTAAAAGACCACAAAAGGTGAAATAGGAATGTGAGCCCATTGGAAAGTTAATCTTTGCTTTCTTTGAGGGTTTGTAAAGCATTGTCACTTCTGCTGAGTCACACTATTAAAGGGCAGACAGTTAACAAGCTGCACAAGGTTAATAAGGAACAATGCTGACCTCCCTGTGAAAGATGGTGGAAATGTTTCTCACAGGTCAGCTTCAGCACAAAAGCACCAGTGGGTTCTAGCAGCATAACTTAGTGCTAGTTGTTGTAAAGGATCAGTAAAAAAGTTTTTTGTTTTTTTGACGATAAATGGTGCAATCTAGTATAATTTTGAATGTTATTTAGAATATTAATATTTCCAAATATTAATGTTTCCTTATCGCAACACAAATGATCTTTACTGACAATTAATGCAAAACCTTTTTTAAAATTGTCTTATGAAATATATAAAGGCTCACTTGTTAGCTGATATTTGTTTATTTAATGGGTTTAAAAAATACATTTCTCACAAATTGTTAAAAAAAAAAAAGGTCTCTTAAATCTCATCATCCGTGTTATTATGAACGGCAGTATAAGATTCAAGATTCTTTGTCATTATGTTCACACAAAGTTTGGTATGAAACTCTGAGCTATAAAAAGGTACAAGCACGGCAATAAACTGCAATTAACACCGTCAAGAGCGGAATATAAACAGAAGCAATTATATACACATATGTAGAATGTAAATAAAATGCGGCAGTGTAACCAGCCATAGAGTTTGTGGATTCAAAGTCCTTTCACGAAGAACTGATGTCTATGTTAGAGTCAGAAGAGGGTCGTGTGTGAAACTAGCGAGTGTGTGTGTGAGACAGCAAGGGAGTGGAGGGAGAAGGGAAGATGAAGCTCTGGGGAAGAAGCTGTTTTTGAGTCTGGTATATAAGTGGTATTAAACTAAGTACAGTTGTGTACCCATTATGTTTACTATGTCAACATTAAGGCCTATGAAAAACAAACTCACCAGTGAAAAAAATTCAGGCCAAAAATGTAATTATAAGGTGATTTAGATTCCCATATCTTCCCTGGATTCACTGCTCCATCAGGCCTTAGTGCACACCGGTTGATGGCGCTCAGGCACTCACTCACTTGCGTCTTTTCCCACTTAGAGGCAGCATATATGAAAGTTTAAATGACTGTCTTTTTTTCTTTACATCAGATGTACAGCCCACTACATATCAGCTTTTAGGCATGATGAGAGCACTAGATTAGAGTACGCTCACCAGATTTTATTTCTTCGACCTAGCTCAAGTCAATATAAACAAACCACTCAATTTTTTTTTTTAAATCCGACAGAAAAGTGCAAAATGGCAGGGAAATGCCTAAAAATAAAATACTCCAACGATTTTGTTTAAATTCGCAAAAGTCAGAAAATCCGACTGATTACACACACTGCTATAGTAAATTATGAAGGCCACATAAGATGCAGTTAAAAGTTCCAGGACTGTTCCTCTAGTAGAATGAATGCAGCGTGGCGCTAGGTTCTTTCGGGAACACACCTGCAACTTCTGTATTTCGCAATGATTGTGCAATTTTAGTTCTATGGCATGACATTGTGTTTAATGCATTTATTCATGCTGGAAGGGCACTTGGAGTGTATAAGTATGGCTTAAAGTATTTTGGCAGAAGGCCTATAAGCAGAGACAGGGAAGACATTTAAACATCCACAAAATGCCTGCCTTACTGCACAAAGTATACAACACAAAATGTCCTCAGTAAATCGTCAGACCTCCATAACTCCAGTCACATCGTCTAAACTTGGAATGTGACAGTAATATAATATACTGTGATGTATAGTGTGACATCTTTTTTTTTTTTAGGGATATGTAGGCCTGAGAGATAAAGCCTGCTATCTCATCCAAAAAAGAGCAGTGGAACAATTTCAGTCATTAGAATTTGCAGTGACCATGACCCTGTTTGAATAAATTCCAAAATTTAGGGCAGTTCATCTGCGACTTTCAAAATTAATTCCACATAAAGTTTCTACAAAAAATCCTACAAACATCAAACAAAATACAGCACTGATGAGAATCTCGTATCAATGGACACCGACCAAACAAAAAAACTGACTGTGGATTTAAAATATACTACCTCACAGCTGGAAAAGGCACCTAAAATTTATATTTATAATTCTTAAAGCATTTTCTTTTCCCTTTTTTAAATAGATTTTATTTAAGTCATGGCCAATTCCCACCCATCAGACATGTCCTGACCATCACATGACAGCTACCAAGGCAAGATTCAGCTAATTCAGCATAAACTCAGAGGAAAACACTATCCACCCATCCTCATATTCCTATGGTTTCCTGCCATTACTGACACATCTGTCACATCCCATGACATCAACCAAATATGCTTTCTTGAATCCTGACTGTGGTTGCCAGTTTGGAGAAATTGGAGCAATTTTTAAATTCTGTAACCCATATTATAAATCCTCCTGACTATGACAATATTTTCTACTGGATCTCAAAAATAAAATAAAAACATAACCCTAAACTGTACGTGTTATTTTCTCATTTCCTGACCTAGCACGTGTAAAGTTCTATTACAAGTGCAGTTTGAAAAAGACATTAGAGGATGTCCTTACATACAAGTTCAAGGACTGTGCCTGGGAGCAGGGCTTATTCTACATAGCTATTGGACACAAACACACTGATCTACTCAACTTACTGTCTGAGTAAGCAAGTAAATTTGTCATCAAAATCCCTGTACTGGACCCTAAAATTATTAGAAGCATGCATTACTACTGAATTTAATAAAATAAAGTTTATTAGCTTGGTAAAATAAACTATGCTCCTGCTAAAGATGCCTTACAAAGTGGTGGTTATTTATTAAAGTGGTGCCTGTTACAATAAATGATTAGGCTTGGAATTAGGTTGTGATAAGTTTACAGTGCACAGGCTTGAAAAGGAAAACTCCACACACATTTATGACTAGCAAATAATTAACAGACTGTCTTATTGTGTTCACCAGAGATCACGTCAGAAGCAGCCATGACGCAGATTGCATTTAAAAACAGGCATGTGACGACAGCAAAGAAAACACTAGTGGGTTGGAGTGGGTCTTCAAAACACTGTTCATCTCTTATGAAAGCACTAGGCTTAATAGCCTTAAGCATGGATGCTGAATGACCTATTATATGAGCTACAAAAACACTAAACTTTCAAAAGAAAACCAAAATACAACCCCTGGAATCTTGAAATTATGGAATCACCACACTTCAGTGATGTTTCCTTTTTTTTTTTTTTCAAAAAAAAGATCACATCAAATATACAAACCCGAAATTTGTCACAGCAAAAAAACCTTTTGTTTGTGAAATACCACAAACAAATCATTTTAACTTGAATCCTGAGTTAATAGAGGAAGAATCTACGGATCCATCACTCAATGTCAAGGCCAAAATGATACAAGAAAATGAGTTCAATTAGTTCTTTGTTGCTCCTCCTCAGGCCTCTTTGAGGGTTAGAATTCATTAATGGAAAACAATATTCTATCTAAGCAGATGCCAAATTTCTCAAATCGCACTTCAACTTAGAAGGATGAAGCCCTTCTCATGGACCTTATTTTATTTTTTAATTTTCACCATAGATTTCTAAGCAGACGGATATCTTAACTGTCTGCTGATCAAGTCACTGATACCTTGTACTGAAGCTCTTATTCAGTAAAGCTGCTTTGTTGCAAGAGGGATCATCCTGTATGATCACTAAACCTATTTTCTATTGATGAGATATCAGAAAAGTCGCCAAAAGTCTGATGTACATCTCTTGAAGTAATGAATGCCATTTGCCCTGGTCTTGTACCTGATGTGTAATGTCATATCATCAAGGATTGTTTAGTTCAAGTAGCAATCTTTTTACATTTCCTATATAAAATTGTTTTGTAAACAATTAACTTGGTACACCAGCAGTTCGGGTCTAGTTCATGAAACGTGGTGGGTGTGACGTGTGATACGACCCACCTGTTTCATGAGGCCAGAATGTCTAGGTGTTAAACAACAATTGTTTTGTATCATATATGATCAAAACTATTGTTTATACACAAAAAACAAAACAAAACAAAACCAAAACCAGGGTGAACATCCAACTTTTGCCAGGCACTGTAAACTTTTTCACAGTACCGGCATCTTTGGCTCCTGTTTCTAACAAGGTTTTTATGAGTCAGAGATGGCTATAAGGGGAAGTTAAAGGAGCAACTCAGGTAAGCAGACCTGCTTTACAAATCAAACTTCAGTATAGGTTTTTACATTATGCAGTGTGTATTTACCTTTTTAGTTTGTTTGACTAAACCTACTTCCAACCTACCTCTGTGTGTGTGTGTGTGTGTGGTGGGAGGTTTGGAACTTAATATTTTATAAATCCAATCTAAATGATCAGGAGTGTTTATGGCTGCAGGATGGACAAGTTGAAAGGGAACCGACTTGCATAAAAATATTGGTCTGACTTTCAGCCACATTATGTAAAAGGTGCAGATGTAATTGCTTATATTTTCAAGGGGAAAGATTAAAGTAATTTTGACTCCAGCCCATATAAAAGTATAGCAAGGTGACATCAAAAGACTGCTCCATTATGGAGTGAGAACGATGGCGCTTGCTTGTGCTCTGGTGTTATTTTTCGCTCCATGAATTAACATAGGCTGTGAAGCCTAGTGGAGATAGACAAAATCCAATATCATGGTTGAAGCAAAGCCAAGAGTCAAAAGATGCCTGGGGGTTGAGAAAAAAATAATAAAAAATTTCCACAGTTTCACTTTAAGTCCTTTTATGTAAGAAGACCTTAAAGGAATAGGTGAGGTGAATTTTATTTCTAGGCAATGAATTGCAAAATTTACTAAAATTTACCAACAACACTACGCAATCTCTTCCTCTCACATGTGCAGGACCCCATTTTCAAAATTAGCTCAGATTACTGCATGAATAAGATTCATTGTGCACTGATGTACCAGAGCCTAATACATTCATGCTCACTGATTATTTATGACATAACGAGGCTGAATGAGACCACTTTATCTTAACTACTTTAACTACTAGAGCTGTCAGATATGGATATATGCATCATAGAATGATAGTAATATTAATCAGCTTCTGAAAAGATTTTTCTAAGGTTGCAGTTAGGAGATACGAGCAGTGTGCGCTAACAAACATAAAAACACAAAGAAGCATGACACAGTGCAAGCTTCCCACAACAGAGAGGAGGTATCGACCAAACTAAAAGATAAAGAACTCGTAGCTGAGAAAGGTAGTTCTGCTCTTTGGATGTAGTTTGAGGAAACTGTAATTTCTAAGGTATGCTGCAGACCAGTCATGAATGCATAGATTCTCTCTATAGAGAAATACGCAATACACTGCAACATTTATTCCATGTATATATATCAAAAGACATAAAATTGTCATATTAAATTTTGTCCATGGCGCTCAGCTCCAGGAACTACTTGTTTATTGATATGTAGGCATGTAATAATATATTGTATAGGGATAAACTGAAGTACAAACTTATGATGATTTTAATCAAGGAAATGAAAAATTAACCACGATATTTAAGCAGCTACATAATTTTAGTTTTTATAAGCTGTAACTGTGCTGTTAAAACAGTAGAGAGAACAATATACTACAGTAGAGGGTATGCAAATAATGTTATCATACATGGACATAACTGCAGTTGCATTCAAACACAGTTCCACTAAGTGACAGCCTTAGAACTCTAATAAATAAATAAACAAAATAATAATCATTTTTAAAAAATAAATAAATAAAATAACAATAACAATTAATTAAAAATAATAATAAAATCATTAAAATAAAATAAAACAAAATAGTAAATAAATAAATGAATGAATAAATAAATAAACAAACCGTTAAATAAATAAATAGATAGATAGATAGATAATTACATGATCAGATCTAGAGCTGCACAAAAAGACTCAACAAGCATCAGGACCACATGTTTACAGACTGCTGAAAGCCAATGGCCCTAGCTGTTATATTTAAACATGACCACAGCCTTCACAAATATTCACGGTTAAAAATAAATGGTTAAATTCCGTTAATAAAAATTTAATTTGAGTATATTTTATACCATATACATACATACATCATATATACCTATATCTATACAAATGTTTGTAGATAGTTGTTGGTTATTAAGAAAAAGCAGAGAAAATCTAAATGTAAATATGGGGTCATTGGAGACACCTCTCACACAAGAAAAAGCCAAGTCTGAAACACTACAAATTCAAGATGATGTAAGAGATCTGTTAAATTTGTAAACATTTTTATCCTAGATCATTTATGAACAATAAAATCAATACTGTATCTAACTGGAGCCAAGTAGAAATATTCGAGAATGAGAATGGTGCAATCTTTTTTTTTTTAAGGAAATTAGATGCAGACCTAATAAAAGCTTGTATGCATATTTTGTCTGTTTCTATTGAATCGCTCATGTTTAATGAACTTTTTTTGTGTGTAGGAATAAAACCAAGCAATTACTTTACACACTGTGGGGTAATATTGTAATGCAAAAAGTCACATGATCATCTCATGTTTCCACCAGCAACATGGAACTAACTTGCATATGAATACATGGCAGTGCATTCTTTCTTTTATTTGTATGGGCGCACGCTTGTTTTAATGTATGCAAATGGATTTGTATGCAAATGTATTTGCGTATGATAATGTATGCAAATGGATTTGCGTATGAATTGAAGAAGTGCCCAGTTTTATTTTTTCATAATTTTACAACACTTCATTAACTTACGTTCTATGAACTAACAGATTTGCATTTTATTCTTGTGATTTTGCACAATCACACGAGTGAAATACCAGTTTTTTAATTAAACAATAATGATAATGAAATATACATATAATATATACATGTTCACGTGTAGCAGGAGAGGTTGGAAGCCTTGCCTTTCGTTTCACTTAAAGGTTCTGGTTGAAATTCTAGCTAGAGGATTTCAAAGAAGCTGTAATTGGTTATAGTAACTAATGATTAAAAAGCACAAAAAGAAAGGATGGCAAATCATTTTCTGTATGTCCTGAAGTCTTACCTGAATAGCTCGGCAAGATTGAAATGAAAAATGAAAAACAGAGCCAAACTGGCATCAGTGTGGGTCTCCGTTGTTGGTAGGGTGTTTCAGGAATTGTGCATATTTTGACACCTTTGCCAAAGTTTGTGACAACAACGAAAAATAGACTATTGAGCATACACAAGATGAAGAGTTTATGCACAACCTGTCAAGGTTGTGCATAAACTCTTCTTAACTAAAAAATATCTAACTTTCAAAATGAGGTTTCATATTTTCGTATGGAAGAACAGAATGAATCATCTGGCCGTGATTCTTGTGAATTGATAGCACAACTTAGCTATAGTGTAAATAATTTCATTTAAGAATGACTAGTCAAATTAACTTGCACCAAAAGGAAAGTAGCAAAAAAGGAACTAGCGCATTTAGAATTATATACAGATGGGTAACAAATGGAAGATAAGGCATATTTTATTAAAGTTTGGGCACTTCATTGATCTGGACAACCATTTATCATGCCAAACACGGACATTCTTAGTTACCAACAGTTTGAACTAGAATACTTTGTAATGCACACGCTTCACAACTAAATGTGTACGTTCAACCACAATTTACAGCCTCATTTACTGATGCTTTTTCCACGGAGACGTAGATGTCGCTTAGTCAATGCGGTTACTGAAACATGGCCAGCTGAGAACTCTTTGGAAGAGTTCATGATTTGGGCATGGATGGCAGGCGCATGCCATACACGGAGCACACCAGATTGCAATTGCGTTATTGTTTCAATGCTTCATGAAACCACCACAGAAGTTTATCAATCCCTGTACATCTTTTGAGAAAAGTTCTACTTTAGCTAAAGTCTAAAAAGAAATGCTAATTCTCAATCCACAAAATATAATGCACATCTCATTTTCTCCCAGTGCAACCCAAAAAGACACAACTAATGTAACTAATTCAGTAATAAAAAAAAGCCCAGGTGGGAAGCCAATTTAAAAATTAAAAAGGAGGCAAGAGATTGATGAGGTGGTTACTGACAGTTGAAGCTGAACTTTCAAATCACTAAACAAAACCCCTGTGAATACGAAAATTGCCATTATGAAAACACATTTGTGAGTCAATAATTTATGTTTATAATGACAATCATTGATACTTGCCTACAAACACACACACACACAAAAAAAATAAATATAAAAGGTGGACATAGACAGCATTTCTTCTAACAGCACCGCCCTAAGATTTTCCCAGGCAAATGAGGCTATTTTCAGTCATCTGGTCAAACAGGAAGAGCAGTTATTGAGACTTTTTCCTGTTTTTTTATGATTATCTCATAATTATAGTCTTACGCTTATAGCCCCACACATAGTCCACAGAGAGAATAATCACCACTCTAGCAACACTGGAGCAGCCCGAATCCTTAAAATGCCTGTACTAATTTTTCAGCTTTCTACTGAACTACTGTAAGTGATTTAAGATGGACTTAGCTAGTGGATAAGGGACTGCAGTAAAAAGTACACAACGAATAGCACAGGTCAAGAGACTTATGCTGATTGCTGAATTGATCAGAAATTGGTACAGTGAATGAATAAAAGCTCTTTCACTCTTTTCTTTCACTTACTGAGAAATGACTCAAAATTCAAATTAAAGAGAGTGTGAAACATGAGACACCAAGTCAAACATGCCTCCCCCAAATGTTGTACAAGTGCGTGGGAGGTTCTGCTGACGGTTTGTAACTGTAGTTCACATGAAGCACAATGAAGTAAGACTGAATTTGGCAATTCTGTTCAAAACAGTATTCTTTTAAAAAAAAAAGAAGGGGGGTGGGGGAGGAGATTCTGGTAAATTTCGGCATTAACCGAATTACACCACCCACATTCCTAAAAAAGTTACGGGAAGAAAGCATGTCACACAGCACATAGCAGGGAATCAGATAGTCGTGTCAGGAAGTGCCAAGCAAAACGAAGTTGCCCATCTCAGCCAACTCCGTGCGAGGGCAGAGTACACCCTGGACAGCTCGCCAGGCCATCGCAGGATGATAATACAAAAATAATACAATGCATAATTATTTTTGAAGATGTTGTCCAATTATTTGTAGTTAACAAAAACAAGGTATACAGACATTTATCAGAACAACACATCTGAGGACAGTTACTTCTGACTTTCAATCTCTGATTAAACCAGTAAATGTAGTAATGTGATGCATCATTTAACAGTTAAATTTCAAAATTGTATTTATTTAATAACATCTTGTTTAATCTAATCTGATCAGCCTTTGAATACAAAGAATAAAATTTTGACCAGAGGAATCGTGGTAAGATACTATATGAGCAGATACTAACGTTTATTTTTTCTGAAGAAATGAACGATCGCCAAAAACTCCACAATGTCACATTATTTACAAATGTCTCTCCAACCTAATTTCAGGTAATAATTGTGAGATTTATCCACCATTTCCGGCAAATTTTATGTCCTTTACTTTTTCCAGAATTCGTCGTGTGAGCTACCCAAGGCGTGGTATTGGTTCTTTTCTTCTTCCTACCCTCCTGCTTTTTCTTCTAGTCTGCCTTCTTTTTATACAGTCTGGGAGTTACAGGCTTAAAGGTGCTTTACCACCACCAAGGTTTTGGTTGTCTTACTGCCATCACATTAACCCTCTGTTAACCAAGGTTTTTTTTTTCTAACCCTTTCACTTCATGCAGCAGATATGCTACACTGGTTAATAGAAATAGCAAGTACCTGTACAATAATGTAAATGACTCCGATTGGACTATTTTAATAATCTAATTTATTCGATCAGCTGTTGCAACCGTATACACAGTCATAAGAGCTCACTGCAAAAGTAATAATGGCTACATTTCATAAATATAATATGAGAGCGGATTTGATGCATGCATCAACAGTGTGTAGCATAAACTGCTGCTCTTTTCCATGTGCGTTTAAATGTAGCTATCAGTTAC
>JAOUQZ010000004.1:8345261-8355269 GCA_028564935.1 Neosilurus hyrtlii
GTGTGTGTGCTCACTTTGGATGGGTTAAATGCAGAGGCAATAATTTCCCTTGCGGGATTAATATAGTATAGCAAAATCTAAAAAAAAAAAAAAGACAAAACACAACACATAAAGAGTTGTTGATGTTTAACTCACAAATTAATCTTGAACTAAAGATTATATCTTACCAGTTTAAAATTTGTAAGAAAATTATTTGATTTATACACATATACATACATACACAGTAGCCAATCCACTGACATGTTAGTGAGAAGTATTAGAATAAGTAAACCAGTGAACCCAGAGGAAAACCCCAGACAACCTGCATAGTGCTTCACAGAAAGAAATCAATATCGGAGTTCTTCTAGCTGTGGAGCAGCTGTACTATCCAGTGCTCCCATGCTGCCTACAGTTTTAGTAAAAGTTAAACATGGATCCATTTAAGATGAACACAACAAGATAAAAGAGGTGATTAATATATATTGTATCTAATAGGCTTACTCTGCCATTTCCATTGACATGGCCGTCTGAAATACACTGTGCAAGCTGTTGCCACAGAGCAGGTGATTCAGGTGGTACAGACAGGAAATGATGCAGTTCCTCTGAATTCATGTAGCATATTAGGATCCCTAACCTGTCACAGAAACAAAACAGCTCATGTATTTGATGTATGGCTTTATTTTAATGAATTTTCCTGTTTAGGGAAGTGACTTACCTCATTATCGTATCAATTGTGAGATTCTTTCTCTTGCTGAATAGGGTGCGAAGTACATGTCTCCCTCTTACAGTGTCCAGACTGCTATTGGCCAACAGTTCAACCAGTGGGCTAAGCTGTGTAATACGCCTTCAAACTTTACCTTTCTTCTCTTAAAACCTTTAGGATTCATAAGAATATGCAAAACATTCTGATGTTTGCTTACCTACCTGCTGGGATGTCAACTGTTGGAAGTGGCTGACAGGAAGATGTGGGAGGAGGGGAAGAACTGAGGTTAGGAAGTATGGTGGCCAAGAGGAAACATCCCCTACGGCATTTGACTGTAGGAGACGTTTTGCGAAGGCTTGTTTCTGAGGAGACTTCATCTCTGAGCTGTGATCTCGAATAGCCATCAACCTATAAGAAAATATCTATGAAAATAGATATTTTGCGAATTATGAGCGTATTTGCAGAGTGTTATGGCTCACTCACACACTATCGTTGGCAATCAGTGATGCAGGAAAATTCATTATGTCAGATACAGACATGTATGGGATGAACTGTGAAAGATCGACAAATAGTTCTGGTGTAACACGGGGGAATTTGTGGATGAAGGCTGCAGTCATAGTCTCCATGGCCTCCTTTTCCTTTGGGGAAGCCTTTCAATGATGCCAAGAGAAGCAATAAAAATTTATAAGCTTTATAAATAGAACAAACTGCATTTACAGCAGAACCGTCTCAATGGAACAAATGGAGATGGGAAAAGCATTAGCTCTTTGGCTGGCTAACTATCTACCTGTGCTGTCTCTACTTGGAGCTGGTCCCAGGTCTGATGTACATGAGACAGAAATCTTTTCACTGCATCTTTTTCAGCAGACAGCACAAGAGAGCGTATTCTTTCTCTTGGCATCTGGAGGTATTCCTAGACCGGCAGTAAGAAGAATACCACTGATTATGAGTCAGTATTACGGTATACATTAGCACACAAAAATGTTTTTCAAGCAAGTTAGGAACATGTTTGAAGTCTTTTACAGTTTAGCTCACATTAAAATGGGCCCATTCTTATGGGGTCTATTAAATAAACAAGAAATACAGTGATATTGCTTGGAAATAAAATAGAATCGATCCTAATGTCTTTTTGAAATCATTTGCTTACTCCCGTACATGAATGTCAGTGACCCTGGCACCAGGTGGTCTGGAGAAAGTAAAGCCACCATCTTAAGGTGAGAACGCAGAACTATTATAATAATCAAATGGCGGCCATCCACACAAACAGGGATGACACAAGCAGGGAAAAATCAGCAAGTTTAAGTAACCTGAAACATGTCAGGTGTAACGCTGGGTTCCCTTGAAATTGTATGGATTTTGCCATTTCTTTACACTTGATATGAATGAGTGCAGTGCCAATTTATTGTACACTTATTATTTAGTGAATCAGTCTGAACAGTTGAATAAGAAATACTAAGCCCATGAGCTGGGGGTAGTTTCCCTGGGAAACCCTTGTATTCAATCAAAATTACCTACCCATGAAAGAAAAAATACATTGGCTATTGGCTGGTGAATGGGCACATTTAGGTTTAAAGTTTACATCATTTCATTCATCCAGGCTGTCAGGCTGTGTGGTGTAAGTAAAGTTTATATTTAGACAGTAGCCAATCCTGTTTATAGTAAATATACTGTATTCTACTGTTCTTAGCCTGACAGGTGTACCAGTGTTTGAACCCTACCTGAATTAAAAACCTCAGTGCTGAGGAGTTGTCCTCTTTTTGAATGAGGTCCCACAAGACAGGCTGAAAGATTAACAGAAAAACAAACTGATCCTGTAAATTAAGTCTGCGCAACACTTCTGAATTGTAGAATTACCAACAATTATCAGTTTCAATAAAAATTGTTCAGGACTTACACTGAAACAACTAAGAAGATCTTCCTTAAGAGATAGATTCTGTTCTTGTCTGAGAAAGACGCCAACACTTTGGAGCACACTAATGGATGCATTAGGCCTGAGGGTTGCCCAGAAAGAGGAATTGTCCAGAAGCCTGGACAGAAGAATAGCTTGGCTGAGGCCCTGGCGGACCTCCCGTTCCCCCTCTTCAAGGCCTGGTGAGATCCCCACGACAAAATCTAACACTTGGAGAACATAATTTATGGTGGCTAGCCAGCCCACACGTTCATCAACAGCCCCGTCACAATGGTTTAACTTATACACAGCTTCCTGTAGGATGGGAATAGGATTTATACATAGCTGATGTGTGTCAAAGTCATATGGTGCAGGGAGTAGGTTAAACAGCTGCTGGAGGACACACTGGGTGTCTTGCTTCTGTTCTGATTTAGAGTTGCAGTAGTTGAAGAGCATGGGTTGTTTAGGAACCAGCATAATATACAGACTCATATTCTTGCAAATGTAATCCCTCAGACCAGCTGTGTCTCCACAGAGATCAAAAAGATCAGAGTTGGTGAAATGTTCTGTAGTCCAATTTAAAAAATCACAGAGAGCCTTTGTGGAGTCATTGTGGAAATCTTTGTTAAAGACTTTTGAGCAGTATTCTGCAGCCCAGCCAGTGTGAACTAATGGATATGAGGCATTGCCACACAGGGCTAATATCAAAGCGGAGTTGTTAGGCAGAAAACACCTCCTGAAATCTTGTGCACTGAGAGATCTTGCACTAAGCAGTTCTAAGCAGTCTTCATTTGCAATACTTGCAGAACTTCCAGCAACTTCACTAGAGAGTTGTACACAAAGGTCATCAATACTTGTTTGGTTGAGGTAATGGTAGTCCTTGGTAACAGCTGCCTAATAAAATCACACAGTTACAACATACTTGTTAATTAACCAAAAGTTCTTTTTTTTTTTTTTACATATATCCTATAAACCATTCATCACTAATACCTGATTAGCTCGCTGTAGCCAGAAGGAAGAGTTGGCACATACTGTATTATTGAAATCCTGTGTGAAGAATTCACTGCACACATGTACCCACAGGGAATCGTCCTCTGCAGCTGAGAGGTACCATGCTGCATTAGAACAGCTGACATGCAGGTCAGGTGCCTCATGGCCAGTCTCTGGGTCCAGTGTTGCATCAGCTCCATCAAAAAGATTACAGTAGAGAAACACAGTAAAGTTTGAAACACCGGTGAGGCCAGGAATAGAGGAATTACATGCTGCCTCCAGGATCTCTGCAGTGGCGGGCAGCTCTGATTCTGTTTGATCATGGAGTAATGAGTGAGTCTGGAGGGGTCTGGATTTTTTCGATGACTGTTGTTGTTTAAAGTTGTGTTTTTCCATTTCGGAAGATGAACAGGACATCAAAGATGGCCGACTCGGTAAGCCATGTGAGGTGAAACCCATGGCTTGAGCATTCCATGTCAGATTATGTCTAATCCCCCTGACATTAGAAATGAATTAAATGCATTCTCAAACATTTACATCAACATTTATGGCATTTGGCAGATGCCCTTATCAAGAGCGAGTGACATTTTATTGCATTTATACAACTGAGCAGTTCATGGTTAAGGGCCTTGCACCACTGACCATCAAATCAGTAACCCAGAGCCTTAACCACTGAGCCACCATTGCACTTAAAAAAAATTTAAAAGAAACTTACCACAATATCAACTGTCTCAGGTCACCTTTGCAACAACAACAACAAAAATAAATAAATAAAATGTAAAAAGAAGAAAGTGGAAAAGAAAGTAAGTGGGATTGTTGTCTGTTAATACAAATCAGTGTTAATTGCTGTTGGTTGTTAATGAAATGCAGAAATAGTGAAAGTGCACTACAGAACTGGGTTCAGTGGAATAGCATAGATGAGCACATAATGCCAGGAGTATATGGTTACAAGTTAACAAAAGGGTAGGTAGATTATCCAGCCCATAGGATTTAGAGTATCACGATCTACTTGATGATTAAACTGGCCAATGTGATTTCAGGAGTCCAGCCATATATTTTACTATGATGTGTTTTAGTTGTTTGTTTTTTAACTAGCACTTTCAGGACTGCTCAAAAATTATACAACATACTGGAGGTGCTTTTATAAGTAAAATAACTGACACATTTAAAAAAGGAAATATCAGAATCAACTTGCCTACAGAACATCTTCCCAGTTGAGTGGGCTGTGGTTCACCAGCCATGCTACCTAGATCATCCAGCAATGCCATGGTCACACGAGAAACCTTCCTCCTCAGATTACGATACACTGTGCTACCCACTCTGTGCAGCAATCCACGCTGGAGGCCATCAAGACCCTGGACAAGGGCAGGATTACGCTCAGCAAAATGTACTGCTCTTTCCCCAGTGTTTGACTTCGACAGCGCCTGCAGAATTAGGGCTGGCATCATGCTAAGACTCGCCTTGTTTTGAGATGTTTTGTTCTCCTCATGTAAAAACTCAGGTGGAATGCTAAATGGCTTAAAACGTCCAGTCGTGAAGGTACCGTCCCTGTGGTCACTACTTACACCTGAAGCGTGCAGATTTACTACAGGTTTCCAGTTCCTTGTCTCCAGGAATTCCAGGAGTTGCTGCAGCCAAGTCAGATTGAAAGCACAATCACTTTGTCCCTTCAGGACACAGATAAATCCCTGGAGACCTGCACTGGCCTGGCTATACGTCCCACTGACAAGAGCTTGTAGAGCAGTGTCAAGTAAAGCACTGATGGTGTTCCAGTTCTGTGACACAAATGTGAGAAATGGTCTTTGTGGCTGCTGTTCTATGAGGGTGAGGATGCTCTGCACCAGTCCAAGTAGTCCATCCCAATGTGGGCTGCCTCTAAGAGAAAAGAAGAAATCTTGCAGCCTGAAGCTTGGTCTTGGAGGAATCCTCCCAGCCCAATCTCCTAGTGGGGTTTTTCCATCAGACTGGAGAATAGAATGTAAAAGAAATTCCCAAAAATGATCATCACTAAAAGCTTGATCATTGTCTAGTTCGGTACTCATTTCCTGAAGATACATTGAGATGTTATAAAGAAATCCTGACAGCCTGTTCCGGTCAAGTGCCTTGTTCAAAGATGATAAACCAACAGTGTTTCTGGACAATACTCCTAGAGACTTGAGACCTCCAACAATGTTCTTTAGTACTTTATGGATTTGTTCATCCTGTCTTCTCTGTGGAGATGGTCGCTCTCTATGTGGGTACCAGCCTCCACCCTTTCGCCATATCTCAACCAACTCTTTCAGAATTGTTTCCCTCTGGTCCTCCTTCTTATTTCCTGCAATGTGATATTTGGCTGTAAAGCCTACTACTTCGATTAAAGAGCACAAACTATGGTAGAATAACCACAAATATTTTCTCACCTTCAGAAATGGCTGTTGCTTCACCAAAAATGACAATCGTCACCATTATAATCACAAACTTTCCCATTCTGAGTGCCATTCACAAGTTTCAAGACAGTATGGATGAAATCATACCCAGGCTCCTTGGAGAAAACACCTGTTACAGAGTTCCTCTTAGCCTCCGACTCTCAGGGAGTACAGTGTCACACTGCAGAATGGTATAAAATGTTAATGACTGCTCACAGTCACTTGATTACACTTTCACAAAAAAGACTGCCATTACTTTATATATATTATACACATCACTGTTTTGTACACTTAAATATTTTCTGAAAGAACAGATGTCCATTAAGTTCAGTCAAGTGATAATTCATTTATACTGCATCCTATATGCATTTATCTGTTTTAGCAAATGCTAAAATGATAAAGATGTAAAACTACTGTTGAGGTTCAGATTCATAGTCTTAATCCCTTATTATTTTCATTTCATTAATAAACATCTCTCATTTAAATCATTACAGTTTTGGGTATAATTACCTGCAGTTATAATTTGTTCCCTCCATTAGTGTTTGGGAAGAATGCAGATAAGAAAAAACAAAAATAGCAATAATAATAATGATAATAATAACAAATAAACAAATAATTCAAATACTTTAAAATAATCCTTAAATACAGTATTGTCTCCTGTTTGAATCTCTTGCCTTCCCTCTCCTCTGTCTTGCCAGAGAGTGTCACTTTTTCGATCTGTTCTCCCTTTAGCTCAGTTGGAGCTTCAGCCAGAGCTTCAGGTTTCAGCGCCATCATTTGAGTATGTGCCAGCTGGCAGACATGCAAAGTGAATGTGTATGCATGAAAGCATCAATGTACTCGTCATGACAGACATACCATGCAACTTGGGAGCGCTGCACTTATAAGTATGAATACAATACAGAATTAATATTAGCAAATATTACTGATATTTGTCTCCTTTTTGCTTACATGAAAAGCATTCAGCTTTTTTACTGTTACTATTTAATGACAAAGATACAATTAAAAAATGTCAGATATATAATAAAGCTCAGATTATGTTATTATCACAGACTTATTTCCCTGAAGTTCTGTTTTTTTGCCTGACCAAAAATGTATATATCAGTTAGCAGTTTACACACAAAAGCAAAAATAAAGCACGGTATCTGAATCTGAATTGTCATGATTACCCTATGAATGTTTTGTTATTGGTCAGACATGCTCGACTCTCTCATTACAGGATATAACTCTGGACAATGTCCTTGAGCATACTGCTTTCCGTATATGAGTGCCAGCAGGTCTCCTGCAGCTGTCATAAAACAAAAACTCTCCAGCAGCACACAATCAGGCCCTTCACTAACACACGTAATCATCTCTCTCCTGTCTGAGCTCTGTCTGCAACAGTGGAAACCTGAGTGGTAACAGTGAAAGGACCAGCACAGGCTCCCCACAAAGCCTTTTAATTCTGTCAGTGTCACCCCCAGTGGAACAATAACTTCCTCTTGTATTATTGATACCTCGGGGAGCGATGCTCACTCAGCAGCGTGGGGCTCAGTTGGCAGCAAGAATATTAAATGAGAAACTTTACTCTTCCTGCCTTTTCCCTAACTCCCAGAAGCTTGAACTTATAATAAGGACAAACCTGAACCTTAAAAACCTGTGGAGGATTTTGTAAAAAAAAAAAAAAAATGTTGGTGTAGTACAAATATAACTCAGTGACCACAAAGAAGTTTTTTTTTAATAAATCTTCTAGATGTTCACTGGAAATGTACACTTTTCGAAAAAGGGTTCTTTAACAATCTTTGGATAATTATTATTTTTAGCCTTCTTACTACCTAAAAACCAAACTGTTTCACACAGAAAGACAGATAGTCACTTACATGTAATTAATCCATGTTCAAACGTAATGTTAATGTCACTGGTGTGCTCGTGTAGTGTACTACACCCGGGCTCATGGTGCTGTATTCCACTGACAGGCTACAGACAGTTACAGTCAGTGGTATGTGTAAAAAAATGCACCTCTGTGGATGACGGGGACACTGAACAAGAGTCAAGCCGACAAAAACTTTATCTTTTAATTCCATAATGTCTTTATGGGTGACCTGATGGTGCACAAATCCTTAAACTGACCTTTAAATCCTTTAAAAAAAAAGTATTTATTGTTCTTTTTCTTCTTGTTGCTTTGATAGTTTATTCTTTACATTTTAAACAGTTGTACTAAGCATTACTGTGTATAATTTGTATGTGACAAATAAAATTTGAATTTGAATTTGAATGTAATGCAGCTGTGGAGCTCCAGTGTCCCTGGTTCCATCTTGGTTTTCAGGTGCTGACATCTTTATCCAGAGCGACTTACATTTATCATTTTTATAAAACAGCAATTGAGAGTTAAGGGCCTTGAGACTTACTCATTAAGCCAGAGCCTTAATCACTGAGCAACCAAGTAGTCCTGTATATTCGTGCTGGGTTAGTGTGGGTTTCCCTCTGTATTTTTCAATGATTAACATAATGTAGAAATTTAACCAGATGAATTGCTACTTTTACTGACAGAACAAACATTTTAGCCTGTATTTATTATCCTGCAGACTTTATGAACAATAAGAAAGCATTGAAAAGTTTCAGCGAGTACAAGTAAATAATCATAATAATAATCATAATAATAATAATATTAATAATAATCATCATCATCATCATCATCATCATCATAATAATAATATTAATAATAATTATAATAATCCTCATCATCATAATAATAATTATAAGAATCATAATAATCATTATTATTATTGTGATTATGATTATTATGAGTATTATGATTATTATTATAATGATGATTATGATAATTATTATTATTATTATTATCATTATGATGATGATTATTATTATTATTGTGATTATTATTATTATGAGTATTATTATTATTATTATAATGATGATGATGATAATTATTATTATTATTATTATTATTATTATTATTATTTTGACATTTATATTATATATTATAACAATAAAATTTCATATAAATTATTAACTGGTGCATTATCTCCAGGAGGAGTAGGCATCCCTCAGAGTAATCCATGAAGATTCGGTGTACCTTTAATAGTATTTTTTCTCTATTTTAAGAAATGGATTTTCCAAGAGCGACAGTTCACTCAGCTAAACAATTATGACGTGAACTGCTCTGATTATGGTCACAAGATTAGTCATGTGCCTTTTCGTCATGTACTCGATTCCTAAAATCCCCCTGCTGGACAAGTCAAGAACTGCATGTGTAGAAACTAGTACTATGTAGTGGGTGTGTATCTAGTGTGGATCCATATTTGGGGATAAATTCACTCAGATGTTGAACTCAAATCAGTCTATAAGGCTATAAATTAACCGATAAAGACTTACACGCGCAAACAATTAGCATTTAGACTAAAAGATTATTGGGGCGCTGATTTGTGCTAGTACTATTTAGTATGCTAGTTACCATAGCGCCGGGGAAACCGGAAGAAGGAAGTGCAATATGCAGATATATGACGTCACTGGGCGGGGCGAAAGTATATGCGGCGGACAACATGGACTGGGGAACCACTTGGAGAACTTGAATCTGAGCTGCTTTTAGATGTTTTTAATGCTGGTATGGACTCTGTGATGTTTATAATGATGTATCGGTGATAAATAGCTTTTTATTCATGTTTTGTTTTAAGTAGTTTTTAGTTCTACCCTGTTTGTTTACATCTGGGAGGCAGTGAGATCCATTCCAGATGGAGTATTTATTAACAGTCAAGTTGGGCGCCCTGGCTGGCTTGTTGGCTCTTACTCTGATTTGTGGGTTCCTTCCTGTTCGGATGAAATTTTTTCGAGAAACCAGTGGAACAGGTAGGTCTCTGATTTCATTATATGTATTGAAATGAGCTCTCCGAGTCTGAAGTGGGAAAAATAACATAAAAGTCTCTGAGTCTGAAGTGGGAAAATAACAAAAGTCTCTGAGTCTGAAGTGGAAAAAATAACATAAAAGTCTCTGAGTCTGAAGTGGGAAAATAACAAAAGTCTCTGAGTCTGAAGTGGAAAAAATAACA
>JAOUQZ010000004.1:8355579-8376764 GCA_028564935.1 Neosilurus hyrtlii
AACATTAAAGTCTCTGAGTCTGAATTGGACAAAATAACATAAAAGTCTCTGAGTCTGAAGTGGGAAAAATAACATAAGTCTCTGAGTCTGAAGTGGAAAAAACTAACAAAAGTCTCTGAGTCTGAAGTGGACAAAATAACATAAAATTCTCTGAGTCTGAAGTGGGAAAAAATAACAAAAGTCTGAGTCTGACGTGGGAAAAAATAACATAAAAGTCTCTGAGTCTGAAGTGGAGAACAAATAACACTAACGTCTCTGAGTCTGAAGTGGAAAAAAAATCCCTCAAAAAAAAACTTCTGATCGCATTAGATTAATAATAGGGAGGGGAAGTCCTTCCTGAACCCAAGTCAGTGCTGCTTGTTTTTGTATGGTCTCTTTATCTTGCAGGCCTGTTTGTAATCAATTTTAGATTAAATTCTCTCAGTGTGCACAGAGCACATGATCAAACTGCTGATTTGTTTATTGCTCTCAGTTTACAAGAACTTTGGCAGAATCACTTAAGTTCCCTGCTTTTTCCACATGTGAGAGCTCATATGATCATTTTAACTGAACTAGTTTTACTTACTCTTTTACTGATGTTTGAATTCAGGGACAGCTGATAGAATTGGGTAAATAATGCTTGTAATTTCAGTTTCTTTATAATGCTGTCAATAGATATTAGCCTCCTATCTTATATCATGACCTGTCAGCAGTGCTTGTATCATTATTTCACAGAAAGCTTGAATTGCATTTTCAGTTTTGCTTATTTATTTGTGCATAGCTTTATTTGTACGGTTTATTTGTGTATTTTTAATTATTTGTGCATAGCTGTTGATGTATAATTAAAGAAGAACCACAGACACATGACATTATCACTTATCAAGTGTCAGCAGTTTTCCTAATCGATAGTGATTTGCTAATTTGCATCTCTTTTCCAGAAACCCACAGAAGAGTACTGAGTATAATCAGTTGTTTTGCTGGAGGAGTGTTCCTTGCTGCCTGTCTCTTGGACATTATTCCAGATTATCTGTCGGATATAGGTGTGCAACTACAAGGCACAGATGTGAGTTTTGCTTTGAGTCAGAATTGATTATTGTTTCCCTCGAAGTGTGGAAAAAAAATTGATGGGAGAGTTCTGCTATTTTCTCCTGTTTAATGATCTTACATATTAAATACATATAAATGAAAGGTGCAGTGTTATTGTAACAGTATTAATAATAGTGTTGTTGTTGCTGTTGTTGTAAATTGTGCAAACTCAATTAAATCTGGAAATCCGGTCATTTCAAATGATAATACAGAGATTTAAGCACTGCCTTAAAGTGGAGCTTTCTGAGTTTTTTGTTCGAATTGTCAAACCCCCTACACATATACTACTTATATCAAAATTGATTAATTTTAATAGCTTGTTTATAGGAGGCAATAAATATGAGCTAACCAAAAATGCAGTCATTTAGAAACCGTATATTTAAAGATCATTTCAATAACACAAGAATTTCACCTTAACAATGACATCACATCACATGACATGAGTATCATATGCCTCTTGTTCACTATATTACTCCCCAGGAAAAATTTTCTTATATTTTTTGAGATAAAAAATTTTCAGAGAATAACACAGGATTCCCATGTGTACACGTACTCGGGAAGGACAGAGGATGGACAGATGGACATACGATGTCCATGTACCTTACAGATGGACCTTTCCCTTATCATTGGTGCTCCGCCCTGCACTGGAGCTCCGCTATAAAACATCTGAATGCTGTTTGAATCCAGTATTAATTGTCTACTAAATTGAGCAAATGTTATTGTTTTCTGTATAGAAAGTCATCTCTAATGTCTTTCTGTGCAAGTTATACAAATAAAAATCTGAATAGCACAATAAGTTCTACACTCATTTATACATGTTTATGAAACATGGCAATATTTACCTCCTATTTGCTTCATTAGACATTAAGCAATAATTCATATTTAGGAAAGTTACTGCCTTCTGCTTTTTAAAATATTTTATTAAAATATTCATAATGCACTAAATCCATTATGTATGAGAGCGTAGGACTGTAAAATATGTATTTCTTTGTAAACAGCAAAAGAAGCCTAAACCCCCAATTAAATACTCTTTAATTTCAACAGATCGACTATCCTCTGGCTCAGTTCATCATGGCATGTGGCTTCTTCATCGTACTTATCCTCGAGAGGCTGGTCCTCACCTGTAAAGGACAAAGAAGTGGGGAAACAGATCCTCTTCTCCCGTCTACAGGCCACAGACATTCTCACTCACAGCACTCTGTAAATGATTCTGAGAGCAGCAGTCACCATGTCCATGTAGACCTGCAGGCACATTCATCCTTCCGCTCGTTCATGCTCTTCCTCTCTCTCTCGCTTCACTCCGTGTTCGAGGGGTTGGCTATCGGCTTGCAACCAACTGAAAGTAAGGTAAAGAGTTTGCATCCAACACTGATTTCTACACTGCAGGTGTTAAGCATGAGTCCTGGATGGCCATGAAACACAAGAAGAGTTCAACACCTGTGAATTTCAGTTACATCTCATGTCATATGTTCATATTTTGGATAGTTTATCATTTATAAGCAGGAAAAGTTATTTTAAAGTACAAGCCACACTACATATCTGCCCCAAATTCGGTTTACGTTAATGTCCTGTTCCATTATTTTAGAAAATGCAGTATTTTCTGCGAGAAATCCAGAAGATGAAATGTTTGATAATGAAATTTAAGACTTAAATTTGTTTGTTTGTTTTCATTAGTAAACTTGTGTTGGGCTTCATCGGGGTACTCCGGTCTCCTCTCACAATCCAAAAACATGTGCATAAGGCTAATTGGCTGTTCCAAATTGCCCCAGGCATGAATGGGAATGGTTATGTGTGTTGGCCCTGCAATGGTCTGGCGAGCAGTTCAGAGTGTACCTCAACTTGGCTGAGATAGGCTCCAGCCTTCCTGCCACCGTGATAGGATCAAGCAGTTTGGCAAATGAGTGAGTGAGAATGTTTACATATGGAAACTTGTCTTAACAACGTTGTTTTAATTTGATGGTATGCCAAGATCTGTGCATTTTTGTGTGCCAGGATGAAGGTATGTTTTTGAAGCAGACTCTGAACACAGTAATGATGCTTTAGCGTTATAAAATCAAGAGAGGGATTCGCTTCTGAAAGACAGCGATGTCCACTGAGACTCAGCTTTCTCCTTGCGTTTGCTTCCTGTCTATGTTGCATTCTGACTGATTGGATCGTATATTCATTTTGTTGCAGCCTAGATTATAGTGCACTGGAATTTTACCCACTTACGTATTGCAATAAGGAAACTGCACAAAATAATCAGATGGTGTTTGATTAGGTTTGTAGATTAACAGCAGTTTTATTTACAATACTATTATTAATTACCATAAAAAATGTTTTCAAGCTGTTTTTAACCCAAAAACTAGTAAACTGGTAGAACTAACAAACAGGAACTTAAAAACACATTGAATTGTGTTCGCTCGATGTCTTTTCCTCTTGGATGTCATGTTATCATATGCTCAACAAGCAGTTTTTTTAGGAACTTGTCAGGGGAAGTGAAAGCGTTTTGCTTTTGCAGCTTGATTCAGTGCTTGATGTGTATTTTTTTACCCTGTTTTTCTTCATCATTACTTTTGTGTCAGTTATTCCTTAGCTGTACGACTCGCATTATGTTACATTGGCTGCTGAAATGCCAAACATGCTTGTCTTACTTTTCTTTTAAATCCTGTCCAGGTTTTGGAGATCTGCCTTGCCATTTTGGTCCACAAGAGCATCATAGTCTTCAGCCTCTCGATAAAGCTGATCCAGAGTGCTGTCCGGCTCAAGTGGCTCGTCATCTACATTTTTGTTTTTTCAATAATGTCACCAATGGGCATCGGTATTGGCATCGGGGTGAGTGAAGCTCAGCTACAGATGGGGGCATTAGTCCAGGCTGTATTGGAAGGCCTGGCAGCAGGAACGTTCATTTACATCACATTTCTGGAGATCCTCCCTCATGAGCTCAACTCTCCGGAGCACCAGCTTCTCAAAGTGCTCTTTATCTTACTCGGCTTCTCTGTCATGGCCTTTCTGTGCTTCTGGGACTAAGAAATTATGAGGGTGATCACAGGGCTTTATATGGGACATTAAGGTACAAAAATGCACATATCCTTATTTTTAACTGACTCACACATTTAAGATTTCTGTTTTATTGTTTGCAAAAACACAGATATTTTTAGAAATGGAAACTGCACAACAGTCGAGCGAAACAAATCTGCAACCCACTCAGCAGTAATTCTGAAAAAGAAAGATTGAATTATTTGTTTTTGACAAATCTAATTTCAAAGTTAATGTTTCAGTATTAGTATCTAATATAAGATCTTTGTGTACTGAACATTTTTTTCACCTCAGGATTTTATTTCATTATCTATTTTTGCAAAGCATGTCTGAAATATCTAAAGAAATTAAGGATTATTTCTAATGCTGAAAACGCCATCTTGGTAGAAAGCTGTTTTACTGTTTTTTCAGCAGTGGTTACAGTCCCATTTGGACAACAGCAGAAAAATAACTGACTTGTAAGGTAAATAATTTCTGACACAAATGCGTATAAAAGTTGGAATAAGACGGTAAACAGTCCAATTCAGCATCATGATAATGTGTAAATTTGTGTGTAAGGAATAAGAAATGACAAAGTATTTTTAATAGGGGAATAATCAACAGTGAGACATGATCCGATGCATAGATTCATATATTTACAATGACATCAGTTGTGTTTTTTCTTTTATACAACAGCAGTTTAACAATGCTAACAATTTTCTATATATTGAATTTTATATATTTAAATTTACATTTAATATTGTGCAATATCCATAGAACAAGTTGGTTTGTTCCCCTTCCTTCCTTTATATATTTATATAATTTTTATCTTAAGACAAAAAAAAGCATCAGTTCCGTGAGAACATCTTTAATCCTAAACGTCATCCCGTGTTGGAAAACTTAAAGTAAAAACTTATCTCTGAAAGCACTGGCACTGGACACTAAAATCTATAACCTGAATAAACATTTCCATTGAGAAAAACTTGCTTTTCACATTTTTTGTAATCTAGTTATATGGAGCATCTACAGTACAATTTTGTGTTAGTTATTACTATAGAAACAATAACAATCAAGAGCACTCTGGGAACACAAACCTCTACCAGTGGGATCCCTTTTGAGCTTGCTGTAATACCACACTTCCACAAAAATAGCATACTGTTAAAGAATCCTTTAAAAAGTTCCTGGATCCAGAGGTAATTAAATCATTATCAGAACTACTTTTATATTGCACTAATGAAAACCAGTGATTTATAGCCTCAAAGCCAAAGTAATTGTCTTAGTTGCTGTTGTATTGGATGTTCATCCACACCGATTAACAAATTAGAATCGGAATTTTATCAGCGCTGGACTGAACACCCAAGTGTTAGAAATGGTCATGTTTTTTTTTTTTTTTTGATTTCTTAAAGACTGTTTAATAAAAACCCTTGTGAAGATGAGAGTTTGAATTACAGAACATACATGGATGAACCCGTATGTTAAACTGTTTATATTTTGCACTATGTTGTACTGTTTTATATTTCTGTTAATTCATTAATTGAGTTCATATTTTCAGCAGGATAAAGACACACACACATACACACACACACACACACAGGACTGGTGAGGTGTAAAAGATGCTTGCTATAATATGTTCCTGTATCACTGTGGTAACTTGTTTTTTAAATCCATGCACCTCATTCACTGGTAAAAGAACAAGTTTGATGGAAATAGTTTTGTTTTGTTCTATTGATGCTCAATAAATCAATAAATTTACTTTGGTGTGAGATGTGGCGAGTTAGTGGTATTTATTCTCATTATATGTTCATTGCTGTGTTTTAAAAAAAGTAGTGATAGTGCTGAGAAATACCGATACAGACAGAGTGACACGCCAAAGCTGTAATCATTGAGTCATCACCACTCCGATGATTTGGTGGCAGCATTGGGTTTAAAGTGCTGACTGAGGTCTCATTACAGACTTAAATGAGATTCTTCTCATTACAGCATTAAATGAGAATTTTTTCAGTAGTTTAGTGTTAAGAATATGTTGCCTGGTCACTTCTTATTTTGTGACATGGTTGAACACTTGGGAGCCAAAATCTGTAAGAGTGTGTATATGAATTGTACTAACATTTATTCATGGCAGTCTGGACCTATATTTGGGATCTTAAAATCATTCACAAGGAAAAAAACAAGTCAGTCTACCTAGATTTACTGATTTATTAGCTATGTCTGTGTTGTGCGTAAACAAACCATGTAGATTCTCTTTGTTAAGCCACTTCATTTTTTTTGTTTGAATTTATTAGACCTACGACAGAAGGGACATTGGTTTGGGTGATGTGAAATTTAAAGATGCATTGTTGTGTTCACCTATAAAATATATGTTGTATGTCTTTCGAGGAGAAAATGGGTCAGGTCTATAAGTCAAATTGTATAATACTCACAATTGTATGACTTCATCACAAGCTTTATAAAATAAATAATAAATCATATTCCTGTGGTACTCGATTACCGTACAACTGCCTTACTTGCGTTACATGAAGTACTCACACGTAACACTGTTGAATGATACACTAGGACATCCTACAACAGACCTGACATTGAGAATTACCTACATGCTCCATGACAAGGGAATCCAATGGTATTTTTCATCATGCAACAGGTGAGAGTTTTTTAACAACACAACCGCAACTGTTCTAGGAATTTTGCTGTTGTGTGTCAGGGGCTTAAGTATTTAATTGTGACTGTAACTCATCAGTTGCTATACACAATTTATAATAATAATAATAATAATAATAATAATAATAAATTTTACTTATATAGCACTTTATATTTCAAGGAATCTCAAAGTGTTTACAGAAAAAAAAGAAATTAAAAAGTCAAAAAACACTAGTTAGCAGAAGGCTTTTTTAAAAAGGAAGGTTTTCAAGTTTTGCTTAAAAACTTCTAAAGACTGTGGACTTCTCAGGTGGTCACGTAGGGTTTTCCATAGTCTTGGGGCAGCATCTGAAAAGGCCCGATCACCCATGCTACAAAGCTTGGTTCTGGGAACTTGAAGGGTGTTTGTGGTTGTAGAACGGAGGGTGCGTGAGGAGGTATGAGGGGTGAGGAGTTCCTGTTGGTAAGGAGGGGCATGTCTATGAATACACTGGTAGGTGAGGAGGGAGACCTTGTATTCTATCCTGAGTGGGATGGGGAGCCAGTGAAGTGTCTTCAGGATAGGGGTGATATGATCTTGCCTGCGCACCCTCATCAGGATCCTGGCAGTGCTATTCTGGATGTATTACAGCCTCTGAATGCTCTTGCCAGGGATCCCGATGAGGAGTGCATTACATTAATCCAGCCTGGAGGAGACAAAGACATGGACAAGCTTCTCTGCATCTGCCAGGGTGAGTGTTGGACAGAGTTAGGCGATGTTCTTGAGGTGAAAGAATGAGGTATTACAGAGATGTTTGATGTGGGTGTCAAAAGTAAGGTGAGGGTCCATTTTAACACCCAAATTAGAGGCAGGTGTGGAAAGGGGGATGTTTTGGGCAGAGAAGGTGATGCTGGTGATGGTGGAGGAGCAGAGCTGGTGTGCAGTGGCAAAAAGAATGGCTTCCGTTTTTGAACTGTTCGGCCAGAGGAAATTTAGCTTCATCCATGCCTCTCTCCTCCAGGCAGATAGTCAGTGTGGATGTTGGCAGGGGAGCAGAGGAGATGGGGGTTATTTTGAGATAGAGCTGTATGTCATCAGCATAACAGTGGAAGGATATTCCATGTCTGCTGATGATATTGCCGAGGGGGAGCATGTAAATGGTGAAAAGGGTGGGGCCTAGCACAGAGCCCTGAGGAACACCACAGGTGAAATTATGAGTGTAAGATTTTGAATTCCCCAGGGCGACATGCTCAGTTCTGTTTGTGAGGTATGATCAAAAGGTCATTGGTGACCCTGACCAATGCTGTTTCTGTGCTGTGGGCAGGGTGGAAGCCAGACTAAAACTTTTCAAACAGATTATTGTGTTTGAGGTGAATGAGAAGTGTGCTGCAACCATTTTCTCCAGAACTTTTGACTGAAATTGAAGATTAGAGATGGGCCTGTAGTTGGAGAGAGTTCTGGATCCAGGGTTGTTTTTTTCAGTAGAGGTCCGATGACCGCAGTTTTCAATTCAGACGGGATATGGCCAGCCAAGAGGGAGTGGCTTATTGGTTTGGTGATTAGTGGAGAAATGGCAGAGATGTTTGCCGCCGCCGCAGCAGTGCAGCTAACTGGGTTATCAAAGGCCAGCCGTGTCTCCCACTGTCTGTGTTGAGAGGCATGTAAAAGAACCATTGGTGACTTTGGTAAAGAGTAGGCCATTGGTTTGCCGTCAGAGTGTTTCTGCTCTGCGATGGCCTGGTGAGCTGTCCAGGGTGTACTCTGCCCTCGCCCAGAGCCAGCTGAGATGGGAACCAGCCTCCCCATGACCCTAATTAGGATTAAGCGTTTCAGAAAATGAATGAATGAATGAATGACTTCGGTGAATCCTGATGTGTTTTATACTTTGGTAGTCCATCTCCCTAATTTGGTTATTTGGGTCTCCATAGCTTTTTCAAACCAGTCTGAATATTGTCCTCTGTCGTTTCTTATCAACAAATGCATGGTTGTCACATGTTTGTGGGATGTCCCATGTAATGGGCAGACACGTTAGTGATGCACTCCATGGCCACACTCAGAATCCCTCTGTAACTCTGTCCCACCATGACCTTTGTGCTCTTATCTGCTTATGGCTGATTCTTGATATAAGGTTCATACGAAAGGTCTTTGGACAGGCTTTTATAAAATAGTGGATTTGATTGCAGGGGTAACCATAGTTGTTATGGAAACATTCTTTTCTGAATTTCTCCACAACTACTTATGATAGAGATTTGATGTTTGGTTCATAATAAGGACTTTGGACAAGCTTTAAAATGGATTTGGTGCAGTGGTAACCATGGTTGTTGTGGAAACATTGTGATAGAACAACTTATGATAGAAACTTGATGTTTAAAAGTTCACCTGAAAGGTCTTTGGATATGCTTTCAAGCAGAGTGCATCTGGTTGCTAAGGAATTAATCAGTGGTTGTGTTAGTGTCTTGGAACAGGCTTTGAGAAAAAAAAAATTGGTTGCTATGCTTTGGGCATTAATTTTATTAATTATACAAAACTTTGTTGTTGAACTATGTTTTTAATGAATTTTGGAAGTAAAAAATATTCCTCTATGAATGGGTAATGAAGTGATTTTTGAAAAAAAAATTCTGATTTAATTAATTTATTAATTTTCTTATTTTAGCACTGTGGGACCCAACTACAGATATTTACCCATTGCTTCCAGCTGTATACTTGCATGAAAGTGCAGGTATACAGATATTCTTATTAATATGACTAATAAATGTACTGTATATTAGCTTCAAAGAGATCAAATATCAGCTTGATTGCTACATGAAATGAAAACATACCACATATTTAACTCCCTTTGGAGTCCTGCCCTGCCCATCTATAGCCCCCGTCACTGAGTGCCTCAACATCCCCCAGCCCACCTCTGCCTCAGGCTTCATTCTGGATAGAAAGGGCTTTGGGTTTCCTTCTGGCTAAGGTAAGGCATGGAGTCTTTTATCTGTGAGTGTTAGTTCCAAGATTTTTACTGCTACTATTAGCATTGTTCATAAAACGGTAAAATGTAAACTGGAGTGAAAAGGATATTCTTATAGCTGGTGCTATATGTCTTTTTTTATGATGTTGATATGGTAATTACTGTATATCTAATGTTTCTCTTAATATAATGTTAGTTTACTCTGAACAGACATGGGATTCCTTCATAGTATTTACTACTGGATTAATCAGTGCACTCGGCAGGATCTCTTCCTGGCACGCAGAGAATTATCGGAAGACTTGATGTAATGATCACTAAAGTAGTTTCCTCTATTTATCATTGCCATATCTGTCTGTGTAGTATGTGTAGTATCATGTGCTCTCATGGTTTGGGTCTGTGTATCAATCTCGGGGGTCTGCAAACAAAAAAAACAAAAAAACAAAATGCTGTTTAAATTGAAACCACTCCAGATCATGAAATCTTACATATAATATAGTGTTCCATATAGGGTCTCTACTCATCTTATATATTTTAGGTTAAATGCTTATGTCTTCCTGAAATTATTTCACAAGAAAATAAACACAGCTGAAAATGCTGATAGTACTTATTACAATAGCAGTTAATCAAATGGAGTTCTCAGGTGTTTCTACTGATTTACCGATGGAATATGGCCTAAACTTTAAAACATTGGCACAGTAATTAATGAGTGGGAATTTAAACTTTGTGTACTCTGTGACTAGTACCAATTCTCCAGTAATTGGATTTAAACTGAATATCTTTTCTGTCTTCAGTGTGTTCAGTAACTGCTGACAGATCTGGAGATTATGGCTTCTGTAAGTTCACATGTCCCACATATTTATTCCTATATTGCAGTATATTCATACTGTTTTTTTAAATCTATTGCTACTGTTTTGTGTGAGCTCTGCAAGATCTTGTAATAAAGATTATGCCCTAACATCATGGGCAAGCAAACATGGCATTTGTTTTTCTTATAATCTCATTGTTTTACATAATGCTTGTATAACGCTTTGTCTCTCTGTGTTGGTGAAATAGACCGGAACTTTCCGCATGGTTTCAGAGGATGAGCAGGCCCTGCGCTCCAAGCTTGAGCATCTGACTGTGAAGGACCATGGGCCAGTGTTCGGGCCATGTCAGAAACTACCTGATCACACAGTACAGAAGGTATTCACATGAATTTCAAAACTACTTAAAAAGTGATGGAGGTTCCAATCCAAGACCTGTTAAATGTTTGCAGAACCCTGTGCCTGGACATCTACCTTCCTCAAGTCTTTTGCTGCAACCCTAATCATACCCACCTGACCATCCAGTCATCTAATCAAGGCTTAAGTATTTGAAATGAAGACTTAAAGCGATGATTAAATCTGTCATATGGGCCTCATTAGGGTTGGAGCTAAAGTCTTCAGGAAGGTAAACGTCCAAGAAAAGGGTTGGGTACCTCCCTTTTAACTACTGTAACTTCAGTAATGAAATGTCGTTCATGTTTTCCTGTGATAAATGCAAGTCAGTTTGCTAATGGTTAACTGGTACTGATTTTGGATGGCAGGTGAATGGGGCAGTTCAATAAATGTTTTAATTATTTTACTATGTATAAATACTGCTACTGCTACCCCTACTACTACTACTAATAATAATAAACTTAGTTTGAAATTAAATAAAATACAAGAACTTTTTTTAGGCAACAAATGTTATTCATAAAACATAAAAATCATAAATTAGTCAAATAAAATAATGAATTAAATTGTATAATAAATAGCACTGACAAAAGAAATAAAATAATAGCAATATAAAATAAAAAATTATCACAACATTGTCCCAAACGAGAATAAAAATACAATTATAATAGTATCAATGTAATGAAAAAATAGTGTGCCATTAAAAGTAAGGTATAATTAGTAATTCATTATTCTATACATACTATTTTTAGTTTATCGTAACATTTTATTTTTCTTTGTTTCTTTTTATTTTCATGGTTTCAACTGTAGACTCTCTGCTTCTTCAGTATTTCTACAAAAACCTTGAAAACAGACTTGAGATTTAAATTAAAAATGATATGATGAATGTAACATGACAGCCATTACTAAAAATTATATTCATTTTTGATTAACATCATCATCAACAACGACAACAACAGTAAATGATGGATTTCCAAAGAAGATTAAACTTTCATTCTTTCATTGCTGGCATGAACATGGTAAAGTTCACAATCTGATTTCTTTGTTAACAGGCAAAGGATGAGCTGAACGAGACAGTGGAGAAAAGAGTGTCCGCTGTGAAGGAACTGCGATCTCTGATCAGTGAGAAGGCTGAGAATATGGAGGACTTATCTATGGATGTAAAGGAGAAATTTGGGAACAAACCAGATTCTTTGCTCCTGAGGTTCATCCGAGCGCGCAAATTTGATGTGGCCAGGGCATATGAACTCATGAAGGGTGGGTAAACAATTTCCTGGGTCTCTCATATGTGACCCAGTCTGGCAAAATGAGTCACAGTGACCAAAATTCAAAATTGAGTTAGCCATACCATTTTAAAGCTTAGAGTCTCCTCTTTTAAATGGTATGGTGAACTCAATTTTAAATTTTTGGTCACAGTGACTCATTTTGCCAGACTGGGTCACATATGTGACCTTATTTTCATTGTCACTACTGTTATTGTGTAACAGACTGTGTTGATCTATTCTGTGTCTTTGAGCCTTGTCTTAATTGGGCTTTCACCAGAAACTTTCAGAGAGGGTCTTTGTATGTAAATAGGGCATATGTATTTTCCCAGAAACCTGAAACAGTTATATCCAGGCAGACAAGACAGGCTTTAAAGCTTAAGAATTTTTTTTTTTGTGTGTGTGTGTGTGTGTGTGTGTGTGTGTGAGTTCTACAAAGCATCACACTGGCACCCTCTTCGTGCTGAACTATTTTATATTTTATCTCTCTAGGGTATGTGTGCTTCCGACATGACTACCCTGAGCTGTGTGAGAATTTGACCCCTGAAGCAGTGCGCAGTACCATCGAGGCTGGCTATCCACAAATACTCAGCACTCGTGACAAGGACGGTTGTGTGGTGCTCCTTTTCAACATAGAGAACTGGGATTTGGAAGAGGTCACTTTTGATGAAGTATGTGTTTAAAACACTAATTACACTCAGAAGAAAAGGGATAGCTAAGACCCTCCTGTCTTCCAGCAATCAAAAAAAATCTATATAGGATTTATTCATGGTACCCACATCAGGTAATTTCCTGTTATATATAGGTTAAAGAAGATTATTTGGGATTTAATTTGTGAAACCAAGTGCTACAGCACCACCAATGGTCAAAAGATAAAGATACAAAATGGTAGAATAAAGTGAGATTACTTTATAGTTCAGACTGATGATTCATGCTGTATATCAGTAATGGTTGTGCCGGGTGATTACACAGAGTATAATCTGCTATGGGTGTAGAAACAGCAGTGACTAAAAAACACATGATATGAAATGTAGTTGTGGATAAAAAGAACATGAACATAGTGTATTATTTACTTTCTCATCCTTTTCTCTCTTTCTCTGGATAGATAGATAGATAGATAGATAGATATATGAATGTATACCTAGATAGATAGATTGACAGATAGATGAATGGATGCATAGATAGATAGATAGATAGATGAATGGATAGATAGATGAATGTATACCTAGATAGATAGATTGACAGATAGATGAATGGATGCATAGATAGATGGAAAGATAGATAGATAGATAGATACATACATACATACATACATACATACATACATACATACATACATACATAGATGAATGGATAGTTATATTAATGTATACCTAAATAGATAGATAGATGGATGGATAGATAAAAAAACAGGTAAGTGCGTGATGATCTCTAATACTTTGATGTTTCCTACGATTTAAATTATCCAGCCACATGACTTCATGGTTTTTGGTTGGGGTTTTTTTTGTTTTTGTTTTTTTGTTGAGTGTTGGTAAAAAATATTTATTTAAAAAAATACTTTCTGCATCTGTGTGCTAAAATGAAACACAGTGCCATAACAGTCCTTACAAACATAAAGGCTTCTTTGGCCTGCTGACAGCTATGACTGTGTTTAATGTTTATGCATGCCCTGTGGTGCCATGTGGCAGCTCTAATGCTCTAATATGACCTGCTCCATGGCTTATTTATCATTCATGACAGATTCTGCGGGCATACTGTGTCATCCTGGAGAAACTACTGGAAAATGATGAGACTCAGATCAATGGTTTTGTGCTCATTGAAAACTTTAAGGGCTTTAATATGCAGCATGCAGCTGGCATCAAACACACTGAGCTGAAAAAGATGGTGGACATGCTGCAGGTAATAATCATACATACTGCATGTTGAACTTCTTCTCAGTGGCACCTGCTAAGGAGTGGGATGTGTTAGACAGAAAGTGAACAGTCAGGGCACTTTGACAAGGGGCACATTATGATGGCTAAAATACTGGGTCTATTCATCACCAAAAGGTTGGTCTTGTGGGGTGTTCCTGGTATGAAGTCTTAAGTACCTACCAAAGGTGGTTCTGTAGCACAAACTACTGAAACTGTTAATGCTGGCTATGAGAGAAAGGTGTCAGGACACAGGCATTGCAGCTTGCTGTGTATAGGGCTGCCTAGAGACAGACCAGTCAGGTGGTGTTAATGTGATGGCTTATCTGTGTATGTATATGTCCCTGTCCAGAACATAGCTTCTTCTTTTATTTATATATAGGACTCGTTTCCTGCACGCTTCAAGGCTGTGCATGTGATCCACCAGCCCTGGTACTTCACAACCACTTACAATGTGGCCAAATCCTTCATGAAGAGTAAACTGCTGGACAGAGTAAGTGAACCAAAATCAGGCAATTTATGTTAGCATCCACCTTTTCATTTGCTAATAGTGTTATTACAAGTAAATATGAAGCAAACACGGTACATGATCCATGCACTTCCATGTTCAAAGAACAAATTTAACTGTAAATTACTGTTTTCATTATGTAGCTGATTAGTTGATTCATGTCCAAGAACTGCTTGTTCTTAACCATTTTCTTTGTCTTCTACCATAGCAAGTTACTAAATTTTTGTTGGAGCATCTATGACACTGATATTATCTGAAATATTAGCTGGTATAATATCTTATTGCATTACAGCAGGTATAAAAATGTGAGTCCCCCTTTTAGACTTTACTCTTGTTTGAGGTTACCCTGAGTTTACACTGGGGCATATCGTCTGTGATCTCTACAATTTGAAAGAATCATGATGTGCGTGGAAGGTCGTGGGATCGAATCGTGACGATCTTTGGGGAACATGGTGGATTCAAGATGATCGCACTGATCGTGGCTAAATCTTTGACTGTCAAAAATTTTGCCGCAATTATTATGATATATTACGATTTGATTTTAATTTGACTTATTATAAATATATTACTATGTGATTACGAATGTGGGAATCGTAGTAGAACACAGTAGAGCTTAACAGAGCATAACACACCTTGATGCGCCATCATAGGGGATCTTGATGAAGTTGAAAACACCATTCCCTCAAGTTTCGTCTATTGGATGCACAATGCCTCTTTTTTATACCCCAGTTGTGCTTTTTTGAATTGTGGAGATCACAGACATGGCCTAGGGTAAACCCAGGGTTAATAAGACAATAACAAAAACAACAATAAAACAATGAAAAACCCACACACCTTGTTATATAACCAAGGAATGGCAAAGCCCTCTATCCTGAAGACCTTGTCAGGAAACAATGACACTGGAGACTCATTCCAAAAATCCTCACATAAACCTTCAGCATATCAACAGTTAAACATATTTATAATCCAGTGGAGCAACAGTATACATGCTTGTGTACATTGTTTCTATAGAAGCAATTAGTAGGAGTGCATAATGATTAACCTGGTACTACTTTCACAGCTGCTGTTATGTAAGGGATTACGTACTGTACAGTGAGCCGGTCATAACTGACAAATAAAGCATTTGTGTAGCTTTGCACTGGGGTCCTGCATCATCAGTTTATTTTGTGATACTGACCACATTTTGCTTGCGTTAATGATGTAGTCCATAGGAAGTGGACTGTTATACAAAGCAAAGATCTATGGATTTATGGAATGCCATAATTAACCAATCGGTGGCAAGAATTCAACAGTCATGTCATAAAGAAAATTAGTCTGAATTTTGACCTTTTAGCTTTAAATGACAGATTTCTGCACAAATACTGAACATTCTGATAATAATTACTGTTATTGGTGATGATCTAGAAAAAGATGGGCTGATATTGCAGGTAAATTAAAATTAATTTCAACTTGCTTCCTCTTGTGAAATAAAAAGATGCAAGGTTTTTCCCAAACCAATTTATTGCTCAGTGGAAAATAATCTTCATAGGTGAAAAAGATAAATAAATTATGAAACAAACAAACAAACAAACTAACTAACATGTGCTTGGTTTTTATTACAGTGTACCAGTTTTTTTTTAATGAATCTGTTCACAGAAATAACAGCTTTAATCTCCTTTTTTGCCTCATACTCAGGTTTTTGTTCATGGCGATGATTTGGATGCTTACTTCAGAGTCTTCAGTGCTGAAATCCTTCCTCCAGACTTCAGTGGGAAAGGGCCAAACTGTGATTGCAAAGACACAGCAATCAAGCTGTTTGGCTCTGAAGACACAGCTCTTTAAATAACTCGTCAACACACATGGTAGACTGGCAGATGTACTGTACTGATGTACCATTCTATTGGATATAAAAAAAAAACATGTATACTTAAATACACACACTCCACATTGAAGTGGTTTTAAGCTAATGTACTGACTGAATGACTTATACCAGGGAATGCAGCTGTTTTGTCCTCAATTTGAATAAATTGTTTTCTCCCTGAGTCAATTCGTGATGTGGCTAATATGACTAATGTCAAGGTAGAAATCAATATAAACTAGCAGCATTTTAATTCTATTTCATCTTCCTAACAAGCAGGGACAGTATAAAGTTGTTTAGAGATGTCCTGCCACCACAGGATTACAGTGTTAACACTTTGGAACAATTTCTTTAAACAAAAGAACCCCTCATGTATTTTCTTCATGGCTGGTGGACAGCCTGAGTATCAGTTAATCCAGCCCTCCATCTATTCATTTATAATCTGTGCCACTTATCCATCAGGGTTGCTGGGTAAACGAAATCCAATCCCAGCTGACTTCAGGTACGAGGTGGGGTACATCCTGGACTGTGCTGAGCTAACAAACAAACACAATCATTCTAACTCAGAGTGTAAACCACTAAAATAAGAAATAAACAAGCAGAAAGAGCACCTAGAGAGCGCAAACCACCACCAAGCTCAGCAATCAACCATATAAACTAAAATGTCAAAACCTGCTTCCACAATGTCAAAATACCTTTAAAAATCCAGAATTTGATCTGGATCATCTCCAAAGTCTGAATTACAGTTTTCAAGCATGTCTGATGATAAGTTTTACTTCATATGATTAAGTCTTTTATTACCTCCACCAAGAAGGTTTGTTAGCAGGATTTCTCAATAAGTTATGTGCAGATTTTCATCAGATTTCTATCAGAGGTGGTGCTTTGTGCAAGAAAGACTCCATTAATCATTCATTTGAGAGCTCTAAGTCAACTCTGGGTGGTGTAAATCCTGAACACAGACCATCACAAAGCCAACACACACACACACACACACACACCAACACACAATTAATCATACTCACATGTCTAAATTTAGAACAGCAAATAAAATTAGCCTAATGTGCATGTCTTTGGACTGTGGCAGGAAACTAGAATACCTGGAGGAAACCCACACAAGCAGAGAGAACATGCACAAAATGCTCAAAATTTGTGATTTTGAGAAAAAACACAATACAATTAAGCCATATTTATTACATGATTTGGGATTTTAGGTGCAAAGAAGCTAAAATTGTCCACTTTGGAATGACTTTCAGCATATGGGGAGAGACCTCTATTGTCAGAATATGATACTACCTCATTTTTCATCATGTATGGACTTGTTATGGCACGGAGCCCTTCAATAGCACAATATTATCCTTTTCACAATGTAAAATATATTAATCATTAAAAAAGGACAAACACACAAGAAATCTTTATACAACAAAATAATTTATTTTAACACATAACTATATTTAATCCAGTTATTCAAATCACACTTGTTTTTTTCCTCCCAAATAATAACAACAACAAAAGACACAACTAGATTGAAGTGTTATGGTGATTGAAGGCGGAACATGATATAGTCATCGGTACGAGCAACCTATCCAACACACAGCACTGAGAATACACGGTCATCAACTCCATAACTCTGTAAACCAAATTTCACTGCATAAATCATGGATTCATCTTGCACTGTATTAGCGATTTAGAGGGAATGCTAATGTATTTATAAATGTGATCAAATAATAAAACTAATGTACTTCAATGCTGTATATGGTTGCGGGCTGTACTTTGGGAGAACAAATGGAATGTGATTTCACACTCCTAATTTGACACACTTCTTATTTTCCTAGACCAAGCCCCCCAGTTTGGCATGACAGTAAAACAAAGCTCAGACATAAGGCCTGATGGGAGGGACTGGTCTCCCTTTCAGATAAAATACAGAACCTGTGTTCACTAGGTTCAGTGGTCATCCATGTACATCATATTACAAAACATGAGGAAATAACCACCAGCAAAAAAGACAAAATAGATTAACAAAACTGAATTGTGAAAATTACAGAAATACATATGAAGCCTGTATTGATGTAAGAAAGAACCCCACCCCCCATTAAAAAAACAACATATAATAATAATAATAATAATAATAATAATAATAATAATAAATGAGATGCATTCAGAAAGGCAAAAGACTGGAATGAAGCTGGTGTTTTCTGATAGCTCAGATCTCTTGGTGTTCTTCACTACTGAATGTACAAACTGAATTGCCCTCATCAATAATGTTTTCCTAAAAATAAAATTAGAGAGGAACTTTCAAGTGTTTATTAATTTTTTGTTACTGCATGACATTAGAGCTCAAGGTCCATATTATATATTAATACTAGAAAACACGCAGGATGTTCAATGTGTATGGCAATTACACCAAAGTACAACCTCCCCTACCCCCTCAAAAAAAAAACTCAACCAATCCAAATAATAATAATAATAATAAATAAATAAAAAAAACCAAAAAATAATAAAGACAAAAACAAAAAATAATAACAAAAAAGGGAGGAAAAAAAAGAAAAGAAAACACCAGAAGACCAGCAGGTGGCGCCTGTGCACTACTACTTGGAGAATAACTTAAATTTCTAAATAACTTCGAACATCCCCCTCTTTAGGAATGGAATGGAAGTCCTTTCATTTTGACCAACTGCAAGACTGAAAAGAACTGCAATCACAAAATGACACCATTTTATTAAACTTAAATATTCCATCTCCAACAGCTCAATTATATCCATTGCACTCAATACATATCAATCATATTGCTAGAAACTAAAGGAAACTTACAAGTAGCAGTTTAGCATTGTGCATGAGGGATTCAAATCATATCGAAAAGGTATCAGCAAAAATAAAAGTCTTAGTTATGTGCTTTCTGTCACTGATAAGCTGAGTTTTAACAAGTAGTAATTCAGATGATAACAACGAAAAACTTACACTGTAACTTAAAGTAAAATAATAAAGGTCATGGGTTAAAATCTCAGCAACAGTTCTTTCTATATATAGTTTGCTTGTTCTCCACATGCCTGCGTGGTGCTCAGGTTTCCTCCCACAGCCCCAAAACATGCACATTAAGTCAACCTGCTACTCTAATTTGGCCATAGATGTGTATCTAGGCTTATAGTCAGCTTTGAATGGTTCCAGATCCGCCTGTGACTCTGATGGTAAACAGTACAGATAATGGACAAAAGTTAACTTAGTCCGTAAACAGGAACTTATCTGTTTATTTAGCTTTAATAAGTGTTTTAATCTGGTCAGGATTACAGGATGCAGAACACTGGCAATAACCACTAGACAGGATATAGCCAAATTATTTTTTTAAATAATTTGGGTTCTCTTTGGATTTTAATAACCCAGGAGCATGGCATGGATTAAAAATGCACAATGTTAAACTGGTAGCTATAAGCACCCTTCTGTTATTTGTTAGCAACAGTAGTATCATAGCGTAATCACAAACAGTGAGCTTCAGGCACTAAACATGCCTAGGTCTAAATTTGGGATTGCAGGGAAACTGTGCAAATTCTAATTTCAACTTACCTATTCCCTTAAAAATGATGCAACTAGAAAAGCTATTTTCCTCAACATTTTTTCTCCATCTATTTTTTTTCCCGGCCATTCAAGAACATGCAGTTACTCAAGAAAACTGGAACAAGATGTTACTTCAGTAATCTGCTCATACTTCAGATTCTGTTCCCTTTAAAACAGACAATGAACACTATCATAAAACTGGTCACAAAGCACAAATGAAAAAATGAATCGCAGTGCGCCTGCATTGAGCCAGCTTTCACAGACATGAACAATCAGTCTCCTGCTGGATATCCTACTCTGATCATTACTCCAACCAAACCCCTACATTCTTAAAACTTTTTGATGAATGTCAGACTTTGGTGACGAGGAGGGATAAAAGGGTCATAAAGGTAAAGAGTTTAGACATCTCTCCCTCTTGTTGCATCTAGTCACTGCGTGCAGCCTCAAACTCCCTTTAACAATATCATGGCAAAAGTAATATAAAGTGCTTTTTAAAAAAAAAAAGAATCTTTACACTGTGGTGACTTATGTAGGTCTTTTGTCCCACAGAATGAATAATACATGTACTGTTTAATGAATAACACAAGCGCTGACTGGGGCTATGAGACATGGAAAGCCCAGTGAACACAGAAGAGGCACCAGCAACACGCCCGTCCTTGCTATAAGCACACAGTGCCTGCATAACGGCATATTCCCTCTGTGTCATGTACAGTGTGGTAGTGCAGCGTTGGTCTACAGTAGCTGTTTGTGCTGAAGTCTTTCCACTCGAGCAGCTGCAAGCTAATTTCTTTTACAAAAACTAGGGCCAGTGCATTTTAATTACATATTTAAACCATATGAAGTGTACCATATTTTCCAGACAATAAGTTGCTTTAGAATACAAGATGCAATTTGATTAAGTTGTAAGTCTTCTAAGTTGGCTTGTACTGCCTCCAAAATGGCACTTTTGAGACAGCCCTAGTTATTTAGCCTAGTTAGCTGGCCATAAAATGTGTAAGGGACTAGTAAGTCAGAGTGTCATCAGTTTAACAAACACAGGGGTACAAACATTCAATCAGTATAATAATGACTTAAATCTTGATAGCATAGAAAGATTTCCTCATACAATGAATGTCAGGCTTTATTGCTAAAATGCTAATCATTCTGACCAATTTAATTTGTGCACAGTTGTCAAAATGTCAGCGATGCTCCTACTCATAATCTGAATTGGACCTTTAAAAGCAATTTGTCATTTTTGGAAGTAAAATGAGTTCAAAATGCTGTAATTTTAAATTTATACTTTTGTGTGTGTGTGTGTGTG
>JAOUQZ010000004.1:8383396-8394901 GCA_028564935.1 Neosilurus hyrtlii
TGTGTGTTAGATACACAGACACACACACACACACACACACACACACACACACACACACACACACACACACACACACAATCTGCTGATATTGTAGAACAGCCCAGCTGATTTTCTTGTAAGTAAAACAACTCACCCATTCAAAGGTGTGGCTTTCATAAAACCACATTAATAACCACTCGGTTTATAAATTCACAGAACTGTTGAGTAATTATACACTGCTCGGCCAAAAAAATGCCTCACATTAATATTTTCATGGAGTGCATTAAGCCTTGATCTCAGCATGTAATCTCCATGGCACTGTTGCTCCAGTTGGTCAGGTCGAGGCTCAGCAACATTAATGCGGCAATAAGATGAAGTCAGCTGATGACCTGAATGTATTGAATAAGCAGGTATCACATTAATGGACTTTTTCTTCCCTGATGGCACGGATATAAAATAGGGACTCGAATAATGAAAGAGTGGTTCAGAGAGCACGAGAAATTATTTTCACATATGTACTGGCACCCCAGAGTCCTGACTTTAACCCTATTGAAAGCTTTCGGGATGTTCTGTAGAAGACTTTATGGACTGGTTAAATTTTTCTCTCATCAATTCAAGACGTCTGTGAAAAATTAACCCAACACTGGATGGAAATAAATGTTATGTTGCTTAAGTTTCTTGAAACAATGACATGACGATGATGTACTGTAAGCAAGGTTTAAGGCGGAACAACAACATATTTCTGTGTATGACTTTTTTCTTTTTTTTTGTCCAGGCAGTGTAGTTCACACTCATGCATATTTCAGCATCATGCAGATAAAGAATGTTGCACATATTGTTTGAATTTGGATTAGCACAGCAAGAGTCAAAAATGTGCTACACATGTGAGAATTAGGATGCACAGAACACCCACACATCTAACACTAACTGAGCAACAGCTGCTTCGATAAATACATTTCATGTAAAATCTTACTTGATCATTTACAGCTACTTAACTAACATACAATCTGATTAACAAACTATAGCATTGTGCACTAATGTATCATTCATGGCACACATTTAAAAAATCTGTTTAAATGTGATTCAGGGTCGCTTTGATTGTATCATATGACGGTGAGCCATAGCTCCACCCTTGGGGTTGATGCACAGAGGCTCCTTCACCTTGTACAGGCCCAAATGGCATTTGAGTAGGCCTGTTCAACACTGAGGAAAAGCTTCCTTCCTTAAGACTGACAGGTTCATAGGCCACACCTCCTTGACTGATAATGAAAGACATATTGGCCATACTTCTGATACTTGACGTAACAAGTATCATGGTCATACCAACTTCGCCGGGATGGAGACACAGAAGGCAAGCGATTTCGTTGGGCCTCACAAGCATCAAGCATAAGATTGACAGGCACAGAATCCAACCATTTTTTAGTGGGCCTGACCTTGTTCATTTTGCATGCCATGCAAGGCTCCTTATGCCATGCTTCCTTCACAACAATTTACAGGAACATGGGCCAAATAATAAATTATTAAAACTGTGAGGGGCATACCCTGCCAAAGAAAGTAATTTCTAAATATTAGATTACTAGTAAGAAAAAGAATGGATCCATTAACGTACAAATGCCTCCCGCACTATAAACTGGTACAGCCGTTTTCTCAACACTGAGACCGGTGCACTGAATGTTAGCATTCATACAGCAGAACCACACTGGCTATGCAATGATTTCATACAAAATAACTCTGGCTTGCCTGAGTGCACTGTAGCCCTGGCACACACTGACACAGCACAGAACACGCTCCTGATTGGTATGGTTCTCCCCCAGGAACTTGCAGACGATGTTACCACCGAGACTGAAGCCCACCACGATGAGCTGGCTCTGGGGGTAGGTCTTCTTTATGTAGCCCACCATGGCTGCAAACTCCCAGGTACAGCCTAAACAGGGTGGAGAAGAAAAGTGCAAAAATAAATAAATGAATGAATGAATGAATGAATGAATGAATAGTGGCTGGCTAAATGACCATAGCCTTCTCTGTGTAGATGTGTATTAGGTGTAGCTCTGTTGTATGTATGGGCCATAATAATTCGTTATTTGTATAGCAGCCTTGGGTGTGAGAAAAATGCCTCATCAACTTTATTTACCTCTATGGCACATGGAAATCCAACAACTCTACATCTGCATAACGCGTGTATGGACACAACAGTTTCTAGCATGGCATTGTAGCCAGAATTATTTAACCAGTTGATTTATGTGTTTACACTTTAAGAATAGAGGAAGTGGGGAAATGGGGGATGTCTTACAGAACATACCATAGGTGAACATGCGGGGAGAGGTGAGCTCGATGTTGGGCAAGGCCCCAAGGTGGTTGAGTACTGCGCAGCGGTAGCCTTGCTTCTGTGAATGATCCACAAAGGTGCGGATGTAGTGCTTTTCGCTGTGGTTTCCGATGCCTGGGCAGATAACCATGGTGACGTCCGCTGTACAGAGAGACAACAAGAAAATGTGACCGCAAGCGATTTGCATGTTGGTTAGGACATGTTCGATTTGACCAGCAATACTTAGAAAGGATGCAAATAAAATGCCTTTTCTACACGTCACCCACAGTAATGCTGTGGAGACAGTGAGAGTTATAGTGCCCTTGTATTCACTTTGTATTATCTACACTACAAAATGCTGTGAGGTTTCTGTGGGAAATGCATAAATGGAATGGCTGATATTTGGGAAGAAAAACTGATCCATTTATTAAAACCTGTTGCCAGGTAAAAGTTCTGTAAAAAGTTCTGTAATAAATGATGATCAGTAAAAAGACATACCTTCTGATACAAAAAGTGATTTTTATTCATTAAAAATAATGAAGACATTAACACTAGGAAATAAGGAATTATGATTCGACCTAAAACATATCTCAGCATTGCACACACATGAAAATCACCTTCAGCCAAGTGGCATTCCTACAATCTAATATGTCCAAATTTTAAATATAAAGGCACAATATGTGGCTGGATAACTAGCACTTCTGACTAATCAGCACTTTAATTCTTTACTCTTTTAGCATTACTACATGATGCAAATTCAGAATGATATATCTCTAGCATTCAAATGCATATTTGGTATGTTTTGTTTTCTCACGCCAACATTTCTGCAAACCAAACATGCAAACTCCACACAAATACCCTCACCAAGCCTGGGAATTGAACTCAGGACTTTCTTGCAGTGAGATGGATATGCTAACCATAACACCACCATACCACATGCATTGATTACATGTGTAATTAAAACCGTCACTATTTCAAGACTGGCCTGTTTTGTCAGACATGAACAAGTGGGCGGAACCTACCAAGGAATGTTAAATAAGCCTTGCAAAAATAAAATCCTTAATTTACTAAAACCTCTGCTTAGCAAGGAATCTAAAATAAGCAAAATTAGTCAATAGTTGTCGAGTATCTGCACACATGGAAATTGGTAAATAGTTGTCGAGTATCTGCTCACGTGGCACCCATGGCAGAGCTGTGGCTATCTTAACCATCTAGCTAGAAACCACCTGCATGGTAGTTTTGACTAAGGTCATAAACTTTTACAGTATTGTTGTTCATTCTTGGGCATGTTTTATATTATTTTGGGCTGGATTCTTTGTATTGAGGAACAAGCTTTTTGGTTTTCAGTGAAAGAGACTTATGGTTCAGTGAAAGGTTTAGTATTTGACCACAGGGCAAACACATAGCAACCATACTCCGACGTGGCACTGACCTCCACTCGGATGATCCGCCAGAGGTTCAAAGAGATCAAAGGTCGATGTGGCACCATCCTGCATTGGCAGATACTTGCGCAGGCCAGTCGGATGTGGTGAACTCACACGACCCAGCTTTCCATACAGAGCAGTCTGTAAATGGCCACTTTTTCCCCACAACAGCGGAGGAATATATCTGAAAGACAGAAACTAATAATCAACAGCATCGCTCCACTTAAACCTAAATAAACTCTCACTGTGGGTTGATATACTGTTCTATTATGGTGCACCATGTAGGACTTATTTATTGGTTCACCTGGATACTATGATTCACAAATGACCTATGGCATGATTGATAAGTACTAATTACCCTATAACTGTCTGCTATTTTAGATGTTATCTATATACTGACACATTAATGTTTAACCTGCACCTGAGATAACATAAAAAAAAAACAGATACATCTTCACAGCCGTACAGCAGCATCTCATCTTTACAGTAAAGTGACTTAAGGTTAACAAACCATCTGTCATATAGCATTTCCTTTTTATACTGGAAGACAGACAGATATTCTTGCTTTTGTTATTAAAGAAATAATGAATGTGGTATGAAAAAGACTGGCTGAAACTCCAGGCCCCAGTATACAGAGGCAGGGAAATAAATTAAGCTTGAATCTACTCATCAGTTTAAATAAAGCGCAGAATGGTCTGAAATGAGCTGGTCACATTAGGCTGTTTTTAACAGCTCTGCTTTGGTTTTGATATTTGACGTTATGTTCTATTTTAAGCTTTACTTCTTTCCCCTGAAGATTTACACATTGATAGTACATTTATTTTAATGCACTAGTTATAATACATTTTTATTTGCAATACAACAGCTTTCACAGGGACTTGTACAGCAATCACTCCCTCTAATCTAATCCAAATAATAATGTTAAAAGGAGTTAGGTGTGCACCTGCACAAAATCAAAAATCTCTCAAGGTATTCTGAACAGTTATAAACTGCAGAGTGTCAATTTTTAAATAATAAATATTATTACATACTACATGGGAACAGCACAAGCTCAATGGTGTGCTATCTGGCGATTAATACACAGTATTCTTACTGGATGGTAATTGAATAGACAAACACTCAGAGTTTGCCTTGGAGACCGATTCTAAAATCCTACGAATTCAACAAAATGATATGGAAAAAAAGGACCAAATATGACATTTTTAATGGTTAAAAAATGTATTTTTAAAAAGGTAAAAAATTCAGTTACAATTTTTTAATCAATCAATCAATCAATTAATTAATTAAACAAACAAATAAATGAATGAATAAATAAACAAATTAAAATGAAGCTGTAATGAAGCATGTCAGCATTGTGCATATCAGCATATCACACCATAGAGCAGGTGGTGTGAATATTTTCATGCTTCAAAAATGAATAATAAAAATCTCGTTTTAATTCACTTTTCTTTTGTGTCCATGTAGTATACACTAAAACTTTGAGTTTTAAAGACATTACTTGTAAAGCATGCAGAGCTCACCTGTCTGTCATGCTAAAACATGTAAAAATAAACCATAAAGTTCTTTTTTTTTTTGTACCAGTGCATTATAACAATTATTCACCCTAGGCTTGGTGGATGTCGCTGAATTGAATAGTCTCCTCAACATTCCACCTCGGAAACTATTCGGCGGCATCCTCCTCTCCTTTGGCAAATAAATGTAAAATGACCAATGACAAATTGCAGCGGGACTTGAAAAATGAACTCTTACTGCATGAGCTGTTATTAGAAAACACATCATCTCATGTTATTCTGCTATAACAGCATGTTGTGCTTAAGTCCGTACTTACTGGGCTATATTAATCATTAACATTTCCTTGTCTTCTGTCAGTGTTTTTTTTTTCTTCCATATTACAGTTTATAGCTTTGTACATATTTATTTATATATATATATATAAATATGTATTATAGCTGCTCCTTTATGAAGATGTGAGACTATTCACAGCAAGGCTTTCCTTTAGAACAAATACATAAATCCCATATGAACAAAATTAAGAAGAAAACCACAAATAATAGCACATAAAATCAGAGATACAGAGGTGTGATGCTCAGGGGGGGTTGCTCAAATAACATTGACAGTGCTGTGGAAATTTACATTAAAATAAAGAAAGTACACAGTTGTGAAACAATTCTGCCCACATGCAACCTGTGGAACAAGCTGTGTTCATTCCTCAGGCAGTGATATAAACACAGACCGGTTTTCTAAGAAGTCTGATTCCCCCAGACAGGCTTTTTTGTTTACTTCGCATGCTGGTGTTGAGCTAAGACATGGGCTAACTTAATCAGACCATCATGTGTCTCTTAATTTTCACAAACAGTTCTGATGCAGCACAAAACCTCACACTAGTACATTTACTATACCACAATTAGGCTTGCATAAGAGCACAAGTCATGTTCCATTCAGTATATCTGTGATAATCAGGTGCACTTCCATTCAACATGATTGGAGAATGGAACAAACGCATAAGCCTCCTAGGGAAAAAAATGAGGGCGTTTAAAGAGAGGAGAAGGTCACCTGTTCAGGACACGCTGTTACAATTAATATCTACATTACACCACCACCACCACCAGCATCCCTTTCACACATATACACACCCTCTTCTTCTAAATGAAAAGACAGCACGTGTTCGATTACACAATCCGTAATTACTGCCTGTTTCATAACTCCATTTTATTTATTACATGCTCTGAAACTGGTAAAATGGTAGAAGCATTTTCTTTTAAAGCACAAAAGGATGAAAATTATGTATGTTTTCAAAGAAAAATGATGTATTTTTGCTTACACTGTTCCTTTAAGGCATCACCGCACTTTTTGGTGTCACATATTACGTTAATTAGCAATAAACAGCAAAAAGAGCTGTAAGGAAATGGAAAGTGTAGCAGGGGCTAATTAGAAAGATATAAAAAGATAATGACAGTCAAGCAAAGGACTGACTAGAGGAGTAAATTTAGCTGCAGTTCATCCTGACAACAAGAAGCAGGATGAAGCAGACCGTAAATAGTCTTGAACCCAGAGATGATTAGAGCTATATAAAACACTAGGCTGCTTTGTGTTTATGTTCCTCCAAGCATTTTGTTTCTTTCCTCTACTATCATCACTAAGCACCAGCAATAAATAAGCGATAAGCACACAGGAAGTGCACACTGGCCTGACCCACCAAGTAATGTTCAAAGGTCTAGACACATAACCAAAGGAGAGGAGTGTCTTATCCACCTCTTCTACATTGTACAGAGTGCACAGAGGTCTCTGAAACAGCTCGGTCACGTAAGTTTCATGGAATGCTACAGAATACTATTGCTCCTTCAACCCAGGGAGTCATATAACTGTGCTGGGCAACAAACCATTACATAACAAGCACTAATTTAGGCCTTGAATACGTAAATGTTTCAGAAATGCACTTTAGGTTATCGATCTGTGCGTCAAATAACATCTGCCCACAACAATAACAACATACCTAAAGAGTGAAGTGAAGAATTCCATGCTGTTGCCAAACATGACACAAATAACTCTATTGCTATTAAGTTTCCACAAATGCATTTCTTCCTAAATTGCTTGTAGGATTAACTAATAAATAAATGTAGTACTTTTGAAAAGCTGAAAAATGATATCCTAGCAGAACCCATGCAGGTAAAACCCCTATAACAAATAACCTGAGATTATTTTGTGGAATGAGTTTAGTAGAGCAACAACAGAAGGAACTGATGTTTGTTTGAGTGAGTTACATTTAAAAGAGGTGTAGTTGAGTTTGCATATAAAATATATGTTGTACGTCTGTCATGGGGAAAATACGTCAGGTCTTTAAGTCAAATTGTAAAATATTTGTTTGTTGCAAGGCAAAAAAAAAAATAAAAATCCTTGTATGAAATTCCTGTGATACTCAGTTGACATATGGCTTAACTTTGTTGTAAAAATGTCGTACACAATTCAGGGATATATAAGGAAGTTCTGTGGGTTTAATAAAGCACAATTATAGGACTACTATAAGAAGACCATACAACTTATACTGAGTGCAACAGATGACCCAAAAAGTGTATTAAGTTTGTATGTCTTTTGTTACACAGCCACTGGACTGTACGGTATCCAACAACAGATCTAGGGAAAGGACCTGAGGTGGAAAATTACTTATGAGATGGAATTTTTTTAAAACATGTTCAAAAGCCCACAACAAGGGTCTATAATGGATTTTTCCATAACATAGCAGGTGCATTTTGTACAGCCCACTGGACCTGTTATATACCCTCATACATACTACTGGACCTGTTATATACCTTCATACAGTCCACTGGACCTGTTACATACCCTCATACAGTCCACTGGACCTGTTATATACCTTCATACAGTCCACTGGACCTGTTACATACCCTCATACATACTACTGGACTTGTTATATACCTTCATACAGTCTACTGGACCTGTTATATACCTTCATACAGTCCACTGGACCTGTTATATACCTTCATACAGTCCACTGGACCTGTTATATACCTTCATACGGTCCATTGGACCTGTTATATACCTTATTACGGTCCACTGGACCTGTTATATACCTTCATACAGTTCACTGGACCTGTTATATACCTTTATACAGCCCACTGGACCTGTTATATACCTTCATACAGCACACTGAATCGGTTATACACCTTCATACTGCCCAGTGAACCTGTTATATACCTTCACACAGCCCACTGGACCTGTTATATACCTGTTGTGCAACATGTCGGAAAAAGGCTTCAAGTACTGCAATTTTATAGGCAAGTTTCCTTTTCGGGTTTAATTTGCTTTACGTTAACAACTAGTCTTGTGTTTAGAACAAAACAAATGGCTCACTATAACAGGAGGAAGTGTTCATCCATGCCTAGCTGTCCTTTCAACATTTAGTAATCATTATGTCATTTCAGCTCTTGGTGAGTATTGTGGGTGTCACTAACTATTAATCAGCTGATCCCTATTAGGAATTGAGCAACATATGTGGACAAGCAAGAAAAAAATTCAATATGCATTCATTTTGGTCTTAGGCCAGATCTGTACTGCTTCAAAAAATGATGGATGAAAACAGCCCATTGAAAACAGACTAATATGGACTTCTAAAACAATCATGTAGTGGAACACAAGTTTATAGTTCTACCTGTTTGATTGTTCCAAAGTAATGAAACAGGAAAGTCCTTCTGAAAATGTTACGCTTCTCCTTACAGAAACCTTGAAAAAGCAATAGAACTTGTCCAACCTGTTTATGCAAAGTGTCTCCTTTAATGTACAAGACAAGCATATTAACATAAACCTGTGATTTACCTTACAGTCAAATTACAGTACAGTATATTCAAATCAACACCAAATGTGAGAGGTAAAATTATTCATTCACTCACTCGCCAAACCTATTAGGGTCGGCGGGAGGTTGAAGCCTATCTTAGCCAACACTGGGCAACAGTGGGGTTCACCCTAAACAGCTCGCCAGACCATCACAGGGCCAACAAACACACAACCCTTCACATTCAGACTCACACAAAGGGGCAATCTGGAACAAACAATTAGCCTAATAAGCATGTCTTTGGACTGTGGGATTATTCTGGATTATTCAGAGGACACCCACGCAAGCACTGAGAGATCATGCAAACTCCACACCAAATCACTCTCACTGAGCCTGGGACTTGAACCCAAGACCTTTTTGCTGTGAGGAAGACATGCTAGCCACTATGTCACCATGCCACCCATGATATAATCAATAAATTAAAATGGTTTTAATCATCATCATGGTTTAGAAAGGAGTTTAGTGAGTACGCAGTTTGTTCACTTAATAACACATCTGCAATTTCAACGTGCAATTTTACTTCATGAAGATATAAATAGAACACACAACATCAGACTGGGTGTAGATCCCTGAGTCACAGACCATTTGAATGAAAAAGAGATTTTAAACAAGTGCTCGTGTTTATAGTGATCACATTCCCAGAACCTATATAAATTACCACAGCGTTCAATGTTTATGCGTCTGCTTTCATACAGTCTTTACCTCTGAATAACACAGTTGTGATGTATTATTTAGACTGTGTTTTAAGATGAAAGCTCCCATCCACAGCACTTACTCTTTGGTCAGAAGGGGGCAGGATTTAAGCAGGAAGCGGCTGAGCGGCGTGTCCTGGTACGTGAGGTCCGGAGCCGCAGTGGGGCTTTTCAGATTCAGGCACCGGACAATAATGTAGAGGACGGTGGCAACAGCTGCCAGCTTCATTCCATCGAACATGGCAGGCATCTCCGGTGCCACCGTGTACACCTCTGACTCGTGAGTACTCATGGCTGGTCTGAAAAGAGTGGGGAGAGGTGATGGTGGTGCAAACACAAAAAAAATTAATAAATAGAAGCAAACACTTCAACGAGAAGAGGAACCTCATTCAGAAATGAAGTGTAAACAGGAACTATTATGCAAATGTGTAACTTACTTTGTTGCTTGTGCAGATTTTTTTTAATGTAATCTCTTAGGCTTGGATTAAGAAGACTGAGTGGTCACAGTGATCAGGTCCAACCTGCAAAGAAAAACAGATCCAATAGTAAATCACAGTATTTTAGATCAGATATTTCGATTTTTTTTTTTTAGGGAATAGTACAGTGCATATGTTCCAAAAAGCAAGTTTTAGATTATTGGAAGTGACCATGATCACATGTTAGGGTTACAGCTTCTAGGTTGATCTAAATTAAGAGTGGTTTGCCTTGAATAATCCAATAAACATTCTCACAGTCAGAAAATCCAGAGTTATACAACACAAAATCATTTCACAGCCAGTAGCAAGAAAACACTAGAATGAGACCCAGTCTTATACTTACAACATCCATGCTAATGAAAATTCACAAATCCTGAATAATAATAAGCGGTTGTTGAATGAGGGAAAGTATGATATTGAGAATTATCTGAATAAATTTCCATATTATGCAAAAGCCCCAGTTTTACTATTCATTTAAAATATTTTCTACCTTTCTGATGTCGGTGATAGATAAGTCGGCTTATAAAAAATACCAAGAAATATTTGATGGCTTTCCACCAATCAGAAATGAGAAACTCTCTTGAATGAATAATAAATCATGTTATTCGTTTGAATTGGGTTCAAACAACACAATTTTTGCCTTTCACAATGGACACCATGACAGATTAGATCATGAAACTGGCAGCACTACAAGTTTGAACCAAACCAATCATTGTTCTCCTCTTGTATGTCATCAGGTACAAGGGTCAAGAACATGTCAATCATGGCTTTAGAAGAAATGTCACTAGGAGTAGCCACCCAAAAATGTGACCCAGTTTGGCAAAATGAGTCACAGTGACCAAAAATTCTAAATTGAGTTAGCCATACCATTTAAAATAGGAGACTTTTTTTTTTTGGTATGGCTAACTCAATTTTGAATTTTTGGTCACTGTGACTCATTTTGCCAGACTGGGTCACAAATATTTTTCTGTGTCATGAAGTGTCCATGATGAGCACTGTTCTTCAACTCTGTCCTGTATGTCATTCTCAATGTTTCTATTTTGGGCTTTCTATGACAAAATCATGCTAATTGTGTTGTCTGATCACATGATTATTCTGATCTACCTAAATCGCACATAACAGCCATAATGGGCAATACAAGACAAACCAAAAGCAAGGAATTATATTATATGCATATATATTTTTAACAGAATTTTCATTTAACTCAATGCATAATATTAAACATCATTTCACTTGAATTTTGCCGCTGCGTATAAATATTTACAAAAACAATTACATATACATA
>JAOUQZ010000004.1:8397600-8431407 GCA_028564935.1 Neosilurus hyrtlii
AATGTATTTGAATCATTTCATGGTGTTATTTTTAATATAGAGTGGTTTTTGAAGTTCACTGGTTCTTAACTTTCCAAAATAATTTTCTCAAAATTAACCATTTTGAAATCTCGTAAATTACCTACACAAAATTCCCATGTCCTAGCAACCAGACATGCTACATGAATGATTTTTTTTAATGGAGCTTTTTGAGACAGGAATATAGAAATGTGTAAAACTCATATAGCCCAAAATGCGACTTAATACCTGATTTGATGTCATGGGTCACATTTATTGTATTGTATTGTACACTCTATTTTTGTGTGAAGGGGTTTAATTAAGAAGTACTTCAGTTTAAAAAAAATCAGGTTTGATAGCATTCAAAGAAACAATATAGGATTGTCAGGAAAAAAAGAATATATCATCAGAACTCTAGCTCCAAAACTAGTTGTACAACAGCAAGTAGCATAATTTATCTACTAATATTCAGCCTTCTGTCTGTAATGGACATGTAATACATTTTTAAATAGCTATAATCATTAATATTTAATACATATAGGGAAATAGAAAAATGGTTGGTTATTCAGATACAGTTTATATGATAGCGATGGAATAGTCTGCAAGCATAGTAGTTTACTTGTTTAAATAGTAAAATGTCTGCTAGCATGTAAGCATTATATTTATACTGTTTTGTGTTATTACTGTAGTGTAATGGAATAATGTTTTTCTGGCTGGAGATGTTGTAGCTTCAAGTCATGGTTTATGTAAAGGGCCCCAACACTGGTTTCAACCCAGAGACCCCCTGTTTGGCTCTATATATCATATATACATGTTGGTGGCAAAAGTACACATACTACATACTGTAAAGGAAACTCTTTTTGTTAATAAAGTTTAATAAAATTGTTCTATAATAGATTGTTTTGTGTACAGTGTACATCTTAAACTGAATGAGGTTACATCATTTCAGGGGTATGATGGCTCAGTGGTTAGCACATTTAATGTTTAACTTGGTTAGGAATATTTACAGTAGGTTTAGTATAAATATTGGACACACATCAGTATCACACTGGGTATCTTCTGAGCAAATAGTACAGGAGATCATGTCCGAAGTGCTGTCAGTAGAACTATGAGAGTCACATAGAAGCATACACAGTTAATAACTAGTGCCATCTAGTGTACAGTTCATAAACTACTATCATAGCTGTTGTATCTTAATATGATTTGGTTATGTACAGTAAATCAGTAATATGACTCATTATATTTAGTATATGTTACTATTTTCATACACAAATTCAAAATAAATTCAGGAGGAGAAGGTGTAGACTACTTTGCTTGCTTCCCAGAACCCATAAGTGTAAATCTATTACAGCTCATGAGTATTATGAATTATGATCGAGTTATGATCACTTATTTCAACTAAACTGCAAACTGGGTTTGATGGTTGAAAGTATAGCATTAATAAATTATTTAAAAAAAAAATACATTCACTTTTTATTTACTTGCCTTGCATATTCTCTGCAAACAGTTTTTGGTTAAACAGACAGTCTGCATATTGATAACAAAACCCTTGCTAGCCAAATGTGATTTTTGTCATCTAATTAGTCCAGTTTGTAATCAAATACCAGATGACAAAAGGTCTATGATGCTCCTGTGCTACAGTCAGAACTGGGTTTTTAAATGTAATATTTCACTTTCAAATAACCAACTGCACCTACACATGGAAGTACCCATCCATGTTATAATGTAGGACTCTGTTTTGTGTATTGTAGCCATCAAGGTTAGTAAAATTTTGGAAATCAGCCAGAGTTGAGTTTTTCTGTCCATTACCATTGGCTGTTCCAAATTGCCTCTAGGTGTGAGTGTGAATGGTTGTGTTCTGCGATGTGATGGTCTGACAAGCTGTTCAGGTTGTGCCCCACCTTCTCCCAGAGTCGTCTGAGAGGGCTTTAGTCTCCCGGCGACCCTAGGATTAAGCCTTTTGGCAAATGAGTGAGATGATGATGAGTGCCGATTACCAGATGCTGTGACCCCTTACAGGAGCAGTTGGAAGAAGATGAAGAAGAAGAAGATGAAGAAGAAGAGAAAGAAGAAGTAGAAGAAGAAGAAGAAGACACTGTTTCCCCAAAGTGACACAGAAAAGGTTTCATGAAAGGGAGCGGGTAAAAATAAACATTTAATACATGGTACTTGAAATGCAAATTAAGCTAGAAGCACTTCGCTAGAGCAAACCTCTACCAAGTCAGCTTATTTGCCTCCTTTCTTTCATTTCTTCATATCATTTTAACAATTATTTTCTTAAGTATGACCATGTGGACCTTCTTTAATTCTTTATTCCTAAAAAAAACTAACAACAGGTCTGGGATTCTATTTGGATCCTGACCAAACTTTGGTTTGTGATAAATTTTATGTAGATGTGATAGACTGTGATTTTTGTTGAACGCAAAATTGTTAAAAAATTCTCATCCTATAATGGTAAAGAATCCTTTATATATTATGCGTTTTTCACTCTTTTGATCCATAAATGTTGTTACAGTGTTGAATAGCTGTTTATAGACTATGTCAGAGTGTCAAATAACAAGGTTAGCAAATGTTTATGTTTTCCCACTGGGTTTTTTTTAGCTATAAACACAAGGTTTTCACCAATTATTATTATTATCATTTTTATGAGTACACTAGTGAGTCCCGGCGTGCTGGGCCTTCTGAATAGCTGACCTTTCCCTAATAGCAGGTCTCCCCATACACAGCAGTATATCCATCCATTCCAGTCTCACAAAGCGCGATGCATTCAGATGACCTATCAGAACAGAGTAGGCACAGTGGTGGCTCAGTGGTTACGGCTCTGGATTACTAATCCGAAGGTTGGTGGTTCAAGCCCAAGTACCACCAAGCTTCCACTGTTGGGTCATTGAGCAAGGCCCTTAACCCTCATTTGCTCTGTTGTATAAAAATAATGAATATAGGTCACTCTTGGTGTCTGCCAAATACCATAAATGAAATGAAAATGCACAAAGAGCTGAAAGACCATTAACTGGAGGAGGAAGCAAAACCTCCAATTCACACATTCAATCAGCATTTTAGGGGGAGGTGCAGAAGCAGCTTCCTGAAGATCTACCTGAAGTTTTTTTGGATTAGGAATAGTACTTTGGCACTCCATTGGTGAATGAAATGAAAAATAAAGTTCTAAAATGGGTATAATATCTAACTTTTACAAAACTCCCAGACCTGATTCACCTAAGAAATCTAAGGTTGTGTTATTTAAGACATATTCCATCCCTCCAAACATGTATCAAAATCCATTCACAACCTTTTGTGTAAAGATGCTAACAAACAAATAAGCAAATCAACTAATGCCATCAAAAACATGGTATGCCTCAGTGGAATTTGAATTGAATCTTAAATACAGCTTTCTTCATTTTAACTTTTGGGGAAAAAGTTTTTTATCTAATTTTATAGAGAAGAAAATGTCAAAATCTCACCATGTGAAGATATTCCCAGTCTACCAAACATTTAATATATATTAAATCTTGTCTATCTGTGCAAATCTGTGACAGTCATGTCCCCTAGTCTCAGTTACATGGCAATAAACAATAGCCTCATTATAGAGTGAATTACACTAAGGCTACCTTCCTGGTTTAGCTCAGAGTTGAATAAATTAATAAATAACACTAAACACCACATGGAGAGGGTTTTTGACCGCTGAGTCAAACACTGTGTTTGTTCACAAGGCAAACTACAAGGCTAACTAAACACATACACACACCAAACATCCAATACTGGCCTTCTGGAGTAGGAGAGGTTACAAGCTATAACAAATATATAGAACATTATACGTATTATATATATGTATTATTATACATAAGAAGAACCTACTGAATAACTATTTTATTTAGTACAGCAGATTCAATATTTACACATCACATACAGTATCAAGTGAAAATACAGAGACATGTATATATAACAAAGATAATAAATTAAAAAAATAAGGATTTGTTAAGATTTTTAAATGTCATGATTGCAATTTGTGAAGTTATTATGCATTATTTGAGTGAGTTTTTTAATGTTACCTTATAGATGTATCTGTAATAGCACTACTTTGCATTTTGTTTCTCCTCCTTCATCATTTTGACTTGCATGAACTTGGTAACAACAGAATTATGAATAGAATTATGAACAGAATAACAGCATTCTCCAAGAAGGACCTTGTATCTACATAGAATAAGGTAACTATAAAAAAATCTACATTTCAAGTGGCAGATATATCCAGCCCAAAATGCTCCCTCCATCTTAATGGAGTGCAGAATAAAAGAGGATATTTTTATAGTTTTTCCACAATAGCATCCTCATACATGCTGAACATCATAATTTGTTAGCATAAACCTATAATATGTACTATACAATATGTACGAAAATATGATTATGAATTTGTTTATTTTTTACAATATACTGTATACATTTGTAAAGTGTTTTGATTAAAATTCAGGGTCTATAATGGGTCAGGTTTACAAAGGAGTCAGCCCAGTTAGTTATTCAAATCAACAAGAATTAATATAAATATATTTAAATAAATAAATATAAAAACTGAAGTCTCATTCTGCTAAAATATGTTGTAATCTTGTTCTCGAGACAGCCTGTAGAGGACACAAACTGCACTGTAAAATTGCAGAATTGGATAAATCTCCTCCCATCTGATCTTTGGAAGCTGCCAGTCTTGAGTACATCTAGCGTGTGCAGGCATATATTTTGTTCCTGGTCAGACTGACGCCTGCTCTGCATATACCCGGTATGTGTGTTCATTCTCTACCATGATTTTTATAAGTCTGATTTATTGATCAAGTATTGATTGGCTGTATTTTCAAGGGCCCATTATCCGTCTGTTGAAGGACTACTCATAAAACTATAAAACAAATAATACCATTCTGTTCTCTTATCAGTTGTCCTTCACCAGACAGGACTGGTGTTATTTTTATTAAAATGCTTGTTCCTTGTAATCTGCGTTTTCCAATTGATTCCTATTCTGTTTATCTCTAATGTACAATGCTACACATGTAAATGTACATAGCTGCTTGAGTTAGGCATGTAGCTACTTTAAACAATAAATAAGTTTGTTGCTGCATCAGCTTCCAGATGAAGGGAAATGTGAATGATGTAAAAACAGGCATGCTCTGACAAACTTAACATGAACATGCTCAAATCTGCCTTCCCATCATCTCATCATTGAAGGATTACAGGAAGCACATACTCTGTAGGTCTCTTTGTTCTGAAGAGTTTATTCAAGTGGATATCACAGAATAATCCCAAAGACAGGAGGTTGAGGGGACTATTCTGCAATATTCTCAGGGCCTGAGGACAATAGTTGTTATTGTACTATATTTACTGCATGGGAACATAAGAAAAGCCAATTGATAAAAAAAAATCACAGACATGCCACAAAACTATTATCATTTAACATTCCAACCCTCTGGCTTTATGAAACACTTCTATAAATGAAAAAGAAAGAAAACTGTTTTTACAGATCGAACGGGGGGGGGGTGGGGGGGGGTGGGGGGGTGTAATCACTCAATTCTGAGGAAAACAGCTTGAATTCTCTGAGGCACGGATTTAACTATCGACAAACAGTATTCTTCATCAATCCATCTCAAACTTTCTCTTACTGCATTTCCCAGATCAGCTTTGCAGGTTGGAGCCTCATTATGGACGTGGATTTTCTTTCATTTCCACCATAGATTTACAATTGGATTGAGGTCCGGGCTATTTGCAGGCCATGCCATTGACATTGTATTGTCTTTCTTGAAGGAAAGTTTCACAGCTTGTGCCAGCTCTTTACTTGTATTACTTAATTTTTATGATTTTATATTTTGTATATTAGCTAAGTTTTTACTGTTTATTCTTTATCTGTGTGCTGCTTTTTTCTACCTTTTGTTTTCTTATGTGCTGCTGGAAATTTAAATTTTCCTGAGGGAGTCATCAAAGTTAAGTCTAAGTCTCTAAGTCTCTGTGGCACGATGAGTTATCATCCTGAAAAATTATATCATCATCAACCAAACATCATTTCAATTGATGGAATAAGAAAAGTGTCCAAAATCTCAATATAAACTTGTGCATTTATTGAGGATGTAATGACTGTCACCTCTCCCGTACCTTCACCTGACATACAACCCCAAATCATAAATAACTGTGGAAATTTGCATGTTTTCTTCAGGCCCTTGTGTTTGTATTTCACCCTGCATCATCACCCTGCACAATGCAGATTCATGATTCATCACTGAATCTCACTCTCATCCAGTCTACCACAGTCCATGCTTTTCTTTAGCCCACTGAAACCTTGTTTTTTTCCTGTTTATATGTTAATGATGGTTTTCGTTTGTTTTTTCTGGATGTAAGTCGCATTTCTTTTAGGAGATTTCTTAGTTCGGTCACAGACATTGACTCAACTTTCTGATCTTTGACCTGTGATGTTTGTTCCTCATTTGTTTTGTTGTGCATTTTCTGTTTTAAAGGCATATTGCTTTAAGTTCTCTATCTTGACGCTCTGATGGTCTACCATTACGCTTCCCTTTTGATTTGTACTTGGTCCAAATTTTAGACACAGCACACTGGGAACAACCAACATCTTTTGTAACATTCTGTGAAGATTTACCTTCTTCAAGAAGTTTTATAATCCTCTCCTTTGTTTCAACTGACATCTCTCGTGTTAGAGCCATGATTTATGTCAATCAGCTCGGTTCATCAGCTCACCAAAGTGTGCAAGCACTCATTTTTACTGCAGATGTAATCGGATTCAGTAATTAGTATTTTTTTTCTCTGTTTGATCTGTTAAAGCAGTTGCAATTGACTACAGTTTTTTTTCTTTGTTCTTTTTGTAAGTGTTTCATAAAGCCAGAGGGTTGGAATGTTAAACGAAAATAGTTTTGTGGCATGTCTGTGAATGGTTTTTTTTTTCTACACAATTAAACAATTGAATGAACATCTTCCAAGAGTGGTTATTCCATACATTTTGCCATGGGTTGTATACTGTGATATATTTTTTAGGCAGTGGAAGAAGACTGCAGTGGATCATCTTGCAGAAATGCTGTGGTTGTGGATAACACTGTGCCTTGTATTGAAAGGTAAATTTGAGTCTCTATCCTATTTAGACAAGGTAATACTGTTAAACAAAGATGGCAGAGGTTACACTGATAAACATGCACCTTTTAGATTTGCTTACATGAAAAGTTGAGGTGTGTAAGTAGCAATATGTAGCATAACTGTTCATACAAACTACATTCATTCATTTTCTGAACCGCTTTACCCAAATTAGGGTTGTGGGGAGGCTGGCGTTCATACAAACTTGTCTAAGTTTATTTGGAATCCAGGTGGAACCACTTTTTCTTAGACTGTGAATTCTGTCTCTGAAATTAAGCTACATCTCATTATTTCTAAATTGGGCAAAATTAGAAATGTGGACTATTTGTCTGTTTGTTTAAATCATTCTTTATCCAATTCTTATGGATAACCAATCAAAATGTGTCCTGCATATGAGCTTTGTCTTTGTTGTGAAAGAATCATATCACTTTTTTGTTGCTTGTTGAACTGAATGCCAATGCAGACCTTGAATCTCAACCCTGAACCTTTTTTATCAAGACTTGCTAAAAATAAAATTAAACAAAATAAAACTTAATACCCTTCAGCACTGTGCAAAAGTTTTGTGCAAGATTCATACAAGCGTTTTCTTACTTATTTATTTTATGTCTTCTGCACAGAAGACAATAAATACAAAAATTATTTTTAAATGTTAATTTCCAACAAATTAAATATTACAATTGTTGTATAAAAGTAAGAGGTAGAGCACAGTAAAGTTGTGTAGTTTTGTAAAAGACAAAGTCTACAGAAGGACTGAAGCAGGGCCACTTTTGTGGCTTTTGTTTTTACCTGAGAGGGTTGCACGCCATCCATTCATGCGTTGGCCAATTTAGAATAGCCAATTAGCCTAATCCTCTTGTCTTTGGACTGTGGGAGGACACCGGAGCACCCAGAGGAAACACAAACATAGAGAGAGCATGCCAACGCTGCACAGAAATGCCCTGGCTGACCACAGGGCTCGAACCCAGGACCATCTTGCTGTGAGACGATAAGCACTACACCACCATGTCTCTCATTATTTAATACAAAACTTTTTATGTCTTTTATATAGATATATAGGATTTACCTCAATTACTGCTTTGTCAACTTAAAAAATGTCATAAAATCAACTGAAATGTAAACATTACATTTTTTTCATTCATTTTTAAACATTTAATTTTTATTTACCTGATTCATGCAGGAACAAGTAGCTTCATGATCCACAATACAGTGGAAAGCCTGTGCCTTGAGGACTCTCTCGGAGCTGCTGGAGTTCAACTAAAGAGATGTAGTGTGGAATTGGAGCTCCAGCAATGGGTCTGGACAGACCGGGTGTTCCTCATGAATGTAGCCACACAAAGGTGCCTATCTGCCTTCCACACTGACCAAATTCAGACGCGTGACTGTGATGGTGAGGATGATCTGCAGTGGCATTGTATGAATCACAAACTCATCAGCCTGAGTCATTCCCTGGAGCTAGGTGTGCACAGGAGTAGCCTGGCTCTGACCAACAAAGGTGAACGCACCAGGTGGAAGTCTCTGGATCAAGGAGACATCTGTCAGGAAACGCTAAGTGAGTCCCAGATATGAAAATGTGCCATAACAGTAGACCAGTTAGGCAAGATAATGTGTGAAAATTTATGTTAGTAATTGTGCACTGTTCATAAGAGATTGAAAAAAAATCAAGATTATTCATTCATTTGCTGAACTTCTTAATCCTACTAGGATTATGGGGAGGACAGATCCTATCTCAGCCTACTGTGGATGAAGGTGGGATACACCCTGAACAGCTCGGGTCTCAAACCCAGCACCTTTCTGATGTGAGCTGGATATGCTAACCATTACAACACGGTGCCACCCACCGGCCGTGCTAACCATTATGCAGTTAAAAAAAGTGAAAATAGCACATTCGAAAGTGTTGTATTCTTTGTATACAACAATCTTGCTGAGTTTATTCTCATAAAGTCTTTTATTAATGCTATGCATCAATTTCTCAAGATTTCACAGCACCATATTATAACATTAAAATGTGTGCAATAATGTAATGTGGTTATATGAAACAATTATTTATCTCAGTTTGTGTGGATATTGTTAAATAGTCCTGAGACAGGACATTGAGGGGACTATTCAGTGATATGCACTGAGCCTGAAATAAAAAATTGTTATAGTATATACTACACAGGAACATAAAGATGCAAACTAAAGGAAAAGTTTTAGAGTTGTAACTGATTCAAGTATTGTCCAAACTTTTGGGGTATATAATAAACAATCTCCACCAAGCCTGAGATGAATAATTGTTTTAGTATATGGTATACTACATGGGAATTATACGAGGATCATATTGCACTTATTATTTGGGTCTGAATTCTGTTAAATCAGACCTTATTGATTCAAGCATTATCTCATCAGGATAATGTCTATAGTATTCTAATCAGATTTCACCATTCCCATGTAGTATCCACTGAATGTTATTTATATATAATAATATAATAAATATATGTTATATTGATGTATAGCACAGTCACTTGCTGAATGAGAAAAGAAGAGATATTTGTGATTTGTCCAAACAGGATCCAGAAGACAGAGTAAGACAGATGTGCTTCCAGTCACAGAGGAAAACATGACAGAGGAAGAGAGAGAGTATCTCAGGTGGTACTACCGCACTGAGGATGGTGAGAGTGTGTTTGTTACTTGTATTATGTCTTTCAAGAAAGATATTCACTGTCACATACATCCATACAGAATACATGTGTGTAAATAATCATGATTTTAAAAAGAAAGGTTAGATACCAGTTTTTTTTAATCAGTTGCCTTAATTTTATTTAAAACAACTGATTCAAACTGTAGTAATCACTGAGCCTCTGAAAGTCCAGTAAAGGTGTGTTAAAGCAGTAAAATACTAAACCACACAATGTCATTGCCCTCCAGGTCACTGTGCTGTCTTGCCTGTTTACTGTCATGACTCTCATGACACATTATATTACACCTTGAACTTGGGACTGCCTCTTTTGTTCCTTGGACATAGAAAATATTTTTATATTAAAAATATTTTATTTAATTAAATTATTTTATAAATAAAAAACCTGTTTAATTGCAAGAACACATATTCCTAGAAAAGGTATCTAATATTTAGTAAAGACTTATACACTGTCCCAGATATATTAAAGGTACCATATATGATTAAACAATTACACCAGCCTGAGTTCTGACCTGTAACCCAAATAAAAAGATAATGCAGTACTACTTATAAAAATTCATAAAAATAAAATGGGTATCATAAAGCAGCCATAAATTGTGGCAAGTGAACTTTTGTCTCTCAGTTCATGTTGCTAATAAAACATCACCACCAACCTGTAATTTGCTTTTACACATATTTGAGTAGTAAAATCCAGGAAAATCCAATTTATAAAATATTCCTCTTACCACAAATCTAAATGCCCAGCCAAATTTCCTCTGAAGCTAAAAACTCACGTTCAGTTCCACACCTATGATGCACTGGGCCATTTTAGTGTTTTTTGTTGTTGTTGTTGTTGTTGTTTTTTGTTTGTTTGCTTTGTTTTGGGTTTTTTTTTTTTTTCATTATATGATTTTACCTGTGAGGGCTGCAGGCCTCCTGCACAACCTGTTATCTAGTAAACTTCAGTTCTTCCACGCTTAGGTTTTCCAATAGGGCTTCCTCAGTACTGTTATTGTGTATGGTGTCCTTAAAATCTAAACTTTACAAAAAGTGTTTGTAAGGCAGAAATCTACACAAAATATTTTTTCATCACCTCTTCCTTGCTATATTATCTTCGTAGCTTCAGTAATAACCTATGTTTGGAGTAGGTAGGAATAACGCTCTTTTATTACCAAAATTGTTGTTTTGGTGAATTTATAGACTCATCAATTAATGCTGACATTTGTAGCAATTAATAAAACCTATAATAAGTTACTAGCTTTAATCCACCAGTGTTTATTTAGCTTTAGGAAGGTAGTTAATGTTTAAAACTAACAAGTGGTTCTTTTTTTGTAGCAACACCTTGGAAATTTGCCATGCTAGGCTTCTCCTTCATGGCTCTGCTTTTGGGGTGTGTGCTCTGTGTCATGGGAATGATGGGTAACAAGTAAGTATTCACACACATAAAAGGACATTTAATGTATGGAATTGAGAAACTAATGCCTTGATTTCCGTATCAAATTTTAGAGAAAATTCTTAAAGTGAAAATGAACTGTTCAGGAATGTTGGTACAGAATGGGTAAATAGGACTTTTTAAATTTTTTTATTTGTAGGCATCGAAGAGAAATAGCGAAGTACAAGAATACCACTGCTGCATCTCTTGCCCAAGTCAAAGTGGAAAAAGAGGAGCTTCAAGTCATCAATGAGATCAGTGAGGACAAGGTCTCCTACACTGACCAAACAAAAGATGGGCAACTAGGCAGCAAATTTCCACCAGAGAGAGCTAGTGAGATTGAGTCCCTGAAACCAGGCGAAATTATAGTTTCATGGAAGGATGGAAACGTCTCCAAACTCATCTCTATTTCTCAAGATGAGGGTGAGGAGGACAAGTGATGAGACGCACAACAAATCTCAAAGCAAATTCCCTTTTCCTTACTTTGAATACTTACCTTGAACTGAACATGTCAGGACTTTCTCTGCACTAACAAACTTGTTTCAATGCATGAAAGTCTTTACAATAGACCAACCCCCCCAATCCCCAGCCCCATATTTCATAACTTCATATTCCAAATTTCATGAGATTGTTAAGCCAAAAATAAAAAAATTCAAATAAACAGCCAAAAAGTGCAAACAGAATGCCTGTTGTACTATATCTACTCGAATCTGATTGGGCAGAACTTGGGGCTTGATTTTATATAAATCCCATCTGACAGGTTCATATTAATGCACTCACTGTAATATGATATTGTGTAGTAATGTAACTCTAATAAGAGTTGATTCACATGGATGTGCGGTGAATGCTTCACATAATCTAAAAATGTTTTCCTATTAAACAAAGGAAAAATTTCCAATAGTTAATATGATGATGCTTGCTGTAATAACACATTTGTGGAAGGAGTCTCCAGTTTCGGCATTTTGTTGCAATCAGTGCAACAAAATCATGCATAGTCTTTAGTTTTTGTTTGGATGTTTATTTGTTTGTCTTTTTTTTTAACTAACTTGTGAAATGAACAGTATATGTAACAATAAATTGAGTTTTAAAAGTATGTGTTTATAATTTTAAGCTAAAAATCATAATAATTGACAAAATTTTGTAGTATAGTAATGTGGCATTTGCTGTGGTTAGAACAAGAATATGGTATTTCATTAATTATAGTGTCTCTGTAGATAATAATTTTTTTTCTTGGTTTTGTGAGTTGTCCAGAGTGTACTCTGCCCTCGCCAAGTGTCCCCAATTAGGATTGGGCGGTTCAGAAAATTAATGATGGTGGTGATGAATCTTCTTGGTTTTAAGAATGTTTGAGGTCATGTTGAAGGTATTTTGGGGTCACTTTTTACAAGTTCACAAATTCACCATTTGACCAGCACCATAAACTTTTATTATTAGCCTTGGCTGCTGAAGTGCTGGTTGATTAAGGGAATGTTGGGTAAAATAAAACAGGGCTTTAGGTGAGTTGCTGAAATGCACCAGAGAAAAGCCTGAACTATGTCATGCAGGAGTATTAGGCACCGACATTAACAATAACTTAATGTATATATGTCGAAATGTTTTAAAAAATCTGGATTTTTTAAAAATATTTTGTTCTATATATTTAATGTTCATATAAAGATTTTTTTATTTTAGTTTAGAGGTTTTCTAATGGTTTATTGTATTACTTTGTATTCTAGGTATGATTTATGATAGACTGGTGTCAGAACCAATAGCTAGTATTATACTCAATATAATACACTGCAAAAATCAAAAACAACAATTATTCACACAAGGCAATTAAAATAATATTATGAATACTATAATAATTCATTAAATCTGACTGATGCCTAAATCATTAATACCATTTAGATACAAGAAAAGACAAGTAGCACTTGAGGTCATGGTGGCATTTTTAGCTGTGTCATGTGAGAACAAACCATAAATCAAGAACACTCAGAGTGCAAACCTATGCAAAGTCCCTATATGAAGCAAAATGGTGAAATTCATCCTCTTTCACAACGTTAAAGGATCCTTAAAAAATTCCCGGATCCAGTATTTGATCCGGATCATCTTCAAGATACTATAATGGAGTCTTCATTGTCCAAAGCCCCACTTCTGGTAGAAATTTTATAATAATCCACATAACACTTTGCGTAATCCTGCTAATAAACAAACAAACAAACAAACAAAACTAAAACTAAATTATAACCTAAGATCATATTTCAAAGTACAAAATCACAAAAGCACACCCAAAAAATAACAATAAATTATAAAAAAAAAAAATATATATATCTAATTAACTCACATATACAGAAGACTTCTTGCATCTGACCTTTCTACCATAAGGAGACTGCTGATCTTCAAGTTGTGATGAACATTAAACATATGGTTACATTAAAACTTGATGCAGGCAAGAAACCAAAATCTATTCATTTTTTCTTCTTTTACCTTTGTGACCCATCACCACAACATCAGTCTTAATTAAGCTGACTTTATGCGTACATGGAATTTTCTCAGATTTTCTTGTAAATAAACTATTTAAACTTAAGATTTTTCTGGCATGTCAAATTTTTTCTGATGAAAAATAAATTAGGGTCATCAAGCTGATGGTGGCCTCTATTTAAATATGTAAACTCAAAAAGTCATTTAGGTGCATTACATTTTACGGTAACATTTTATGGTAATGAGTCATATTTGTACTCGGTCATTCAGAGCCAAATATTCATACAACCTGTCCTTCAGTCTGACAGTAATCTATAAAAATGAAGAAAACTATGTCATATGGCTTGGTAATGTTATGCAACATCATCTTGCCATTCATCTATTCATTTGTTCGTTACCTTATCTTTGGTAACTGCTTTATCTTGGTCAGGGTCATAATAGGGTCACAGTTTGTGTTCTGGGAATACTGGGCATGAGGTATGAAGAGACCCTGGATGGGATGCAGTGGATGCAGTTCAGGGCACTATGTACACACAGACTGACATTTTGGGGCAAATTCAAGTCACCACCGTATGAAATCATCATCATATGAAAGGAACTCCATAGATCTGGGGAGGACATATAAAGCTCCACACAGATAGTAATCCGAGCTCAGGATTGGACTGCGTACAGTCCGATCTTATTTTTACTTACACTTGAACTGAGAAAAACAATCATCTGTAGCTTAGCAATCTGTGTCCAGTGCAAAACTACATAAGTGCAGTAACTGTTAGACACTAAACATAATTAGGAGTAAGTGGAATATAATTGAATGATTTAACCTTCCCTCACGCATACAATATCCTGCTGTTAATATTTATCATTTCAGGCACATGGATTTTATCAGTACTTATATTTGTGATGAAAAATATTGCATTTAACACAGCTAAGTTCTCCCTCAGTCCAAACTATCAGTGACTTCACATTAATTATTTCTAAATAGCTTTCATTGCTAATGCAGTCAGATTACTCTAAACCAACTGTGATTTTTTTCTTCTTCAAGAAATAACACTAGTTCAATATCATACATTTTATAATCACACTCCACACGTGACCAAAAAGTCCACCTACAATGTGTTCCTACAAGTTATTCTTATGGCACATCATCATCAAGTTGCTATGCAACAATTGTCCTCAAATCTGTCTGTATATTCCAGCACCATAAGAGGACAGTGTTGAGTCAAAAGATCTTGAAGCCTTTGAGGAGTGTAAGTGTGGGTGCTCTTCGCTTGCTCTGAGCCCTTGAAGACTTCACAGTCACCAGCTTGGCTGTGGCCGGAGTGGGCAGCTCCTTATAGCAGGGTGAGAGAAGAGAGGCAGAGGAGAGGCTGATTGGTGCTTTGTCTTCACTGATGTAAAGAGACCGGAGTGAAAGACCCCTCTCTGCTTCACGCCTCACCTCACGGACTGCTTCGTAAAACATGTTTTGCACAGACAAAAAGTCCAGGCAGGCAGACACCTCAAAAAACAAACAGCCAAAACGGGCAGCCAGGGTCGCACCATCTGCCTTGTTCACTTGCCTGAGATACCGAGAGAGAGAATGGAGCCCGAAATTAATGCCACAGCCAATGACAGTAAAACATTAAAAATATAATTTTATCAAAAATCTCCACTGGAAGGACAACAACAACAACAACAACAACAAAAAACTTATAGGAATAATTTCCATCATAATCTGTTCCTGCATACTTTCATAAACCATTTATTTACAGCACAGGTTCTCAACCATGGTATCGGTACCCCCCATTCTGCAATCACATTTGGAAAGATTTCCTTCTTCTTACTCTCCACGTCCACTCAGGAGGCAATGCTAATTAGCTGATTAACTGGCGTACGTACTGGAACCAAGGAAATAGTGCTCCAGGACCAGGGTTGAGAATATATGCCTTGCAAGAAAGTTACTGGAATTTTTTCTCAATTCTCCACAAATGTAGTCGAATCTAAGACGTGTGTTGTCCAAAATATTTTTAGCTAAAAAAAATGGAAGTCTATCTCACCCAAAATCTTTTTATTAATTACATGCCCAGATTTTTTATGCATTTGCTGCAGTTTACTAGATAGTATGCATTAACAAATTTGAATTGTTATTAATAAGAATTGTTTCCCATTCAATTTGAGAATCGATACACTTTAAATTCTGTTTCAATCTCTGAGGTCAGCCTCAAGATGATGGAATGCTCTCAACCTGCTGAACTACTAAGTGATTCCAGCTTGCAAGATATATTTTTTCATATATGAAAGTCCTGAAAGACAAGCTGTAAAAAAATTCAACTCCTCTGTTATTTCAATGTACTATCTCATTATTTTAACATAATAATAGCATGCTCTTATGAGATTATAACTCACAATTTCAAGATAATTACTGACAGTAAGGACCTCACTCAACATTACCCACTCATTTAGGGTTGAGGGGAGACTGGAGCTTATCTCAGCCAATAGTGGGCGAAGGCGGGGTACACCCTGAACAGCTTGCCAGACCATTGCAGGGCCCACAACGATTCACACTCACACCCAGATGCAATTTGGAACAGCTAATCAGCCTAACATTCATGTCTTTTTACATGCAAACTCTACGGACAAATGCCCGGGACTCAAACCTAGGAGCTTATTGCTGTCACTACGACACCATGCAGCTGAAATAAGGAGGAATTATATTGAAATAATGGGATAAAAATCATAAAATAGTATGCAGTAATAATGAGATATTATGCCAAATGACACCACAATATCATGAGACAATGAGTTATTAAGTTGAAATAATGAGCTGTAGGTCCATGTTGACATGGTGTGACTGGATGTGTTTTGAGGAAAGTGTATGGTCTGGTATCTATGGAAAATAATTTGAGAGAAACAGAGTTCTATTACTTATCACTATAATCCCTTTAAGCATGCAACCCCAGGGAAAAACTGAAGAAAAACACAACGTACTACATTTATCAGAAGGGGAACATTGTGTGAACTGGATTTTTGCCAAACTATTCTTGTAAGTTAAATTTATTTCTCATCTTGCATATAAACACACACACACACACACACACACATTACTGTTTGAGGAATCTCAATTATCTTAAAAGAAAAGTTTTGCAAAATCTAATTCACACAGTTTTGAAACAGACATACAATGAAAAAAATGAAACATTTCACACTACACTCTATAAAATGAACCTTTCCATAAAAGCCTTGCATAAGCTTCCACTTGTCCTCTAGTATGAATAATTAGCACCACACATTTACTGTAATATAACCCAGCTGTTGGATGCACATTTTGATTTGAATACCGAACATGCCATTTGCTTTTGAGGAAAGAAAGCAGACTGCCAAGTTTTTTTTTTTTTATTTATTTGGCAGAAACTTTTATTCAATCCAGCATTCAGATAGTGTGTACAAAACTTCCAAATGCTCAGCTATCACTAATTGCTTCCTGATTGGTCAAACCACTTTCCCTATATTGTTTCCTCATGCTATATGTTGTTTTAATGTATGATTTAATGTACATCTGCAGCCAAAAATTATATGTTAACAGTTTTTCTTTGTCCTAAATCTAGCCATGCAACCAAGACATGGTTAATGTCTCAAGTTTACTTCTTTGGGTGCCTAGAAACTAATATTGTTAATAAGTATTGAAAGAATATACTGTAGCTTATCTAACCTTAAATCTAGTCGGGTTGTTAAACATTGAGAGAGAGGAAGTAACAAAGGGTAATTAGTACTGTGTTAACGGATGTAATGACTGTTGCAGTAATCTGTTACTACATACTACAATTCATTCATTTGCAGAACTGCTTAATCCTACAAGGGTGGAGTCTATCTCAGCTTTGACTTTGGTCAAAGGTGATGCAAACCCTAAACAGCTTGCCAGTCAATCGCAAGGCCAACGCACTTACGACCCTTCACACTCACACTCACACCTAGGTGCAATTTGGAAAAGACAGTGTGCGAATGTGCATGTCTCTGGACGGTGGGAGGTAACCAGAGCTATTACTACATGCACTTCATTAAAGCAGTTTGTATTGTAACAGCTAGCTATTAGCATTAGCAGTTATCATGATGCAAACTAACATTTGAGAGCAGAAAGAAAGCTGCTGTAACTTAGCCTTATTTTTCCATTGCTTCTTGGTGAAACACATTCATTTACAATCATAGAAAACATATATATCAGGGTTTTAGCTACTATTAAATTGACTCAATGAGCATTTTAAAACCCTGCAGCTTAGAGTTTTTAAACACAAAATTGAAATAAACCTGTATCTCTCCATGTCCACCTTGTTGCCCACTAAAATGATGGGAGCTACCGGCTGCAAGCCTTTGGTGTACAGTGTCACAGCCTCCACATACTGTTGACACACTTCGAAACTGAGTCTGTTATCAATGCTGTAGACGATGAGAAATGCACTAGCCCAGGCCAGATACCGATCACAGTTCACTGGTCCATCCTGAGAAATAAAGAAAAACAAATAGGGGCCTACAGATCAGGTTGTTTGGAACTTTTTTAATGCTACAGTCATAAAGTCCAAAAAATGTCTGGAAAGAACATTTTAGAGTTTAATACCACATTCATGAGGATGATATTGATATATCTAAAAATCATTATTATGCATCATTTTTAGCTTATTAGACCTACAATTCTAAAATTTGTGCTAAAAACATACAGTTGTTCACTGAAGTTTACACTCCTCATGGATATGAATGTGATTATTGTACAACACCTTTAATTAAAAAAATAATAAAGAAAGAATTTGACCTTTTTGACAATTTTTTAAAAATGTATTTTGGGTTAAAATTATGCATACATTGGCAAAAGTATATGTACCCAGCACACCACATATTTGGTTAAATGTGTCTTAGCTAGTTTTCCTTTGACCAGGCAACTTTGTTAACCATTAAAAAACTTTAGCAAGTTCTGGTTGGATATTTTGCCAAACTTTTTGGCAGAATCTAATTAAATGTGTTGGTTTCCTGGCATGGACCTGACTTTTAAACATAGTCCACATATTTTACATAAGATTAAGGTCAAGACTTTGGCAAGGCCATTCCAAAGGCTTAATATTAGACTGCTTTATCCATTCCACAATCACTTTTGATAAGTGTAACGTCATCGTCCTGTAGAGGTTTCAACCACCTAGATTTTGTTAAACAACTTTGAGGTTTTTGCCCCTTCTTCATTATTCTATCCACTATGCTTAACCATGCTTAACAGTTGATACAACATTCTTGTGTTGAATGGATCACCTTTACTTCTTCAAACATACTCTGTTTACTGTAAAATAAATCAATCTTTGTACTGTCTGATCATAAAGGCTTTTTCTTTGTCCATGCCAGGCGTCAGATGCCAAGTGTGAAGATATTCATTTTGGGATAAGGACGTCAGCCTCTCAATCCTTGGCAATGTAAAAGTTACTTGTGTGTAGACACTGAAGCTGGTGTTTCAGAAGCTTCCATTTCATGGCAGGTCTGTGCCTTGGTGGTTCCTGGGTTGTTTCTTTCCACACCAATTTCCTTTTAGTTATTGGTAACAGTTTGGGTCTTCACTTAGAGTTTGGCAAAGTGGCTACAGCTCTGAAGAGCTTGTACTTGTTAAGAGGTTTTGGCAAATGAAAAAGAAATTTTGGAGGTTCATTCTTGTTTTTATCATCTCTCACTCATTCACTCATTTGCCAAACTGCTTACTCCTATTAGGGAAGGCCGACACTTGGCGAGGACAGAGTACACCCTGGACAGCTGGTCAGGCCATCACAGGGCCAATATACACACAACCATTCACACTCACCCCTAGGGGTAGGCCAATTAGCCTACTGGGCATGTTTTTGGACTGTGGGAGGAAACCGGAGTACCCAGAAAAAACCCATGCATGCACGGGGAGGACATACAAACTCCACACAGAAACGCCCAGGACTGGAAATCGAACCCAGGCCTTCTTGCTATGAGGCAGACATGCTAAACACTGGGCCACTATGCCACCTGTATTAAATATGTATGTTGTCGAATCCCCCCCTAAAATTTTTTTTTTTTAAAAATCAAAGGAATCAGTTAGTATTGCCATGAAAATGTTGCCATGACTTTCATGTCTGTTGAGTGTATACAATCATCTGACCACAACAGTATATGTAATTGTTGTCCATAAGCAACAATTTCAATAAATTTGGGTAAATGGCATACAGTAAATCATCGTACCTGGTCCGCTGTGTCCATTACTTTGAGCAGAACTGGTTGCTGGTCCACCGTTTCCTCGGAGGAATAAGTGTCCTCTACAAAGATAACGTAAAAAAATTCTTATTTATTTTTAACCAAGACATTATTATAAAACATCTCTTAATATACATACACTTATTAAACCAAGTGTATGTTTTGTGTGGCAGTTTCTTTACTTAGTTCCTTACTACGTAATATATATTGGCTCAAAAATTCCTTTTTAGAATCAAAGAGAACATTTAGTCTCAGCAGTCCATCTGGTTACCATCTGACTGATGATTTAACAGGCTGTAGTTCAGGCAATATGACAGTGATATATTGGACCTTGGGCTTATTACCTTGTTTTGGAAGTTTTACATATGGTCTTTGAAGCATCGGGTAATTTTTTTCATCCCATATTACTGAATTACACTTAGCCAATTGTTCTTGATTCAATAGCCAGATTTATCTTTGAACTTGAAGTAAAAAATTATCAAAGAGCAAAAAGAGAAAAGTCTGGAGGTGGTTAATGTACTTTATGGGTTTAAGGTAAAATTAAAACAAGTGCCGCTCACCGAGGTTTGGGTCATATTCACTAATAAAACGCCTGGTGAGGAACTTCACTGTGAGAGCTGCAAAGAGGAAGAACACAAACATCCTGTGACTACAAAAAGTAAATTGCCACAACTTATATAAGGTTTCTCTAGGGCCATGGGAAAGCCAGTGTCTCCCCCTAAAAAAAACAACATACTAGTATGGTATAAAACTGAAACTGGGAGTTCTGATAGTTCCACTAAAACAACACCACCAGCACGTATGCCTATTTTAGGGGGGGATTCTCATTTCATTTATCATAATTATGAGTCATCACTGTGATAGCTTTCTTTCAGTAGTTGGACTCAAGTTTATTTCTTAATTTATTCTTCTTCATTTAATTTTATTATGTAAAGCTGCTTTGTGACAATGTCAATTGTAAAAAGCGCTATACAAATAAAAGTGACTTGACTTGGCTATGTAAAAAAAAAAATAAATAAATAAATAATGAATCAACATCTGCATTCACATTATGATAATAAATTTCATACAATAAAATTATAAACTCATAGAGTTTTCCTATACATCATACAAGTTAACCAAATATGGTATAAACAAATATGTTTTCAGAAATAGATTCAGAATTTAGTCATGAATGTCCTACCTGATTTGCCAGAGCCCATTGCTCCCAGAACCACGATATTGCACTCTGCAGGTTCGTGTTCAGGTACAATGCTGCACGTTCTTGCTTTCCCAAACATGATAGACATCCTGAGCAGGAGACCAATGATGCATTGGGGAAAAATCCTCGATTTTTCTTTTAGAAAAATGACAACCTACATACTGTCACGTTTCCTTGTTATCTTCTCCTGGATGTTCTCGCTAAGGTCTTCTGAGACACTCCTCTGGAAAACAGCTGCATCCTCTTATGCTTTTCCAGTGGGTGACATTTCTTAATAACAAGCAAATTCAACACTCTGCATTCCTTTGAGGTGTGTAGACTTAGTTGGAAAAGACTTCTCGTTGAAATGAATCACATTTGGCAAGGCTGAGAGTTGGAGAGTCTGAACGACAGCCCTTAAAAGTTCAGCTGAGTTGGTGTGTGTAGGCTGGAGTCTGCCTGTTTTTGACCATCTGGAAACCGCACCCCCCCCAAAGGAAGAAAGCACTCTGGGGTCACTGCTTGCCTTACCCAAAATAATCATGTGAAAATTTTGTTCCTTGGGAAAAAACCCTGAATCTTTTAACACTGATGAAGAGGAAAATAAGCCAACAGCCTTTACAGCGTTCCACTACAGCTCAGTGAGTAAAATGGAAATTATAGGGAAAAAATCATAATCATAATCATCCCTCAATTCATCCATCCATTCATGCATTCATCACCTGTCCCACTTATCTGTCAGGGTCGCAGGGGGAATTTGAGCCAATCTCAGCTGGCTGTAGGTGGATGAAACTGTAGGTGGAAACTGGAGCACCTAGAGAAAACCCAAGCAAGCACAATAAGAACATGCACACAAAACATCACACACAAAGGCCTTAGTTGGCCATGGAGTTTGAAAGCAGAACCTTCTTGTTGTGAGGTGACAGTACTAACCATTATAATCATGTTTATGCTCATTTTCATTCATGTTTCATAGTTTCAACTGAAATCCTACAGGTGTCTGGTACATGATGTTGATATAATCAGTTTATTTTGGGGGTAGAAATAATTTTATATGTACAGTACCAGTCAAAGGTTTTAGAATAAGTGGGTGTGTCCAAATTTTGATTGGAACTGTATGATATAGCAGCTGTTATATATATATATATATATATAAATTTCTTTTTGGTCAGGCAGTTTTTATGTATATATTTTGTATACACTATTTTGTATTTTAAAAATAACAGAAGCAGAAAAAAATGTACATAAAATGAAGCTAAAAAAACAAATCATCCAGTAAACGTCGCTACTGTGGGTGCAGTTGTTTTGAGTGGAAAAGTATCTCAGAATGCACATTGAACTTTAATGCACATGGGATTTTGCCATCCAAGAACAGTAACCTGGAGTGACAGTGGCCACAAGTCCAACAATATTAAACAGATAACGGTTGAGAAAAGACCATGTGACATATCATTGTATTATTAGAGGTCAGTCACTGAACTAAAACTGAGCGCAGGGTTTACTCTGAGTGAATATATGAGAGAGTTGGTATGTCTGAAGCTTAACAAAGCATGACCTTGGCTATTGCACTTTTACTGTAGCCCCAAGTAATGCACATGTGAGTATCAGATTTACATACTTTGCATTGCTGTGAAGAACAAAAGGGGATAACTCATAAATGAAATAGCTGCCTCCTGCAGTCCCAATAATCTGTCTCGGCTTTCTGTACAGCTGACTCTGATGTATGAGTTACCGATGATGTATGAAACTCATGCAATGCATTTTGCTTCTATGTATAGCCAATTCTATTCTTGTAACTGTTAAGGGAAACACAAACAGTGTTTATACAGTCAAGTACACTTGTCTTTTTTTCTGCTGTGGGGCAAGCTAGTTAGTTCTGTCACTGCAGTGAAGTATGTGATACGATCTAAATCTCATCACCATCAGAAATTTAGATGAAAGTCACTGGTTGTGATGATGGAGCCAAGCAGCTGTGCTGGCTCAGGGTTTGGACCTGCTAAGATGGTTTGTCAGGCTCAAGTCTCGGAAACCGCAGCGGTGAGAGTAAGAGTGAGGCTAGCTGACAATGTTTTCACAGTAGACAAAACCCTCATGGAAGACAACTGCGAATACTTCCGGGCACTTTTCCAATCAGGAATGAAAGAATGCCAGCAGGAGGAAATTTGCCTTCAGGTAGTGAGCACTCGTGGCTTTCTTGTGGCACTTCAGGTGATTCATGGTGAGAGACCCATCCTTAATTGTGATGAAATTGTTGATGCTATAGAGTGTGCTGCCTTCCTTCAGGTGAAACCTCTTGTTAAACATCTTGTACACATCCTAAATTCTGATAACTGCATCCTCATTTATCACTCAGCGGCTACTTATGGCTTATGGGAAGTGTTCAAAAGTGCAGCTTTGTTCATTTGTGATATGTATCAAGACCTTAAGGAGGATGCACAGTGCTTGCCAAAGGAACTCACGGATTACATTGAATCTCTTATTCCAAGTACATATGTTACCATCGGTAGCCACTCGCCCACCATTAAGCTGCTTCAGGACTTCATGAGGACTGTATGTTACCTTGATGAGGATGAGAATGACTGGAAAGTTCTCACTCATCTACCCCTTAACACAAGCACCACAATGGCTGGGGTTACAGTCCTTGATAACAAAATCTTCATTGTCGGGGGTGTGTATGACATCAACAATAAAGTTGTAGACTCAGGTTTCTGCTACGACGTGACTGCTGATTCCTGGACAACGTTTTCAAGCCCACAACAGCTTCGGTATAACAGTACCCTGGTAGAACATGAAGGCTTTCTTTATGCACTTGGTGGAGAGTTTGAACAATCCATCCTGTCATCTGTAGAAAGATATAATGTGTCTACAGACACATGGAGCTTTGCTGCACATCTTCCAAGACCTGCTTCTGCTGTAGCTTGCACGAAGACCATGGGTAGGATATTTATCTGTCTGTGGAAACCAAAAGATGCCACTGAGATCTATGAATACCTGGTAGACAGGGATGAATGGAGTCTAGTGACCACATTGATAAGACATCAAAGTTATGGGCATTGTATGGTCGCACACAGGGACAATTTGTATGTGATGAGGAATGGGCCATGCGATGACTTCTTGAGATGTATGATGGACTGTTATAACCTGACCTCAGGTCATTGGACAGCCATGCTAGGACAGTATGAGAACAGTAAAGGAGCTTTATTTACAGCAGTGGTAAGAGGTGATTCTGTTTTTACGGTGAATCGCAGAGCAACAGTGGAGTATGCCATTGAGGAAAACAAATGGAGGACAAAAAAAGAGTTTACAGGATTTCCAAGAATTGGCTCCATGTGGACTTTTCTCCTGAGACTGCCAAGGAAAACCAAAGAACCTCTGGGAAAGGAAGATTTGACAAATGGCCAAGTCTTTACTGCATCCTCTCACGTTCTTCCAAGCTCTTCTGTAGAATGCTATTATTGACTACACCATAGCCATTTCATCATGCTGAAGACTTTAGATAAGTAATCTATTTTTTCAAATAACAGACTTTCCTTTTCTTATTCCATGGTTTAGCCAAGGCACGGTGCTTCTATAATAAACCTTAAATGAGTTTAGCTGAGTTTCCATGTACTTGATATTTGTGTTGTCTGTGAAGTGTTCATGTTGTACATGTTCTCCGAATGTAATTGTGGTTTTTCTATGGGTTCTCTGGTTCCCTCTCAACTCCCAAAACATGCTTGTAGATGGTTTGGCTATGCTAAATTGCTTCTGGATGTGAATAAGTACATGAATGTGTGTAAATTGTGCACCAAAATGGGCTAGCACCCCCTCAGATTGTATTTTCTCCTTGTGTCTAGTATTCCCAGGATAGGCTCTTGATACAAGACAACTTAGATAAAGTCTGAGGATAAAAGAATGACAATAAGTGAATTAAGCATTCACAGATTTATAGTAATATCAAATGTGTTGTGATCTGTAAATGGACTAATGACTGTATGTCTACAATTAAATGAACTACATGATTTGACTACCAAAAGTCAAGTAGTTTACATAATGCTTCTCTCCATACAAGTTTTGTTTCTAGGGCTACAAAAGACCAAAATGTCATTACCCCAAAAATAGTTCTGTAAGACTCTGGTCACTGGTTTGTCCCTGCAGGAGGAATGGTGAGATGAAAATGCAGATAGGATAGTTGAAGAAATATCAACAAAAATATCCCAACACTGTACTCTACCCATGTGACTTTTTTTTTACTTTTTTAAATTATCTAAGTGCAGGCTACAGAGTCCAGCATGGCTAAAGAGTTATGTAAGCATAAGTTAAGACAGTTCATTAATCATTATATCATAAGTTCATCAACAGAGCAAACAGCTCAGGTTCCTGTAAACTGTTGCTAATCTTAACAAGTTAAACAGTTCATAAGAACAGAGTTTTTTCGGCTTCTTTCTTTCTTTGAAGAAACATTCCAACAACCTAATAAATAAGAGAGCAGGTTTAACTCCCTGAAAGACCACTTTTTCTGCGAGACATCTTTAGAGGCAGCAAATTATACAGGAACAGTTATCATGGATTCAGTTTCTTGAATCGTGTCTTTAGTCAAGTGTTTTTATTCTATTTCATTTATTTATTTATTGGTGGTAGTGTGTGTGTGTGGGGGGTGGGGGGTTATATTCTTCCATCTTAAAACAGAAAAAAACTCACTTGTGGACATTTCATCAAGAATAACCAGCTTGTTTTAAACAATCACTCTCTCACTCCCCTCTATGTACTAATATGAAAAATTATGTTTACAACACACATGACAATTTATATTAAATCAAATGAAAAATATGCTTTACAAGTTAATGAAAACAGTCAGGAATAGGGAATATTTTTTTCACACAGGACTATATATGCAGTGCACAAAGCTTTGATCAAGGCCACAGTTCTCAACTTTAACTGTACGCCAACATTAATATATAAAAATGTGCTGTATAGTTGAGTTGATTAGGTGACATGCATCATGAGCTCCTCCAGGGCATGATCGCGATGATTTTCATGCATCAGTAGGACTTCTTTGATAGTATTCTGCTGAAAGCCCATCTCACGAAACTGAGTGAGGAGGCAAAGAAACTCCTTTGCCTTAAACATACAGATAGACTTGTTTCAGCACCAAGACTAAACACATGCTGAATTCAACAACCGTCTTACAATAGATAGAGCTAAGTGGCAAAAAAAATTCAATAAAAGGTTTATACACACACACACACAAAAAAATAGAAATATATTAAAATATAAATAAATTAAAATATATTTTGTATTTAGAATAATATATAGATTTAGCAAATGAATAAAATTGGAGCCCCCCATAAGATGCTTGTGAGTTGTCTTTCTTTTTCATTTAAATTATTTATTGTGTCACTGTTTTAAAAGTGGGCGTTACAATGATGCAGTGGTTCAAGAAGGCCTGGGTTCGATTCCCAGTCTTGGGTGTTTCTGTGTGGAGTTTGCAAGTTCTCCCCATGCTTGCATGGGTTTCCTCCTTCCTTCCTTCTTTCCGTCGTTCCCCCAGTCCAAAAACCAGGTGTAGGTGTGAGTGTGAATGGATGTGTGTGGCTCTGTGATGGCCTGGCGAGCTGGCCAGTGTGTACACTGCCCTCGCCCAGAGTCGGCTGAGATGGGGGCCAGCCTCATCTCAACCCTAATCATAATTGAATGAATGTTTTAAAAAGTTAAAAATCAGTAGAAACTTTGGAAAATGTGTTTTGTTTGCCAAAAACACTCTATGTTACAGATATACAGATTCTGTGGTATTTTCATCAATGATGTGAAAAAAAAAGGATTTAACCTAAAAATATATGAGATGACTTGAAACTGCACTTAAGATGCAAAACTATTTACATTTGGAAAGGTTTACAATTTTTTTTTTTGGTTTGTGGGCATCTGTTGTCACGCAGACCCAATGTGTGAGCATTTGGTGGAAATTGTACAGATGTACAAACATGAAACATCAGTTGAATACTTTACCATATCTCCAAAAGTATGGAGCTTTTTAAAGCCCATGAGAAGCACCACTATTAAACAATTACCTTCGTCTCACAGTTCTGAAACATCTCCAGGGCTTCCTCTACTTGAGTTTCATCGTAGCCAAGTTCACACAGATGATCACATGCCACCAGATATCTCAGGATCTGTAGGAGAACATACATCTGTCTAGATATATTGTATAAAGTTTTTCCCCAGAACGACATGACTAAGAACAATACGAGGAAAAACACATTGGGGGATAAAACATTGCCTGTGGAACTCATTTATCATTCACATTGACAGCAACAGTGGTTTCCCCAGGCTGCATGGTGGCCCCTGTGGCTTTAAACTGAAGGAAACTGAAGAAGAGTGGAATGAGAGAGAGATGATTGTATGACAGTCTGATTAGTCATCAGAACAACGTGAGCTGTTGATTTGGCTTTGATTATTATACCCTCCCAACAGCCTGATGCTAACAAGCTGACAGGATCACCGCAGCATTAGTAGAAATCCCAATGACCATTTCAATCAGTTCTTTTAGCACTTTCTTTTAGATGCCAGAATATCACACCCTTGTGACTGCAAAGTGATTCTGAATCCTCTTATCTACCTTAAAGTGGTGTAAGGTGTCTGTCATGACCAGGCTAAACTACAATAGCCTCATCATTTTAAAGGTGCATTTTATAATAATTAAAAGCAATACCTGACTTATAATGATATAATGAACCGTAGAAAATTATTTAGCATTTCGTTCTACACCCCCGATTCATTGGGCCATTTTGTGTGGTTTACTTTGAATGTATGTTTTAACCTGACAGGGTTGCAAGGATCAACACACACTCACACCTAGAGGCAATTTGAAATTGCCAATTATCCTAATGTGCATGTCTTTGTACTGTGGAAGGAAACCAGAACACCAGGAAGAAACCCACTCAAGCACTGGAAGTACAGTGCAACTCTACAAAGAAATACCCTTGCTGACCACAGGGCTCAAACCCAGGACCTTGCTGTGAGACAAAAGGGCTAACCACTACGCCACTGAGACAACGGAGATACAGTGACAACTGACCATTACACTCTTATGTGCTTGCTGAACATTCTCAGAAGACTTTCCATGAAGTTTTGAAGCATGGTTGTGAGTATTTGTTCTCATTTAGCAACATGCGCATTAATAAGGTCAGGCAATGATTTTAAGTGTGCAGACCACTCAACTTCTGAACTTTGGTTTGTGCACCCTGCATTTTGTTAAGCATGGAACAGGTTGAGACCTTTTAGTTCCAGTGAATCCTAATTCTATACCATGTTAATAAGACATTCTAGACAGACACGGGTATGATGGTTAGGTATTCACTTTGGTGATATGGTTTATATGTGGGTATTTTTTATATCTGTGGTCAAATTCTGGGCAGAATGATGGTGCAGTGCTTAGCACTGTGGTCTCCCATCAAGAGGTTTATGGTTGGTGCCTTGTGGCCAACAGAGGCCTTCCTGTTTGGAGTTTCCACATTCTTCCCATGCCTGGGTGGATTTGCTTCAGGTATTCTGGTTTCCTCCCACAGTCCAAAGACATGCAGATTAGATCAACTGCTACTCTAAATAGCCCATAGGTGTGAATGTGAGTGTGTATGATTGTTTAATTCTGTGTTAGCCCTGAGACAGATTGGTGGCATGGACATGGTGTACTCCATCACTTGGACAAAGTCAGCTGGGATGGGCACCAGTTTACCGTGACCCAAAGGAATAAGCACTACCGAAAAAGGATGGATGGATTAATGGATAATTCAATTTTGCTAATTTCCACATATGTATCTCTGTCTCTTCTCCTGAGGTAAATGTCACTGCATTTGATATACCAGACTCTCATTATTGACTTGTCACTTGACTGATCTCTGTTCTTGCCAACATCAGTACGGAAATATTCTAGATACTGTCTAATACACTCGGTTCTTCTCTGTTGCTTAATTTCTTGTCTTAAATGTCTTTTTATTTGGTAATTCAAACATTTCAAAAGAGTTGGCAAGAACACTTGTCTTTTGTGAGAGACAATTAAATTAAAATTTTAATTAAATTTGAGAGGCGGTATCTAATTATAAAGAGGCAAATCAGCTTGTATCTATTTCCAATGGACAAAGCCATTTCAATAGAGAGGGTGCGTTTGATTGGTGGAAGAGATGGAAATGATCAACATTTCACTGGAATTGCAGTTCACAGTCGGCAGTCGGCAGAAGGTTCTAATTAAATTCAAAACAGCTTTAACTCCTTCCTTGGCCAGAGCAAAAGTGCTACCACAAAACCACAGTTATAATTGAAATAACTTTCCCCACAATTTTAGCAACACCACTAAAGCTGGTTTTGCATTTTTTCAAAGAGGTTAATGGTTTTTACTCATTCTCATCCTCTGTGATGCTGAGAACATGTAAGGAAGCTGGTTGTGGGGACTTTAGGGAAATATGGTATTTATTTAACTGCGGTATGCTGTTTGTTCATACTTATCATGACCTGAATTAAAGTACCTGAAACCAGATGTTGTCTCCTGGAAGAGGAGCCTCATTGTAATGCACAGTAAAGGGTAAAGGTAGGTAAATAAGTCAACTGGTAGCCCATTTTCCCCATAATTCTGAAAATGATCCTTGATTGCCAGTTAACTGATTTCATAATTGCTGGAGCAATTATGTTTAAAGTAATGGTTGAGTGAAAGTTAGTATTTTCAAGACTATAAGGGATACTCATTGAGAATAGGGAAACATGTATTACAATGCAGAGTTCCAAAAGACATTTTGGGTAATTTAAGCCAAGCCTATGAAGTATGGCAGCAGCATAGTCAGTCTACCATAGTAGGGATATATACTTCATCCTGCAAACACAGGTATGTTTGTACCGGTGTTTATATTCAAAAGATGCCCAAGACAGATCTAGTGTTGGAGCTAAGCGTCAATTCTCACAATCCTCAATTTTCACATTCTACCATATATTTCATGACATCTCATCCAAATTGTTACATATGACCTTAACATTACCAAAAGTATTTAAAATAATACATCATTACATTATTGATGTTGTCCTTATTTCAGTTACCACTTGTACATCACTTTGATTCAGCACGGTGGATAACACTGTTGTTATATTGTAAAAAAGAAATAAATGTTAAACCATTACTCCTCGGATCCCACCAACCTGCTCTGGATTCTGATAACCTGTTTTCTGCAGAGCAATAATGGCTGTCCGTAGTGGGTATCCATGCATCGTAACGGCATCCAAGAGCTGCCGTTCGTCAGGGCTGAAAGCTGAGAGTAGGTCAACAGAGGAGTCATGGATGGTCGTATGGGAACTGAGGGGCCGTGTGGTGGCCAGGGGCACACTGGAGTTCAGGCCTGGAGGCTAAAGGGAAAAACAAAAACATTGGTTTGGAAAGTCAGTTTCCATGAGAGAGGTGAAGAAGATAAACACTGCACTGTTGCCAAGAAATTCACAATAGAAAAAAATACAGTGACATATATGTTTGTTATTATGTTACCAAGTTGTATTTGCAATTAAAACTACCAATAATTTAAACAAATTGTGAATAGTTATGTTGTGGTCTTTTGGGACTCTGTTGCTTTTCTTTCCACTTTAATGGAAAAATCTGTTATTCTCATATTTATCTCAACCTGCATGGGAATTAAAAAGTACTCTGTATAAGACATAGCATGTGAGTGATATCATGGTCCTTGATAGTTTAACTCAATGCTGACATTGAAACTTAACCTTGTTGAGAAAGACATTTCATGGACCCTTCCATGTGCTAATCCAAACCAACTTGTGGTGACTTGGGCAGATTCCAGGAACAGTCTTTACACTGGTTATTATTAGCCACTTCAATCTTTAGGGACAGCTAAGAAATGTTACTTGATAAAGCAGTGAAAACAGCTGGAAGATGTCAATGATAGCAAGAGAAGAGAAAATGATGTCACCTGAAAGTCAGCACTATTAATAGCTAACACTATTAGCCACAAATAGCTTAAATGTTAAACCTTATGGTAAATAAATTTAGCACCTAATCATCTGGGTTTTGCTGGTTAAAACTACTTTTGATGCAGTCAGAGTTTGCATTATGAGGCGTGTTCAAGTATCAGGCCTTTAAAAAGGATAATGCACCTGCAACTGATAAATCTATTAAAAAAACAACATATCCATTGGAATGATGTGATATTCAAGTATGGCTGAGCATAAAAGTATTAATTCTATATAAAAAAATCAGAAACTTGATTAAAGCCTTTTTGAAGCTAATTTGAAGGTGTGTTGTGTGCCCAAGTATGAAAAGTTTCTGGCTTACTGAAAGCTCATTAAATGGGTTGGCATGGTTCTGGATTTTCCTTCCATATGTTTTGGAGTTTGAGAAAGAGCACTGTAGGGTACTAGGGTGCTGCTGTAAAGGTAGGTTGAGAAGATGTGAAGAGCAGTGAGAGTGCAGGTCTTTCATGTGTCGTTTTTGTCTTCTTAAGCCTGTGTTGCTACATTTAAGTCTCGTGAAAGAAACCTCCTCATTATCAGTTGAGTCATCGTCATCCGAATTAGAAATGTTGAACTTGACTTGGTTATGCATAGCATGAAAATGAGCCGCATTAAGACTTCGGCTGCGTCTCCGAGGATTGGGCTCCCAGAGGTCACTGCTCCAGCGGCTAGCCAGTCTGCTCTCCTGGGGACTGCTGAACAACATCCAGTATGGAGGGCAAGTCGCTGCCATCTTCGAGGGAGCACTGGGGTGGAGTGCATTCGCGTCACTGTTGCCACCTTGTAGACCTGTCAGGACCCAGTTTTCCAGACTGAAGACATACTGTCAAAACAAAAGACGAAACAGGCAATCTTTGCATATCATCATTACCTCATACTTAAAAAAAAAAAAAAAAAACAATAACTTAAGTCTGTATTCATAAAACTCTGCTTACAACATTTATTTCATCATTTCCCCACCCTCCATTAAAATAATATATGAAGTAGCCCAGACGCTTGAAGGAATGAATGTTTGAATTGGTGAATGAAGTAATCCATGCAATTTCCTGTTTGAAGTTTGTCAAAACACCTAACTACATAACACAGCATGGATCCAAAACATGCTGTAATTCAGTGTGAATCCCACTGGATGCAAACTATATTTTTGTGTTGGCCTCATGATGATGATGACTGAGAAGACCTCAATAAAGTCATTCAAGGGGCAAGTCAAAACTCCAGCCAATCTCAACAGGCTTGCCTATTCATTCCCATTTAACAAAGAGAGACCAAATGTTGGTTCTGGATGGACAAAGGAAAGTATGAGAGGGACTTAAATGAAATGTAACACTGCCTTTCCATAAAAGGTTCTCCACAAGCTCAGATCAGATAATAGATACAATTGGCTCTCCACTCACATTAATGGCAAAGAATCTGAACTGAAGTATTGTTGGCTTTTAGTCAAAAAAGCACAACGCTATCTGATATGAAGAACAGTCGGTTGCCAGCAGTCTTTTAGTATGAAAGGTTTTATGTTCATTTTCATTTTCTGAATAGTGCTTACATCTGAACTTCAACAGCAAGTTGGAAGCCATTTTGATGGTAGGCTTGAAAGGTAAGTAAAGAGCACAGCATTGCCAGCATTTTAGCACACAATGAGTGATGTGTCTGTTTTCTTATCATACTGCTGGTGCTTAGTGATAATTCAATTAAAGGAGCAAACTGTTGGAGCCAGTAGATGTTCTAGTTCAATCAAACTGGTCCAACAGTGAAGCCAAAGCTATGGAGTCCAGAAACCATTTCCAAAACCAACATCCTTTGAGAAATTAATTTTAAAGTCCTATAGGATGACATAATTTAGCGAAAAGAGATTGATAGGACTGTCTTTTGGCTGAAATTTAAAATGAGATGTATGTTTACAGATATGCTGAGCTGAGCGCTCTGGGCAATTCTGTAGGGGCCCTAGGTAAATTGCTGAAAATGGGTATAATGAAGAAACTCAATAAATTTTTCAAATAAACACCAAGAGAAACATAACAGGAAAGCAATATAACAGTCTGTCCATATGGGATTCTTCTGGGCTCTCTGGTTTCCTCCTACCTTTCCAAAATTTGGTATTCCTGCCTTGTGCAAATTATACCTGGGACAGGATCTCTCTATTCATCCATCCATCTATCCATCAATCTAGTGTGTATTCATGTGTTGTGCCTATTGTACCTGGGATAGGATCAATCAATCCATCCATCCATTGTGTATTCCTGACTTGAATTCCATTCATCTATTTATCCTTCCCTCTCTCCCTCCCTCTTATGCACTGTGGGTTTTAGATGAACTAGAGCCAATCCCAGTCAATTTCAGAACACCTGGACAGGTCGCTAAAAGTATTATGAGTCTAACGTAGAACGACAGATGGCCATTCTCTTTCACATTCACACCAGCCGGCAAACTAGAGTATTCAGTTGACCTAATCTACATGTCTTTGGACTGTAAGTGGAAACTATTATATTAACAAAGTATTAACAACTATGAAATTATGCATCACTTGCTAATGTAATTGGTCATTCACATGTGGCTACCTCATGGAATATGAGTCAGTAAAGGGTAGCAAACTAAAGAAAAACAGTACACAGCTTAGCCAACAGTCCACCAAACACTAAGAAGGTAGAAAATTCTTCAGTGGTATCTAAAAACTTTTTAATATAAATATTTAGGCACGGCCTCAAAGCGGAGCTCTGTGATGGCCTGGCGAGCTGTCCAGGGTGTACTCTGCCCTCGCCCAGAGTCAGCTGAGATGGGCGCCAGCCTCCC